>JAJFZO010000229.1:7357500-7412500 GCA_021397835.1 Moringa oleifera
TTCCGTCCAAGGCTAAATATGGGCCAAAGACCGATAGCGAACAAGTACCATGAGGGAAAGATGAAAAGAACTTTGGAAAAGAGTCAAAGAGTGCTCAAAATTATTGGAAGGGAAGCGGATGGAGGTCGACGATGCACCTCAGTCAGATGTGGAACGGCCACGAGTTGGTCTATCAATCGACTCGGGGTGCGAACCGATGTAGATCACGACGGCAGCCTAAGCCTGAGCCTTTGATACGCTCAGGAGACATCATGGTCAAGATCGTGGCTGGCAGCGTGCGCCATCACGATGGTGTTTTGGCATCTGCACGCTCCCAGCTTTGGCCAACGAGCTCCCCATTTGACCTGTCTTAAAACACGAACCAAGGAGTCTGACATGCGTGCTAGCCAATGGGTTAGTAAACCCGTAAGGCGCAAGGAAGCTGATTGGCAGGATCCCTCGCGGGTGCACCATCGATCGACCTCGATCTTTTGAGAAGGGTTCGAGTGCGAGCATGCCTGTTGGGACCCGAAAGATGGTGAAGGCCGAAAAGGGGAAAGGTTTCATGTGAATGACACTTGCACATGGGTTAATCAATCCTAAGAGACGAGGGAAGCCCATCGGATAGCGCATCAGCGCGAGCTTCGAAAGGGGATCCGGTTAAAATTTTGAAACCGGGATGTTGCGACTAATGGTAACGTTAGGGAGTCTGAAGATGTCAACAGAGGCCTCGAAAAAAGTTATCTTTTCTGTTTAATAGCCTGCCCACCCTAGAAACAACTCAGCGGGAGGTAGGGTCCAGCGGATGGAAGAGCACCGCACGACGCATGGTGTTCAGTGTGCCCCCAATGGCCCTTGAAAATCTGGAGGATCGAGTGCCTCCCACCCCTAGTTGTACCCATAATTGCATCATGTCTCCAAGGTGAACAAACTCTGGTTGATGGAACGATGTAGGTAAGAGAAGTCGACAAAATGGATCCGTAACCTCAGGGAAAGGATTGGCTCTAAGGGCTGGGCACAGGGGTCTCAGTCCCAAACCCGTCAGTAGTCGGTAGACTGCTCGAGCTACTGCCACGGTAAGAGCAGGTCATCGCATGCTGGCTGGGGATGGACTAGGAATGGTTCCTTCAAGGGCCTTCCCCGAGCGTTGAACAGCAAACTCAGAACTGGTACGGACAAGAGGAATTCCACTGTTTAACTAAAACAAAGCATTGCAATGGTCCCTGTGGATGCTCACGTAATGTGATTTCTGCCCAGTGCTCTGAATGTCAAAGTGAAGAAATTCAACCTAGCGCGGGTAAACAGCAGGAGTAACTATGACTCTCTTAAGGTAGCCAAATGTCTCGTCATCTAATTAGTGACGCACATGAATGGATTAACGAGATTCCTACTATCCCTGTCTACTATCCAGTGAAACCACAGCTAAGGGAACGGGCTTGGTAGAATCAGCAGGGAAAGAAGACCTATTGAGCTTGACTCTAGTTTGACTTTGTGGAATGACTTGAGAGGTGTAGGATAAGTGGGAGCCAAAAATGGCGAAAGTGAAATACTATTACTTTTAACATTATTTTTCTTATTTTGTGAATGGAAGGCAAGGCGTCGCCCCTCTTTTTGGACCCAAGGTCAGCTTCGGCCGGCTAATCCAGGCGAAAGAGATTGTCAAGTGGGGAGTTTGGCTGGGGCGGCACATCTGTTAAAAGATAACGTAGGTGTCCTAAGGTGAGCTTAACGAAAACCAAAATCTCGTATGGAACAAAAGGGTAAAAGCTCGTTTGATTCTGATTTCCAGTACGAATACGAACCGTGAAAGCGTGGCCTATCAATCCTTTAGACCTTCGGAATTTAAAGCTAGAGGTGTCATAAAAGTTACCGCACTACTACAAATTAATGCTTTAATGACAGTTAAAAATGGTTTTTAATGACAGTTGTAAAATTATCATCTTTGTTCATGTCATTAAAGGGAAGAAGTTTTAATGACAGTTATGGAACTGTCATTGAAAGCATTACCTTTAATGACAGTTCTATTGAAACTGTCATTAAAGGGGTGACTTTTTAAGGACAGTTCTGTTGGAACTATCTTTAAAAGGGGGTACCCTTTAACAACAGTTTCAAGCAGAACTGCTGTTAAAAGGGGATACCCTTTAATGACAGTTCCAACGAAACTGTCATTAAAAAAGGGGACCCTTTAACGACAGTTCTGTTGGAATTGTCGTTAAAAGGAGATATCTATTAAAGGTATTTTTTATATTTATTTCAAAATAAATAAAAAATTTTGATATTCAAATTATCCAAAATCTGTTTTCACATCATCCATATACATCAATACAATTCTTCACAATATATATGCAACCAAAATTTTTATGTTATACACTTCAATACCATTTTAACAGAGATCGTCATTACTTCTTTCATATCTGGAAACACTTAAAATAATCTAATCCAAAAAAATAATAAGAGACGAACAAAACAAAAGATCACTAATGTTTGATGTTATAATTGAACTCTATATGTACAATACATAAGTTAAAATATTACACAATCCTAAAAATTCAACTATATGAATTCAATAATGGTTATGTGTATAAAAATCTTCAAGATTCAACTTTCTAATATGGCACTCCAAAGAAATTGTCCAACCTCCTTTCTAACTTCATTAATATCCGATTGGGTGTAAGTATCTATGTCCATTAACTATATTTAAAAAAAAAAGTTAGTCCAATTAAAATTTTTAATAAACACATCAATTAATTTCTTAAGTATTTCATAGGCAAATGATTAAAAACTTACTATTTTTGCATATGGGATATTTCTATCACGTCTATCAATGACGTCCCTTAAAAATTTTATAATATAATATCCACACTCAGTATTTGAAGGCTGATGTGGACACTGCATTAAAAATTTATCATTATTACATTTTGTAAAATAAATAAAACTAACATCACATATAGGTTTAAATATACATATCTTAGCAGGAATACTCCTAGGAATGCGACTATGGCTTGATTCTTTGAAAACTTGAAATAATTTAAAAGAACTGCTAATAGAAAATAATCAATATTATTAAGAGTAAGAAAAAATATATACTAACATAAATGAAAATATTTTCACTTACGTGGACATAAGTTGATCTAGTTCTTGACGAGAACCATGGTTCAAAGGATCAAAAATACTGTACACAAAATTACGAGGCTCGACAACCACCAACAACCAGTGCTGCCTACATTATGAAAAATAAATGTAAAAAATATGTTAAACAAATCTATTAATAATTTTAATTAGTATTATAACTTACCTCAAGTTGTAAGGAAATATCACTACTCCTTCATCACATGGATCTATCATTCTATTGGCTAAGTGACGAGCTTGAGTGTCTATACTTATAGACATTCCATATGACAATGTTAACGGATCAACAAATACAAAATACTTTCTCAAGCCAAGTGCAACTAAATCTGTATAAAGTTTACTGAAATAATAAAGAGTAAGAAAAATATAAATATGATGTAGCCAAATAATAATAACCAAATAAAAATTCAAAAGACATACGTACACAATGTAAGCCTGAATAATGGTGACACTTAGCTCTTCCATGTGACAAAATTGCATGATATTTTCTCGAGCCACAAATACATGTCCATCAGAAGCAAAGACTTCAGTAAAAGGTATGTGTATTGCTTCATCAGGTGCCATCACCTTATTCACATAATTATACATCTTCTGCAATCCTTGTGGCAGCCCAACGGAAGATACTTGTTGTGATGATTGTGGTTTTGTCAATGTTAGTGCTTTCTTAACTGGCAACTTACCTTGTTGCTTTATAGTCGATAGCTAAAAAAATTTTGCAAACTTAGTTGACATTAATAGGTTGACTTTATAAAATATATTACCAAAAACATTACCTTATGTGTACCAACAATGACCTAATCTCAAGGCCAAGCAACATCTGAACCAAGTGCAGAAAAAACATTTGTCAATCCACCTTCTGGGTTAGGATGAGGCAACGGTGCATCACCATGAATAGCTACATCCACTGTGACCCGAACATCACCAGAAAATAATGGACGCCCGTGGATGATCTGATTAGGAGTATGATCCATGAAGATAACCCCACTTGCCACTATGTAGTCTGATGACTGGATGAACATATGGCATGGCTCACACTGTAATGATCCAAAAAAACAGAAGTTACATTCGTAATATTAGTAATATCACATCTACTATGAATAACATGTAACATACTTTGTTGTCGTGTGGTGCCACTGTAGGTGCAGGTGCTGGTGGTGTGACTGGCATAGGTGACTGAGGTATTGGATATTCTTCTTCCTCCAATAACCCAGTTATATTATTGCTAGCTTTACTTGAACGAAATTGCATTGTAGATTTTTGGGCAGCCAATTGCTGTTGATCTAATTGCATACCTTAACGGACATTTAACTTTTTGGGCTTCTCAAAAGAAGATGTGATAGTTACCCCAGATCCTTGACCTCTAATTCGTCCGGGGTGCTCAGGTGTACCAAGAGCTTTCGTCAGTACATCTTCTGGACCGAAGTTTGTAAATTTACCCTGTGTGCTCTGTGTCATCAACTCATCCTACAATGTTATAACAAAATTAATCAATAAACATGAAATTTATTGTTATAAATGCTAGAAAAAAGTTGAACTATACTTACAATTCTTTCCCCACATAGTCGGCTCGCATCATTCACACATTCTCCCTTTTTATTCTGTCGTGAAGCCTTCCACAATAAGGCACGATCAATTTGAGCATCGCTACCCAATGCTTGTTTCTTTTTTTAACATAAAGAGTGAACATGTTAGATTTTAGAATGTACTACCAAATGAATATATTCTCAATTATAAACATAATAAATGGAAAAGAAAAACTTACAAGTTCACTTTCCAGCCCTGCAAATCCCTTTCTAGATAGACGATGATCGTACATATTCTTCTTTCTTTTCTCTTTTGCTATTTGTCTCTTTTCCTGTAGGATCAATACACATCAACATTTGGAGAAAATTGTATAAACAAAAACTTTACTAACTATAAATACATACCTAAAACTCTTCTGTTATACGAGAGTTCACAAATTCCTGCCATACCCCAACATCAATAACACTGCTATATTCTTCAGGTGGAAATGATAAAAATTCCAAGTCATCAATGTGAGGCAATATGTGCTTTGATGTAAGATTGGTCTTGAAGTTCCTCCATTTGTTTGCAGCAGACTGAAGTACGCACCTTTTCATGCTCGCATCAATATCATACGTCTCCTACAACATATTATAAAAGAGTGAATTGGTGCAAATCAAATTAATTAACAGTAAACTAATTGAAAAGTAATACAACATTGTGTTTTATTTAACTTACCAATATT
This sequence comes from Moringa oleifera, assembly GCA_021397835.1. Classification (NCBI taxonomy): domain Eukaryota; kingdom Viridiplantae; phylum Streptophyta; class Magnoliopsida; order Brassicales; family Moringaceae; genus Moringa; species Moringa oleifera. The sequence goes on from JAJFZO010000229.1 coordinate 7,362,857, forward strand.
GTCTCCCAAATCTTATTTTTCATTTCAATGCTTACTGAGTGCCAATTCACGATATTTATAGGCACCGTATTACGTACCACCAGCCCAATATAGCTATTGAATTGAATGCCATTCCTCCCAATTGATTGACCTTTATCATTTACTTCGATCATGAGCTTAACTCCGGAAGCACGACTGCTGCTGTAACCCAGGTATTGCTGCTGTTTCTTGCAGCAGCAGCAGCAACACTCCTTGCTTCAGCTGTAAGCGGCCATTGCTGCTGCAAGAAGCAGCAGCAATTTTGGCCTTTGACGCCAGTTCTGGAAGAACTGGCATCAAAGTGTTTATGTTTAATGTCAGTTCCTTCATAACTGACATTAAATCCGGACCTTGGCAGCAGTCGTTGTTGCAGAGCAATGGCATCTCTTATCTGGCCATTTTAAAATTTGTTTCTCTTGTGCTGATGCATTTTTGTGTGCTTGTTTTTGCTTTGCTGGTCTTCAGTCTGGTTGCTGGTAATGATGCTAAATGGATGTACCATGTCCTATGGGCATGCATTATTGAATTCTAAAACATGTAGGCCCATGCCAAGTGGCTGTGCTTTAGGATACACTCACCGTCTTTCTACTACCTTTGCGTTGTTAGGCATCATGAGTTCTTTGGGACCAAACCATCAGTTTAAACCTGGCTGTCTAGAGGTATGGGAATATCCTCGTATGAACCCTGCCTCTAGAGAAGTCTCACACCTTGATTGATGTCAAGGTTGTTCTTTAATCTGACTTTCTTTTGTGTTAGTTCCAGATATGCCCCCTTTGCACCTTTCTACTACATCAACCTCCCTGTTAAATGGTGATCAAGGTGATCTATGGCAAACGATACCCTGAGTTGTTTGCATGGTATTATTCTGTACCTTTCTATCTGATAATGACAGTAGCAGTGTTGTTTAGTTTTCCATGGCCATTTAATGATGTATTACTTGCTATTCTGCTCCTAATAGGTGGTACTGTATGGTACTGGTCATCAGTGGGTTTATGGAATTTAGACATGCTACTAAATGTTAATCTTGGTGCTTTATTTTTCAATTTTGTTCACGTGATCTTATGCATGTAGATATATGGCATTTTGTTCAACCAATACAAAGAAATGTTCGGGAAGAGTGACTTGCATATTTTGAAACTATAGTTTCTCGTCAAAAATTAGTGCAGACGCCACAGTTGGAGAGTGCATCTAAAATCAATAAAATGTTAATTCATGAGAGCTCGGTGAACCAGTGGTATGAGTAATACAACTTGATTTACATGTAAACACATAGGGCTAATGTTGTTTGAACCCTTCTTCATCAAGCTCTACAGTACTATGCATGACGAGTTCTCTCTCTGCAACCATTTTTTGGAAGCAACCTTTTAGAGCTTCAGGCATCTGTCAACAGCAATTTTGGCCTTTGATGCTAGTTCTTCAAGAACTGGCATCAAAGGATTTATGTATCAAAATCCAGACCTTGGTGCTGCCTCTTGTAGAAACAGCAATAGCCCTTGCTGCAGAGCAATGGCTGCTTACAGCTGCAGCAAGAAAAGCAGCAGCAACGAATGCTGCTGTAATCCAGGCATTGCTGCTGCTTCTTGCAGCAGCAGCAGCAGCATTCCTTGCTGCAGCTGTAAGCAGCCATTGTTGCAGCAAGAGGCAGCAGCAATTTTGGCCTGCATCAAAGGATTTATGTTTTAAAATCTGGACCTTGGTGCTGCCTCTTGCAGCAACAGCAGCAGCCCTTGTTGCAGAGCAATGGCTGCTTACAGCTGCAGCAAGGAAAGCAGCAGCAACGAATGCTGCTGTAACCCAGGCATTGCTGCTGCCTCTTACAGCAACAGCAGCAGCCTTTGCTGCAGAGCAATGGCTGCTTACAGCTGCAGCAAGGAAAGCAGCAGCAACGACTGCTGCTGTAACCCAGGCATTGCTGCTGTTTCTTGCAGCAGCAGCAGCAACACTCCTTGCTGCAGCTGTAAGCAGCAGCAATTTTGGCCTTCAAGAACTGGCATCAAAGGATTTATGTTTAACATCAGTTCTTCAGGAACTAACGTTAAAAGTTTAATTCATAGTTTTTAACGCCAGTTCTTCTTTAATTGGCGTAAAAACCTTACTTTTGTCATAAAAAAATGTTAATAAATCTTTTAATGACAGTTTTTTGAATAACTGTCATTAAATTGATGTCAATTATTATAATTTTTGTAGTAGTGCCGCAGGGATAACTGGCTTGTGGCAGCCAAGCGTTCATAGCGACGTGGTTTTTTAATCCTTTGATGTCGACTCTTCCTATCATTGTGAAGCAAAATTCATTAAGTGTTGGATTGTTCACCCACCAATAGGGAACGTGAGCTGGGTTTAGACCGTCGTGAGACAGGTTAGTTTTACCCTACTGATGCCTGTGTCATGATAGTAATTCAACCTAGTACGAGAGGAACCATTGATTCGCACAATTGGTCATCGCGCTTGGTTGAAAAGCCAGTGGCGCGAAGCTACCATGCACTGGATTATGACTAAATGCCTCTAAGTCAGAATCCAAGCTAGAAGCGATGCATGCACCAGTTGCCTGATTGCCGACCTGCAGTAGGGGCCACCCGGCCCCCAAAGGCATGTGTCGTTGGCCAAGCCCGCGTGACGGAGGAGCCTAGTGGACTGCCTTGAAGTGTGATTCCCACCGAGCGACGGGTAGAATCATTTGCAGATGACTTAAATACGCGATGGAGTATCGTAAGTGGCAGAGTGGTCTTGATGCCATGATCCAGTAAGATTCAGCCCTTTGTCGCTTCGATACGTCCCTCCCCCCCCTCTCCGGACCCCCCACAACAATGGTCCCTCTCTTTTCAGTAATCGATGCCCCGAGGTCTGAAATTGTCCCTCAAGATAATGACCTAGAAAAAGAAGCAAGTCCTTTGGGCTGGTGGAGAACGAGAAACACAAGGAAAAAACACTTGGAAACATATCGGGAAGCATTGGGGAACCAAGTGTTACTCCAATAAAAAATATATATATCTAACAGAAACTTGTCCCTCAATGCTGTCCCACGGTAAAGTACTGCCCAATGAGTGAGCCAGGAGAGCAATGTCACACGGACACTGGGCACGGGAGACATGCCTTGACAGCGCCCAGCAGGCACGGCATGGGCTGCTTGCCCAGCGTGCGGCAGCTGTGGGCACGCTAGCCAGGTCAGTGGCGCCCATCGCAAGCCAGCCCCCTCGTCCTCGACGTAGTGCCCAGCAAGCGAGCCAGGGAAGCCGTGTCGCAAGGACACTGGGCACAGGATGCATGTCTCGGCAGCCCCCAGCAGGCACGACATGGGCTGCTTCCCTAGCCTGCGGCTGCGGTGGGCACACCAGCAAGGCCACAGGTCCCCATCGCATGCCAGCCCCCTCGTCCCTGCCCCTCGACATGGTGCCCAGCGAGCTAGCCAGGGGAGCCACATCGCATGGACCCTGGGCACGGGAGGCATGCCTTGGCAGCACCTAGTAGGCACGACATGGGCCAAGTGCCCACCGTGCGGCAGCTGTGAGCGCGCCAGCAAGGCCAGTGGCGCCCATCGTGTGCCAGCCCCCTCGTCCCTGACCCTCGACATAGTGCCCAGCGAGCAAGCCAGGGGAGCAGAGTCACATGGGCCCTGGGCACGGGAGGCATACGTCGACAGCCCCCAGTAGGCACGACATAGGCCAAGTGCCCAGTGTGTGGCAGCGGTAGGCGCGCCAGCCTGGCCACTGGTGCCCATCGCGAGCCAGCCCCATCGTCCCTGTCCCTCGACGTAGTGCACAGCGAACGAACCAGGGGAGCCACTTCGGACGGACCCTGGGCACAGGAGGCAAGCCTCGGTAGCCCTCAGCAGGCATGGCATGGGCCAAGTGCCCAGCATGCAGCAGCGGTGGTGCGCCGCCTAGGCCAGTGGCGCCAATCGCGAGCCAGCCCCCTCGTCCCCAACCCTCGATGTAGTGCCCAGCGAGCGAGCCATGGGAGCCACGTTGCATGGACACTGGGCAAAGGAGGCATGCCTCAGCAACCCCCAGCCAGCATGGCATGGGCTGCCTGCCCAGTGTGTGGCAGCTGTGGGCGCGCCAGCCAGGCCACGGGCGCCCATCGCGAGCCAGCCCCCTTGTCCCGGCCCCTTGACTTACTGCCCAGCGAGCGAGCCAGGGGAGCAGTGTCACATGAACCCTGGGTATGGGAGGCATGCCTCAGCAGCCCCCAGCAGGCTCCTCATGGGCTTCTTGCCTACTGTGTGGCAACAATGGGCACACCAGCAAGGCCACGGGTGCCCATCGCGTGCCAGTCCCCCTCGTCCCTGCCCCTCGACATGATGTCCAGTGAGCGAGCCAGGGGAGCCGCATCGCATGGACCTTGGGCACGGGAGGCATGGCTCGGCAGACCCCAGCAGGCACGGCGTGGGCCAAGTGCCAGGCATGTGACAGCTGTGGGCGCGCCAGCCAGGCCAGTGGCGCCCATCGCGGGCCAGCCCCCTCGTCCCCGACCCTCGACGTAGTGCCCAGCGAGCAAGCCAGGGGAGCCGCAGCACAGTCACTGGGCACAGGAGGCATGCCTCAGCAGCCCCCAGCAGGCACGGCATGGGCTGCTTGCCCAGCGTGCGGCAGCTGTGGGCGCGCCAGCCAGGCTACAGGCACCCATAGCGAGCTAGCCCCCTCGTCGCTGCCCCTCCACTTACTGCCCAGCGAGCGAGGCAGGGGAGCCGCGTCACACAGACTCTGGGCACGAGATTGATAACTTGGCAGCCCCCAGCAGGTATGGCATGGGCTGCTTTCCCAGCGTGCGGCAGCGGTGGGCGCACCAGCCAGGCCACGGGCGCCCATCACGAGCAAGCCCCCTCGTCCCTGCCCCTCAACCTACTGCCCAGCTAGCGAGCCAGGGAAGCCGCATGACATGGACACTAGGCACGAGAGTCATACCTCTGCCGCCCCCAGCAGGCATGGCATGGGCTACTTTCCCAGAGTGCAGCAGCTGTGGGCGCATTAGCCAAGCTACAGGCGCCCATCGCGAGCCACTCGCCTCGTCCCTGCCCCCGACTTAGTGCCCAGATAGCGAGGCAGGGGAGCTGCGTCACATGGACCCTGGGCATGAGAGTCATGCCATGGCAGCCCCCAGCAGGCCAGGCATGGGCTGGTTCCCCAGTGTGCGGCAGCAGTGGGCATGCCAGCCAGGCCACGGGCACCCATCGCGAGCTAGCCGCCTCGTCCCTGCCCTTTGACTTACTGCCCAGCAAGCGGGCCAGGGGAGCTGGGTCGCATGAACCCTGGTCACAGGAGGCATGCCTCAGCAGCCCTCAGTTGGCACGGCATGGGCTGCTTGGCCAGCGTGTGGCAGCGGTGGGCGCGCCAGCCAGGCCACGGGCACCCATCGAGAGCCAGCCCCCTCGTCCCTGCCCCTCGACTTACTGCCCAGCGAGCAAGCCAGGGGAGCCGGGTCGCATGGACCTTGGTCACAGGAGGCATGCCTCAGAAGCCCCAAGCTGGCATGACATGGGCTGCTTGCCCAGCGTGCGGCAGTGGTGGGCACACCAGCAAGGCCACGGGCGCCCATCGCGTGCCAGCCCCCTTGTCCCTTCCCCTCGATATGGTGCCCAGCAAGCGAGCCAGGGGAGCCGCGTCGCATGGACCCTGGGAACGGGAGGCATACCTCGGCAGCCCCCAGCAGGGACGGCATGGGCCAAGTGCCTAGCGTGCTGCAGCTGCGGGCACGCCAGCCAGGCCAGTGGCGCCCATCGCGAGCCAGCCCTCGTCCCCGACCCCAGATGTAGTGCCCAGCAAGCGAGACAGGGGAGCCGCATTGCATGAGCCCCGCACAAGGGAGGCACACGTCAACAGCCCCCAGCAGGCACGGCATGGCCAAGTGCCCAGCGTACAGCAGCACTGGGTGTGCCAGCCAGACCAGTAGCGCCCATCGCGAGCCAGCCCCCTCGTCCCTGACCCTCAACGTAGAGCCCAGCGAGGAAGCCATGGGAGCCACGTCGCATGGACACTAGGCAAAGGAGGCATGCCTCGGCAGCCCCCAGCAGGCACGGCATGGGCTGCTTGCCCAGCGTGCAGCAGCGTTGGGCACACCAGCAAGGCTATGGGCACCCATCGCAAGCCAGCCCCCTCGTCCGCACCCCTCTACTTACTGCCCAGCTAGGGAGCCAGGGGAGCCGTGTCGCGTGGACCCTGGGCACGGGAGGCATGCCTCGGCTGCCCCCAGCAGGCACAGCATGGGCCAAGTGCCCAGCGTGCGGCAGCAGTGGGCACGCCAGCCAGGCCTGTGGTGCCCATCGCGAGCCAGCCCCCTCGTCCCTGACCCTCGACGTAGTGCCCAGCGAGCGAGCCACGGGAGCCGTGTCGCACAGCCCCTGGGCACTGGAGGCACACGTTGGTAGCCCCCAGCAGGCATAGCATAGGCCAAGTTCCCAGCGTACTTCAGCAGTGGGTGCACCAGCCAGGCCACTGGCACCCAATGCAAGCCAGCCCCATCGTCCCCGAACCTTGTCATAGTGCCCAGCGAGTGAGCCAGGGGTGCCCCATCGCACGGACCCTGGGAAAGGGAGGCATAGCTCAGCAGCCCCCAGCAGGGACGGCGAGGGCTGCTTGCCCAACTTGCAGCAGCGGTGGGCACGCCAGGCAAGCCACAGGTGCCCATCGCAAGCCAGCCCCCTCGTTCCTGCCCCTCGACTCACTGCCCAGTGAGCGAGCCAGGGAAGCCGTGTCACATAGATCCTGCGCACGGGAGGCATGCCTTAGCAGCCCCCAGCAGGCTCTGCATGGGCTGCTTGCCCACCGTACGGCAGCGGTGGGCACATGAGCAAGGCCACGGGTGCCCATCTCGTGCCAGCCCCCTTGTCCCTGCCCCTCGATATGGTGCCCAGCGAGCGAGCCAGGGGAGCCGTGTCACATGGACCCTGGGAATGGGAGGCATGCCTCGGCAGCCTGCAGCAGGCACGGCATGGGCCAAGTGCCCAGCGTACGGCAGCTGCGGGCGCGCCAGCCAAGCCAGTGGTGGCCATCGCGAGCCAGCGCCCTCGTCCCTGACCCCAGATGTAGTGCCCAGCAAGCAAGACAGGGGGGCCGCGTCGCACAGGCCCTGCATGAGGGAGGCAGACGTCAGCAGCCCCCAGCAGGCACGGCATAGGCCAAGTGCCCAGCATGCGGCAGCAGTGGGCATGCCAGCCAGGCCAGTGGCTCCCATCGCGAGCCAGCCCCATCATCCCTGTCCCTCGGCTTAGTACCCAGCGAATGAGCCAGGGGTGCCACGTCGCACGACCCTGGGAATGGGAGACATGCCCCGGTTACCCCAGTTGGCATGGCACGGGCCAAGTGCCCAGCAAGCAGCAGCGGTGGGTGCGCCAGCCAAATCAGTGGTGCCCATCGCGAGTCAGTGGAGCCGCGTCGCACAGTCACTGGGCACGAGAGCCATGCCTCGGCAGCCCCCAGCAGGCACGGCATGGGCTGCTTCCCCAGCGTGCGGCAGTGGTGGGTGCGCTAGCCAGGCCAGTGGCGCCCATCGCGAGCCAACCCCCTCGTGCCCGACCCTCAACGTAGTGCCCAGAGAGCGAGCCATGGGAGCCGCGTCGCATGGACACTTGGCGAAGGAGGCATGCCGCGCCATCCCCCAGCAGGCACGGCATGGGCTGCTCCCCCAGCGTGCGGCAGCGGTGGGCGCGCCAGCCAGGCAACAGGCACCCATCGCGAGCCAGCCCCCTCGTCCCTGCCCCTCTACTTACTGCCCAGCGAGCGAGGCAGGGGAGCTGCGCCACATGGACCCTGGACACGAGAGTCATGCCTCGGCAGCCCCCAGCAGGCACGGCATGGGCCAAGTGCCCAGCATGCAGCAGTGGTGGGTGCGCCAGCCAGGCCAGTGGCGCCCATCGCGAGCCAACTCCCTCGTCCTCGACCCTCGATGTAGTGCCCAGAGAGCGAGTCATGGGAGCCGCGTCGCATGGACACTTGGCAAAGGAGGCACGCCGCGGCATCCCCCAGCAGGCACGGCATGGGCTGCTTCCCCAGCGTGCAGCAGCGGTGGGCGCGCAAGCCAGGCCACGGGCTCCTATTGTGAGCCAGTCCCCTCGTCCCTGCCGCTCGACTTACTGCCCAGTGAGCGAGCTAGGGGAGCCGGGTCGCATGGACCCTGGTCACAGGAGGCATGCCTCAGCAGCTCCCAACTGGTACGGGATGGGCTGCTTGCCCAGTGTGCGGCAGTGGTGGGCACACCGACAAGGCTACGGGCGCCCATCGCGAGCCAGCCCCCTCATCCCTGCCCCTCGATATGGTGCCCAGTGAGCGAGCCAGGGGAGCTGCGTCGCTTGGACCCTGGGAACGGGAGGCATGCCTCGGCAGCCCCCAGTAGGCATGGTATGGGCCAGTGGCGCCCATCGTGAGCCAGCCCCCTCATCCCCGACCCCAGATGTAGTGCCCAGCGACCGAGCCAAGGGAGCCGCGTCGCATGGACAATGGGCAAAGAAGGCATGCCTCGACAGCCCCTAACAGGCACGACATGGGCTGCTTCCCCAGCATGCGGCAGCTGTAGGTGCGCCAGCCAGGCGACTGGCGCCCATCTTGAGCCAGCCCCCTCGTCCCTGCCCCCCGACTTATAGCCCAGCGAGTGAGCCAGGGGAGCCGCGTCACACGGACCCTGGGCATGGGTGGCAAGCCTCAGCAGCTCCCAGCAGGCTCCGCATGGTCTGCTTGCCCACCAGGCGGAAGCGGTGGGAACACCAGCAAAACCACTGGTGCCCATCGCGTGCTAGGCCCCTCGTCCCTGCTCCTCGACATGGTGCCCAGCGAGCGAGCCAGGGGAGCCGCGTTGCACCGACCCTGGGTATGGGAGGCATGCCATGACAGCCCCCTGCAGGCACGACATGGGCCATTTGCCCAGCGTGCAGCAGCAGCGAGTGCGCCAGCCAGGCCAGGCACGCCCATCACGGGCCCGCCACCTCTTCCCCAAACCTCGACATAGTGCCCAGCGAGCGAGCCAGGGGAGCTGCATTGCACATACACTGGGCATGGGAGGCATGCCTTGGAAGCCCCCAGCAGGCACGGCAAGGGCTGCTTGCCCAGCGTGCGGCAGCGGTGGGGGTGCCAGCCAGGCTTCTGGCGCTCATCGTAAGCCAGCCCCGTCATCCCGGTCCCACGACCTAGTGCCCAGCGAGAGAGCCAAGGGAGCCGCGTCTCATGGGCCTTGGGCACGGGAGACAAGCCTTGGCAGCTCCCAGCAGGCACGGCATGGGTCACTAGGCCTACGTACGGGAGTAATGGGCGCGCAAGCTAGGCCACGGGCGCCCATCGTGATCCAGCCCCCTCGTCCCTGACCCTCGACATTGTGCCCAGCGAGCGAGCCAGGAGAGCCACGTCACAGAGACCCTGGCCACGGGAGGCATGCCTCAGCCGCAGCTAGCAGGCATGGCATGGGCTGCTTGCCCAGTATGCAGCAGCGGTGGGCGCGCCAGCCATGCCACAGGCGCCCATCGCGAGCCAGCCTCCTCATCCCTGACCCTCGACATTGTGCCCAGCGAGCGAGCCAGGAGAGCCGCGACGCACGGACCGTGGCCACGGGAGGCATTCCTGAGCAGCCCCCAGCAGGCATGGCGTGGGCTGCTTGCCCATCGTGCAGCAGCAGTGGGCGCGCTAGCCAGGCTACTGGCACCCATCGCGAGCTCGCCTCCTCATCCCTGCCCCTCGACATGGTGCCCAGTGAGCTAGCTAGGGAGCCGCATCGCACGGACCCAGGGCACGGGAGGCATGCCTCACAGCCCCCAGCAGGCACGGCATGGGCGGCTTGCCCCGCATGCTGAAGCGGTATGCGTGCCAGCCAGGCCACAGGCGGCCATTGCGAGCCAGTCCCCTCGTACCGGCCCCAATACAAGGCGCCCAGCGAGCGAGCCAGCCACTCGACATAGTGCCCAGCGAGCGAGCCAGGGGAGCCACATCGCACGGACCCTGGGCACGGGAGACAAGCCTCGACAGCACCCAACAAGCACTGCATGGGCTGGTTGCCCAGCTTGCGACAGCGGAGGGCACGCCAGCCGGGACATGGGCGCCCATCGCGAGCCAGCCCCCTCGTCCCTGCCCCTCAACATAGTGCCCAGTGAGCGAGCCAGGGTCTCACAGACCCTGCACATGGGAGGCACACCTCTGCAGTCCCCAGTAGGCATGGCATGGGCTGGTTGCCCAGCATGCGGTAGCGGTGGGCACGCCGGCAAGGCCATGGGTGCCCATCACAAGCCAGCCCCCTCGTCCCTACCCCTCGACATAGTGCCCAGCGAGCAAGCCAGGGGAGCTGCCTCGCACCGACCATGGGCACGGGAGGCAAGCCTCAGCAGCTCCCAGCAGGCACGGCATGGGTCGCTAAGCCTACGTACGGGAGTAATGGGCGCGCCAGCTAGGCCACTAGCGCCCATCGTGATCCAGCCCCCTCGTCCCTGCCCCTCGACATAGTGCCCAGTGAGCGAGCCAGGGGAGCCACGTCGCACGGACCCTGACCACGGGAGGCATGCCTCAGCCGCCGCTAGCAGGCACGGCATGGGCTGCTTGCTCAGTGTGCGGCAGCGGTGGGCGTGCGAGCCATGCCATAGTCGCCCATCACGAGTCAGCCCCTCGACATAGTGCCCAGCGAGCGTGCTAGGGGAGCCACGTCGCACCGGTGCTGCGCATGGGGAGCATGCCTCAGAAGCCTCCAGCAGGAATGACATGTGCTTCTTGCACAGCGTGCGGCAGCGGTGGGTGCTCCAGCCAGGCCACGGGGCGCCCATCGCAAGCCAGCCCCCTCGTCCCTACCCCTCGACATGGCACCCAGCGAGCGAGCTATGGGAGCCACGTTGCATGGACCCTGGGCACGAGAGGCATGCCTCGACAGCCCCCAGCAAGCACGGCATGGGCCGCTTGCCCAGCATGAGGCAGCAGTGGGCGTGCCAGCCAGGCCACAGGCGCCCATCACGAGCCAGCCCCCTCGTCCCTGCGCCTCGACACGAAGCCAAGTGAGCAAGCCAAGAGAGCCGTGTCACATGGATCCTGGGCAATGGAGGCATGCCTTTTAGCCCTAAGCAGGCACAGCATGGGCTGTCTACCCAGTGTGCGGCAGCGGTGGGCGCACCAGCCCCCTTATCTGCCCCTTGACATAGTGCCCAGGAAGCGAGCCATGGGAGCCGCGTTGCAAGGACCTTGGGCATGGGGGGCACGCCTTGGCAGCCCCCAGCAGGCACGGCATGGGCTGCTTGCCCAGCATGCGGCAGGGGTGGGCGCGCGAGCCATGCCACAGGCGCCCATCATGAGCCAGCCCCTCGACATAGTGCCCAGCGAGCGGGCTAGGGGAACCACGTTGCACGGGCCCTGGGCATGGGGGGAATGCCTAGAAAGCCTCCAGCAGGCACAGCATGGGCTGCTTGCATAGCGTGCAGCAGCGGTGGGCATGCAAGCCAGGCCACGGGCGCCCATCGCGAGCAAGCACCCTCATCCTTGACCATCGACATTGTGCCCAGCAAGCGAGACAGGGGAGCTGCGACGCACGGACCCTGACCACGGGAGGCATGCCTAGGCAGGCTCCAACAGGCATGGCATGGGCTGCTTGCCCAGCTTGAAGCAACGGTGGGGACGCCAGCCAGGCTACTGGCACCCATCGCGAGCCAGCCCCGTCGTCCTTGTCTTTCGACATAGTGCCCAGCGAGCGAGCTAGGGGAGCCACGTTGCATGGGCCCTGGACCTGGGAGGCATGCCTCGGCAGCCCCAAGTAGGCATGGCATGGGCCGCTTGCCTAGCGTGTGGCAGTTGTGGGGCACCAGCCAGGCCACGGGTGCCCATCTCGAGCCAGCCCCCTCGTCCCTGCCCCTCGACAGGGTGCCCAGCAAGTGTGCCAGAGGAGCCATGTCGCACGGACCCTGGGCACGGGAGGCATGCCTCGGCGGCCTCCAGCAAGCACGGCATCGGCTGCTTGCCCAATGTGCGGCAGCATTGGGCACGCTGGCCAGGCCACTGGCGCCCATCGCGAGCCAGCGCCCTTGTCCCTGCCCTTCGACGTGGAGCCCAGCATGCAAGCTAGGGTAGCTGCATCGCAGGGACCCTGGGCATGGCAGCGCCCAGCAGCAGGCACGACAAGGGCTGCTTGCCCAGCGTGCAGCAGCAATGGGCGCGCCAGCCAGGCCATGGGCGCCCATCATGAGCTAGGCATGCAACATAGTGCCTAGCGAGCGAGCCAGGACAGCCGCGTCGCACGAACCCTGGGCACGGGAGGCACGCTTCCACAGCCCCCAGCAGGCACGGCATGGGCTGCTCGCGCAACATGCGCAGCGCTGGGCGCGGCAGCTAGGGCCACTGGAGCCCATCACGACCATGCCCCCTCGTCCCTGCCCCTCGACATAGTGCCCAGCGAGTGATCCAAGGGAGCCGTGTCGGACGGACCCTGGGTACCGAAGGAACGCCTCAGAAGCTCCCCGCAGGCGCGGCATGGGCAGCTTGCCCAGCGTGCTGCAATGGTGGGCGCGCCTGCAAGGCCGCGGGAGAACATCACGAGCCAGCCCCTTCGTCCCTGACCCTCGACGTACTGCCCAGCGAGGAAGCCATGGGAGCCGAGTCACATGGACACTGGGCAAAGGAGGCATGCATCGGCAGCCCCCAGCAGGCATGGCAAGGGCTGCTTGCCCAGCTTGCGGTAGCAGTGGGCGCGCCAGCCAAGCCACGGGCGCCCATCACGAGCCAGCCCCTTGACATAGTGCGCAGCGAGCAAGCCATGTCGCAGGGACCCTAGGTACGGGTGGCACACCTTGGCAGCCCGCAGCAGGCAGCGCATGGGCTGCTTGCCCAGCGTGCTGCACCTGTGGGCGCGCCTGCCAGGCCATGGGCGCCCACCATGAGCCAGCCCATTAACAAACTGCACAGCGTGCGAGCAATGGGAGCCACGTCGCATGGACACTAGGCACGGAAGGCATGCCTGGGCTGCCCCTGGCAGGCAAGGCATGGGCTTCTTGCCCAGCGTGCGGTAGCGGCACGCACGCCAGTGATGCCACAAGCGCCCATCACAAGCGAGCCCCTCGACATAGTGCCCAGTGAGCGAGCCAAGGGAGTCGCGTCGCATAGACCCTGGGCAAAGGAGGCATGCCTTGGCAGCACCAGCAGGCACAGAATAAGCCGCTTGCCCAGCATACGGCCACAGTGGGCGTGCCAGACAGGCCACGGGCGCCCATCGCGATCCAGTCCCTCGACATAGTAACCGACGAGCGAGCCAGAGGATCCCCGTCACATGGACTCTTGGCACGAGAGGCATGCCTCTGCAGCCCCCAGCAGGCACAGCTTGGGCTGCTTGCCTAGCGTGAAGCAGCGGCGGGCGCGCCAGCCAGGCCACGAGCGCCCATTGCGAGCCAGCCCCCTCATCCCTGTCCCTCGACATAGTGCCTAGCAACTGAGCCAGGGGAGCCATATCGCATGGACCTTGGCCACGGGAGGCATGCCTCGGCCGCCCCCAGTAGGCATGACATTGGCTGCTTTCCCAGCATTCGACAGCGATGGGCGTGCCAACCAGGCAACAGGCCCCCATCACGAGCTAGCCCCTCGACATAGTGCCTAGCAAGTGCCCCAGGGAGCCGTGTTGCATGGACCATGGGCACGGAAGGCATGGCTCGGCATCCTCTAGCAAGAACGACATGGGCTGCTTGCCCAACGTGCGACAGCGGTGGGTGCGCCAGCTAGGCCATGGCTACCCATCACGAGCGAGCCCCTCTACTTAGTGCCCAGCGAGCTAGCCAGGGGAGCTATGTCGCACGGACCCTAGTCACTGGAAGCATGCCTTGGCAGCCCCCAGCAGGTGCGACATAGGCTGCTTGGCAAGTGTGTGGGGGCAGGAGGCATGCCAGTTGGGCTAGGGGCTCCCATCGCAAGCCAGCCTGTCAACATCGTGCCCAGCAAGCGAGCCTGGGGAGCCGCATCGCACAGACCCTGGGCACGGGGTGCATACCTTAGAAGCTCCTGGCTGGCACGGCATGGGCTGCTTGCTGAGCTTTCGACAGTGGTGGGCGCGCTAGCCAGGCCATGGCCGCCCATCGTGAGCTAGCCCCTCTACATAGTGCCCAACGAGCAAGCCAGGGAGCCGCGTCGCACAGCCCCTGGGCACGGGAGGCATGCCCCAGCAGGCACGGCAAGGGCTGCTTGCCCAGCTTGCGACTGCGGTGGGCGTGCTAGCCAGGCCACCGATGCCCATCACGAGCCAGCCCCGCGACATAGTTCCTGACAGAGCGGCCATTAGTGCAGATCTTGTTGGTAGTAGCAAATAGTTAAATGGGAACTTTAAAGGCTGAAGAGGGGAAAGGATCCATGTGAACGGGACTTGCACATGGGTTAGTCGATCCTAAGAGACGGGGGAAGCCCGTCTGATAGCGCCTCGGTGGGAGATTCGACAGGGGCTTCGGTCAAAATTTTAGAACCGGGACGTGGTGGCTGACGATAATGTTAAGGAGTTCGGAGACGTCGACGAGGGCCCCAAAAAGAGTTATTTTTTCTGTTTAATAGCTTGCCTACCCTAGAAATGACTCAACTAAAGGCAGGGTTTAGAGGATGGAAGAGCACCGTAGGTTTGGTCGTACTTATAACTGCATTAGGTCTCCAAGGTGAATAGCCACTGATCGATGTAACAATGTAGGCAAAGAGAGTCGGAAAAATGCATTCGCAACCTCAAGAAAAGGATTGGCTCTAAGGGCTAGACACGAGGATCCCAGTCCCAAACCTATCGACCGTTGGTGGACTGCTCGACCTACTCCCGCAACGAGAGTAGGTCATCGTGTCTTGGCCAGGGGACAGACTAAGAACGATTACTTCGGGGGCCTTCCCTAGGCATCGAACAGCCAACTCAGAACTGGTACGAACAAGGGGAATTCGACTGTTTAATTAAAACAAAGCATTGCGATGGTCCCTGTGGATGCTCACGCAATGTGATTTCTACCCAGTGCTCTGAATGTCAAAGTGAAGAAATTCAACCAAGCATGGGTAAACGGCGAGAGTAACTATGACTCTTTTAAGGTAGCCAAATGCCTCGTCATTTGATTAGTGACATGCATGAATGGATTAGGGAGATTCTCATTGTCCTTGTCTACTGTCTAGTGAAACCACAGCCAAAGGAATGGGCTTGGCAAAAGTAACGGGGAAAAAAGGCTCTGTTGAGCTTGACTCTAGTCAGACTTTGTGAAATGACTTGAGAGGTGTATGATAAGTGGGAGCCCGAAATGGTGAAAGTGAAATACCACTACTTTTAACGTTATTTCACTTATTCCATGAATCAAAGGCGGGGTGTCGCCCCTCTTTTTGGACCCAAGGTTGGCTTCGGTCGGCCAATCCGGGCAGAAGACATTATCAGGTGAGGAGTTTGGCTAGGGTGGCACATTTGTTAAAAGATAACACAGTGTCCTAAGATGAGCTCAACGATAACAAAAATCTCATGTGGAACAAAAAGGTAAAAGCTTGTTTGATTCTGATTTCCAATACGAATACGAACCGTGAAAGCGTGGCCTATCGATCCTTTAAACCTTCAAAATTTGAAGCTAGAGGTGTCAAAAAAGTTACCACAAGGATAACTGGCTTGTGGTAGCCAAGTGTTCATAGCGACGTTGCATTTTGATCCTTCGATGTCGGCTCTTCCTATCATTATGAAGCAGAATTCACCAAGTGTTGGATTGTTCACACACCAATAGGGAACGTGAGCTAGGTTTAGACAGTCGTGAGACAGGTTAGTTTTACCTGTCGCGATAGTAATTCAACCTAGCATGAGAGGAACCGTTGATTTGCACAATTGGTCATCGCTCTTGGTTGAAAAGCTAGTGGCGCGAAGCTACCATGCGCTGGATTATGACTGAACGCCTTTAAGTCAGAATCCGGGCTAGAAGCGATGCATGCATCTATCGCATGATTTTTGACCTGCAATAGGGGCCTCCCGGCCCCAAAACGCACGTGTCGTTGGCTAAGCCCGCACGGTGAAGGAGCCTCATGGGCTGCCTTGAAGGGTGATTCCCACTGAGCGACGAGTAGAATCATTTGCAGATGACTTAAATACGTGATGGGGTATCGTAAGTGGCAGAGTGGCCTTGCTGCCACGATCCACTGAGATTCAGCCCTTTGTCACTTCGATTCGTCCCTTCCCCCCTCTCGAACCCCCACAACAATTGTCCTTTTTTTTTTCCAGTAATTGATGCCCCGAGGTCTGAAATCGTCCCTCAAGATAATGACCTAGAAAAAGAAGCAAGTTCTTTGGGCTTGTGGAGAATGAGAAACCCTATGGAAAAAAACTTGGAAACATATCTGGAAGCATTGGGGAGGCATGCCTCAGAAGCCCCCAGCACGCATGGCATAGGTTGCTTGCCCAGCGTGCAGCAGCGATGGGCACGCCAGCCAAGCCACGGGCGCCCTTCATGAGCCAGCCCACTCGTCCCTGCCCCTCGACTTATTACCCAGCGAGAAAGCTAAGGGAGCCACATCGCATGGACCGAGAGACATGCCTCAGTAGCCCCCAGCAAGCGTGGCATGGGTTGCTTGCCCAGCATGCGACAACGGTGGGCGCGCCAGCCAAGCCACGGGCGCCCTTCATGAGCCAGCCTCCTCGTCCTTAACCCCTGAGGTAGTGCCAGCGAGTGAGCCAAGGGAGCCACATCGCATGAACCCTGGGCACGAGAGGCACGCATTGTCATCCCCCCAGTAGGCATGGCATGGGCCAAGTGCCCAGCGTGCGGCAGCTGTGGGCACGCCCGCCAGGCCAGTGGTGCCCATGGCAAGCCAACCACCTCATCCTCGACCCTCGACGTAATGCCCAGCGAGCGAGCCAGGGGCACTAGGCACAGGAGGCATGCCTTGGCAGGCCCCAACAGGCACGACATGGGCTGCTTGCTCAGCATGCAGCAGCAGTGGGCGTGCCAGATAGCTCACAGGCACCCATCGCCAGCCAGCCCTTTCGTCCCTGCCCCTCGACATGGTGCCCAGCGAGTAAGCCAGGGGAGCTGCGTAACACAGACCTAGGCACGGGAGGCATGCCTCGGCAACCCCCGACAGGAATGGCATGGGCTGCTTGCCCAGCGTGCGGTAGCGGTGGGCATGCTAGCCAGGCCATGAGCGCCCATCACAAGCCAGCCCCTCGTCCCTACCCTTTGACTTACTGCCCAGCGAGCAAGCGAAGGGAGCTGCGTCGCACGGACCCTGGGCATGGGAGGCATGCCTTGGCAGCCCCCAACAGGCACTGCATGGGCTGCTTGCCCAGTGTGTGGCAGTAGTGTGCGCGTCAGCCAGGCCACGGGCGCCTATCACGAGCCAGCCCCCTCGTCCCTACACATCAACATGGTGTCGAGCGAGCCATAGGAACTGCATTGCACGAACTCTAGGCATGGGAGACATGCCTCGGTAGCCCCCGGCTGGCATTGCATGGACTGCTTATGTAGTGTGCTGCAGTGGTGGGGGCGTCAGCCAGGCCACGGGCGCCAATCGCGAGCAAGCCCCCTCGTCCCTGCCCTCAGCATGATCCCCAACGTGCGAGCCAGGGGTGCCACAGCAATCCCCAGCAGGCACGACACCAGCCTTGCTAAAGGTGCCCCACGGGAGCTAGCCGTGAGCATTTTGTGAGACTCGGCATATGGCCAGGCAGAGGCATAGCTGCTCTAGCCTACTGGTCGCAATGCCTAGTTATGAAATTAGTGTGAATTGATAGTCTTTTCATCACGAAATTGGTCCCAAAATGACTTAAATAAATTGTGTAATTTATGAGAAGTCTGCCCTGATGTTTGAGATCATTTCGACTCACGGGCTATTTTTGTTGATTTTTTCAATTTTCAGCTGTAGAAAATTGATTAAACAAATTTAGTGCCTAAAAAATTATGAAATCTTTTCTGGTGGTAGATATGATTACTCTCCATTTATGTACAAAATTTCAGCTCAAAATTCCTAGTAAATAACTTTGTAGACCCATTATGACAGCTCAAACATTTTGATGTTTCCTCCTGCCGGAGTGAAATTTCATTGAAGACTTTTTAAGGGGGAGGTGGTCACCAAGCTTGCTGGGTGCCAGAGGGCCAAGCGTGCTCCCCCCTTGCCCATCCCACATGGGCAGGCATTGGGCATGGGGAACCCAGTGCGCATGGCATGGGCAGGGCAGCTTGCCGCCATGCCCATCCAGTCGGTGGTGCATGGCTGTGGCGGCCACCACCACCGGCAGGCAGGCGACTGGCGACGTCAGTCGAAGAATGTGGGATGCCTGCTCAGAAGCCAATGGAGTAAGGAAAACGTGGGAAACAAAATCCGCCAAATTATGGGCAACGAAATGAGAAAAATCGTGGGATAATAAGCTAGGATGTGGCTAAGTAAGCTCTACTGTGTGGCAGACGAAGCTAATGATGATGTAAGCTATGCGAGGGCCGAATCGCTGAGGGGATTTTGAGCATGCGGAGTGCTTCATCACAAGCCCTCGAGGCGACAGGCGTGGGGTTGGATCCCAACGCTCAGGCTTGCCTAGGCGAACTCGTTGTGCAGCGTGATCGACGACACGATCGTAGACCATTAGCATCGAGCGAGCCAGACGACTGGCTTGGGCCTCGCGCGACACCCCTGCTGCAAAGGCCTCATCGGTGGGAAAAATGTGGGAAATGAAATCCTTTAAATCATGAGATAATGAGCTGGGTTGTGGCTAGTCAAGCTCAACGGTGTAGGCGGAGAAGCTAACGATGATGCATGCTACACGAGGGCCAAATCGCTGGGGGGATTTAGAGCATGCAGAGTGCTTCATCATAGGCCCTTAAGGTGGCAGACGCGGGGTTGGATCCTAACCCTCAGGCTTGCCTAGGTGGACTCGTTGCGCAGCGTGATTGATAACACGTTGTCAGTCGTTAGCATCGAACGAGCCACATGGCCAGCTTGGGCACAGCACGACACCCCTATTGCCAAGGCCTCATCGATGGGAAAAACGTGGGAAATGAAATCCGTTACATCATGGGATAATGAGCTAGGATGTGGGTAGACAAGTACGATAGTGTGGGCAACGAAGCTAACGATGATGCATGCTACGCGAGGGCCAAATCGCTGAAGGGATTTCAAAAATGCGGAGTGCTTCATCGCAGGCCCTTGAGGTGGAGGATGCGAGGTTGGATCTCGATGCTCATGCTTATCGAGGCAGACTTGTTGTGCAGCGGGGTCAATGACACAATCGTCGTTGGTCGTTAGCATCGAGCAAACCACACGGCCAGCCTGGGCACCACGTGACACCCCTGCTGCCAAGGCCTCATCGATGGTCCTTTGGCATCGAAGAATTGTCCCTCGCTATCGAAACAATTTCACGCTTAGTGGCTTGGGTGCGGTGACACTCGATAACCTGCATGATCGATGGCCCTTTCGCTCGTTTGCTTGCAGCTCATTTGGTGCAGTTACTGCCTATTTGTACGTGCGGCGTGTGAGTGGTGATCTAGTCGTGCGTGTTGGTAGGCTTCACGCTCTCGCATCAAGCTGTCAGCTAGCACATCGCTTCAAGCTCGACCCCGAGCCATACATTGGCTTTTGGTGGGTGACATCGGGACCCTGTGTCGCGTGCCTTCACAAACGGAATTCAATGATTCAAGTCAGGTGTCTTTGCACCATGTCCCTCGTAAGCATGGGTGGAAGCCTCAGCCGAGCCTTGTGCTCCAAGCACGACTTACTTCGGCATGTGGCCTCTTTGGCACATGGGCGCTCAGTCGTCCCTTTGGGTGCAAAAGGTGTTGCAATAGGATTGGCCTCAGCCTCTACCTGTCCAAGCGAAAGCATTTGTCCCACGTCCCATCGATTTTGAACGACGATCGCGATAGCTTTGGCCTCAGCGAGCCTTGTGGCACGCTTCGGTCTTAGTTGGCACAGTGTCTTGAAAGATGCTACCTGGTTGATCCTGCCAGTAGTCATATGCTTGTCTCAAAGATTAACCTATGCAAGTGTAAGTATGAGCTAATTCAGACTGTGAAACTGTGAATGGCTCATTAAATCAGTTATAGTTTGTTTGATGGCACCTACTACTCAAATAACCGTAGTAGTTCTAGAGGTAATACGTGCAACAAACCCCAACTTTTGGAAGGGGTGCATTTATTAGATAGAAGGTTGATGCGGGCTTCGCCCGTTGCTCTGATGATTCATGATAACTCGACGAATCACAAGGCCATCGTGTCGGTGACGCATCATTCAAATTTCTACCCTATCAACTTTTAATGGTAGGATAGTTGCCTATTTTCAGACCCTTGAGTCTCAGTACCAAGGCGTAGGCATGCCCGGACCTACAAGTGTGGAGGACCACGCTAGCAAGACAAAAACACATGAGTTAGATATGAAAATCAATGTGGGAGACTTGGTGAAAAATCGAGTTTCATACTTACAGTGGTAAGATTCGCTGGTGAGTTGGGAACGTTAAGAGTGAGGGATGAAGCACACAAATAGACCCACAAGCTCGCTTAAGGGGAAAGCGGCAGAGATGCCTCAAGCAAGCACCAGCACACGGTGGTGCGAATATGTCCAATGACGGGAACACAAGGCAGAATCCAAGAACCTAGCTTGGCATGGATGGAAAGTCTAACAAGATAAGATATTCCAGAAAGAAAGGATATGGCTATTGGCTAGAGGATGATCAAGGCAATAGAAGGATAAGAAAGAGATGTCTATCCCTAAAGCCAAGGGAGATAAGGCTCAAAAAGAGTCCTGAATGGAAACCACCTCCTCAAGCCTATCCAAACCGGTTGAAAGCGGATAAGAAGGATTAGAGAAGACTTCAAAGGAGATGAGATCCTTGACTCAAGGAGAGTCCTTGCTAGAGGAGGATGCTATCCAAACTTTGAATATAAGCCTCAATGAGATAAAGATTCGTGATGAAGATTGGGTGGCCTATCCAAAAAATGAGGGATAATTAAGAGGAAGTGTTTGAGTAGGACACTCCTCAACTAGTATAAAAAGGGGGCTTGGGTTCAGTTGTAAAGACATTGAGTAATACGAACTCAAGCGTGTGGGTAGTTAGAGACTTTGGGTACTTTTAGAGAGAGACCCTTCTTTTGTAAATAGTTCCTTTATTTTGAGACCCTTCTTTTGTAAAAAGGATTGGCTCTAAGGGCTGGGCACGGGGCTCCCAGTCCCGAACCTATCGATTATCGGTGGACTGCTCAAGCTGCTCCCATGGAAAGAGCGGGTCACCGTGTGCTAGCCAAGGGACGGACTGGGAATGATTCCTTCAGGGGCCTTCCCCGGGCATTGAACAACCAACTCAAAACTGGTACAGACAAAGGGAATCCGACTATTTAATTAAAGCAAAGCATTGCGATAGTCCCTGCAGATGCTCACGCAATGTGATTTCTGCCCAGTGCTCTGAATGCCAAAGTGAAGAAATTCAACCAAGCGTGGGTAAACAGCGGGAGTAACTATGACTCTCTTAGGGTAGCCAAATGCCTCGTCATCTAATTAGTGACACGCATGAATGGATTAACGAGATTCCCACTATTCTTGTCTACTATCCAACGAAACCACAACCAAGGGAATGGGCTTGGCAAAATTAGCGGGGAAAGAAGACCTTATTGAGCTTAACTCTAGTTCGACTTTGTGAAATGATTTGAGAGGTGTAGGATAAGTGGGAGCCAAAAACAGCGAAAGTGAAATACCACTACTTTTAATGTTATTTTATTTAATTCGTGAATCGGAGGTGAGGCGTCCCCCCTCTTTTTGGACCCCAGGTCAGCTTCGGCCGACCAATCCGGGCAGAAGACATTGTTAGGTAGGGAGTTTTGTTGGGGCGGCACATCTGTTAAAAGATAAAACAAGTGTCCAAAGATAAGCTCAACGAGAACAGAAATCTCATGTGGAATACGAACCGTGAAAGCGTGGCCTATCGATCCTTTAGACCTTCAAAATTTGAAGCTAGAGGTGTCAGAAAAGTTACCGCAAGGATAACTGGCTTGTGGCAGCCAAGCGTTCATAGCGATGTTACTTTTTGATCCTTCGATGTCGGCTCTTCTTATCATTATGAAGCAGAATTCACCAAGTGTTGGATTGTTCACCCACCAATAGGGAACCTGACTTGGGTTTAAATCGTCGTGAAACAGGTTAGTTTTACCCATCACGATGGTAATTCAACCTAGTACGAAAGGAACCATTGATTCGCATAATTGGTCATAGCACTTGGTTGAAAACCCAGTGGCACGAAGCTACCACGCGCTAGATTATGACTGAACGCCTTGAAGTTAGAATCGGGGCTAGAAGCGATGCATGCACCCATTGCCCAATTGTTCACCTGCAGTAAGGGCCTCCCGACCCCCAAAGACAGGTGTCGTTGGCCAATCCAGCGCAGCGGAGGGGCCTCGTGGGCTGCCTTGAAGTGTGATTCCCACTGAGCGACGGGTAGAATCATTTGTAGACGATTAAATACGTGACGGGGTCATAGTCCTAAACCCGTCGACTGTCGATGGACTGCTCGAGCTGCTCCTAGGACGAGAGCAGGTCACCGCGTGTCGGCTGAGGGATAGATTGGGAACGGTTCCTTCGAGGGGCTTCCCCTAGTGTTGAACAGCCAACTCAAAACTGGTGGGCATGCCAACCAGGACACAGGCGCCCATCGGGAGCCAACCCCCTCGTCCCTGCACCTCGACATGGTGCCCAGCGAGTGAGCCAGGGGAGCAACATCGCACGGGCCCTGGGCAAGAGAGGCATGCCTCGGCAGCCCCCAGCAGGCATGTCATGGATTGCTTGCACAGGTTACGGCAGCTTTGGGCGCGACAGCAAGGCCACAGGGCCCCATCGCGAGCCAGCCTCCTCTACACTGAGCCCAGCTAGCGTGTCAGGAGAGCTGCATCATACGGCATGGGCTGCTTACCCAACATGAGGCAGCGGTGAGCGCGCCAGCAAGGCCACGGGTGCCTATCACAAGCCAGCCCCATTGTCCCTGTCCTTCAACATGGTGCTCAGCAAGAGAGCTAGGGGAGCCGCATCGCATGGACCCTGGGCATGGGAGGCATGCCTTGGCAGCCCCCAGCAGGCACGTCATGGGTGCTTGCCCAGCGTGCAGCAGCAATGGGCACGCCAGCCAGGCCACGGGCGCCTATCGCGAGCCAGCCCCATTGTCCTTGTCCTTCAACATGGTGCCCAGCAAGAGAGCCAGGGGAGTCGGATCTTATGGACCCTGGGCATGGGACGCATGCCTTGGCAGCCCCCAGCAGGAACAAAATTGACTGCTTGCCCAGCTTGCGACAGCGTTGGGCACGCCAGCCAGGCCACGGGCACCCATAGCGAGCCAGCCCCCTTGTCCCTGCCACTCGACATGGTGCCCAGTGTGTGAGCCAGGGGAGCGACGTCGCATGGTTCCTGGGTTGGGGGGCATGCCTCGGCAGCCACCAGTAGGCACAGTAAGGGTTGTTTGCCCAATGTGCAGCAGCGGTGTGCGCCTTGGCCAGGCCACGGGCGCCCATCGCAAGCCAGCCGCCTCCTCCCTGTCGTTTTACGTAGTGCCCAGTGAGCGAGGCAGGGGAGCCGCGTTGCATGGACCCTTGCCAGTGAAGGCATGCCTTGGCAGCCCGCAGCAGGCACGGCATGGGGCAGGTGCCCAGCGTGCGGTAGAGGTGGGCACGCCAGCCAGGCCAGTGGCGCCCATCACAAGCCAGCTCCCTTGTTCCCGAACCTTAACATACTGCCCAGCGAGCGAGCCAAGGGAGCCGCGTTGCATGGATCCTGGGCATGGTAGGCATGCCTCAGCTGCCCCAATCAGGCATGGCATTGGCCAAGTGCCCAGTGTGTAGCAGCGTTTGGAGCACCAGCCAGGCAACAAGCGCCCATCGCGAGCCAGCCCCTCATCCCTGCCCCTCGACATGGTGCCCAGCGAGCGAGACAGGAGAGCCACATCACACAGACCATGGGCACGGGAAGCATGCCTCGCAGCCCCCAGATGGCATGGCATGGGCTGCTTGCCCAGCGTGCCGCAGCGGTGCGCACGCCAGCAAGGCCACGGTCTCCCATCGCGAGCGAGCCCCCTCGTCCCTGCCCCTCGACATGGTGCCCAGCAAGCGAGCCAGGAGAGCCACGTCGCATGGACCCTGCTTACGAGAGGCATGCCTCGCAGCCCCCAGGAGGCACGGCATGGGCTGCTTGCCCAGCTTGCGGCAGCGGAGGGCACGCCAGCCTGGCCACGGGCACCCATCGTGAGCCAGCCTCATTGTCCCTGCCCCTCAACATGGTGCCCAGCAAGCGAGCCAGGGGAGCCACATCGCATGGACCCTGGGCATGGGACGCATGCCTTGGCAGCACCCAGCAGGCACATAATGGGCTGCTTGCCCAGCATGCGGCAGTGCTGGGCCCGCAAGCCAAGCCACGGGCGCCCATCGCGAGCCAGCCCCCTCGTCCCTGCCCCTTGACATGGAGCCCAGCGAGTGTCCCAAGGGAGCAGTGATGCACGGGCATGGGTGGCATGTCTCAGCAGCCCCAATCAAGCATGGCATTGGTCAAGTACCCAGGGTGTAGCAGCGTTGGGCGCACCAGCTAGGCCACAGGCGCCCATCGCTAGCCAGCCCCTCGTCCCTGCCCTTCGACATGGTGCCCAACGAGCAAGCCATGGGAGCCATGTCACACGGGCCCTGGGCACCAGAAGCATGTCTCACAGCCCTAAGATGGCACGGCATGGGCTACTTGCCCACCATACGGCAGAGGTTGGCGCGCCAGTGAGGCCACGATCTCCCATCGCGTGGCAGGCCACTCGTCCCTGCCCCTCGATTTACTGCCAAGAGAGCGAGCCAGGGGAGCCACGTCACACGGATCCTGGGTTGGGAGGCATGCCTCGGCAGCCCCCAGCCAGCACGGCACGGGCTGCCTGCCAGCGTGTTGCAGCTGTAGGTGCGCCAACCAGGCCAGTGGCGCCCATCGCGAGCCAGCCCCCTCGTCCCTGCACCTCAACAAGGTGCCTAGCGTGCGAGCCAGGGGAGCCACATTGCATGGACCCTGGGCAAGGGAAGCATGCCTCAGTAGCCCCCAGCAGGCATGGCATGGGCTGCTTGCCCAGCGTGCAGCAGCGGTGGATGCGCCAGCTAGGCCGCAAGCGCCTATTGCGAGCCAACCCCCTTGTGCCTGCCCCTCGACATGGTGCCCAGCGAGCGAGCCAGGGGAGAAGCGTTGCACGATCCCTGGGCATGGGAGGCATGCCTCAGTAGGCCCCAGCATGCATGGTATGGGTTGCACGCATAGCTTGCAGTAGCGGTGGGCGCGCCAGCCAGGCCATGGGTGCCCATCGCGAGCCAGCCCACTCGTCCCTGCCCCTCAACATGGTGCGCAGCGAGCATCCCAGGGGAGCCATGTTGCACGGACCCTGTGCATGGGAGGCATGCCTCAGCAGCCCCAATCAGGCACGACATTGGCCAAGTGCCCAGGGTGTAGCAGCGTTGGGCTCACCAGCCAGGCCACAGGTGCCCATCGCTAGCCAGCCCCTCGTCCCTGCCCATCGACATGGTTCTCAACGAGCAAGCCAAGGGAGCCACATCACAGGGACCCTGGGCATGGGAAGCATGCCTCGTAGCCCCCAGATGGCACAGCATGGGCTGCGTGCCTAACGTGCGGCAGTGGTGGGTGCGCTAGCATGGCCACGGTTTCCCATCGCTTGCCAGCCCACTCGTCCCTGCCCCTCAATTGACTGCCAAGACAGCGAGCCAGGGGAGCCATGTCCCATGGATCCTGGGTTCGGAGGCATGCCTCGGCAGCCCCCAGCAGGTACCACATGGGCTGCTTGCCCAGTGTGCGGCAGCTGCGGGTGCACCAACCAGGCCAGTGGCGCCCATCGCGAGACAGCCCCCTCATCCTTGCCCCTTAACAAGGTGCCAAGCGTTCGAGCCAGGGGAGCCGTGTCACATGGACCCTAGGCACGGGAGGCATGCCTCGGCAGCCCCCAGCAGTCTCAGCATGGGCTGCTTGGCACGTGTGCAGCAGTAGTGGATGCGCCAGCCAGGCCGCAGGCACCCATCGCGAGCCAACCCTCTTGTCCCTGCCCCTCGACATGGTGCCCAGCGAGCGAGCCAGGGGAGGAGCGTCGCACGGGATGCATGCCTCGGTAGCCCCCAGCAGGCATGGCATGGGCTGCTCGCACAGCTTGCGGCAGCGATGGGCGCGCCAGCCAGGGGAGGAGCGTCGCATGGGATGCATGCCTCGGTAGCCCCCAGCAGGCATGGCATGGGCTGCTCGCACAGCTTGCGGCAGCGATGGGCGCGCCAGCCAGGCCACGGACAGCCATTGTGAGCTAGCCCCCTCGTCACTGCCCCTCGACATGGTGCCCAGCGAGTCAGCCAGGAGAGCCGCGTCGCATTGACCTGTGGCAAGGGAGGCATGCCTCGCAGCCCCCAGCAAGCAAGGCATGGGCTGCCTGCCCAGCGTGCAGCTGCGGTGGGCACGCCAGCCTTGCCACGGGCACCCATCGCGAGCCAGCCTCATTGTCCCTGCCCCTCAACATGGTGCCCATTAAGTGAGCCAGGGGAGCCACATTGCACTGACCCTGGGCCTGGGAGGCATGTCTTGGCAACCCCCTCATCCCTGCCCCTCGACACGGAGCCCAGCGAGTGAGCCAGGAGAGCCACGTCGCATGGACTCTAGGCACGGAGGTCATGCCTCACAGCCCCCAGCAGCCATGGCATGGGCTGCTTGCCCAGTGTCCGGTAGCGGTGGGAGCACCAGCCTGGCCACGGGCGCCCATTGCGAGCCAGCCCCATTGTCCCTGCCCCTCAACATGGTGCCCAGCAAGCGAGCCAGGGAAGCTGCATCGTACGGACCCTGGGCATGGGAGGCATGACTCGGCAGCCACCAGCCGTCATGGCATGAGCTGTTTGCCCAGCTGCGGCAGCGGTGTGCGCACCGGACAGGCCATGGGCGCCCATCACGAGCCAGCCCCCTCGTCCCTGCTCCTCAACATGGTGCCCAGAAAACGTGCCAGGGGAGCCGCATCGCACGGACCCTGGGCATGGGAGGCATGCCTTGGCAGCCCCCAGACGGCATGGAATGGGCTGCTTGCCCAGCGTGAAGCAGAACTGGCCGCGCCAGCCAGGCCACGGGCGCCCACTACGAGCCAACCCCCTTGTCCCTGCCCCTCGACATGGTGCCCAGCGTGTGAGCCAGGGGAGTCGCATCACATGGACCCTGGGTTGGGAAGCATGCCTCGGCAGCCACTAGTTGGCACAGCATGGGCTGCTTACCCAGCGTGCAGCAGCAGTGTGCGCGCCGGACAGGCCACGGGCCCTCATCACGAGCTAGCCCCCTCGTCCCTGCTCCTCAACATGGTGCCCAGCAAACGAGCCAGAGGAGCCGCATGGCACAGACCCTGGGCATAGGAGGCATGCCTTGGTAGCCCCTAGACGGCATGGAATGGGCTGCTTGCCCAGCGTGCAACAGCACTGGGCGTGCCAGCTAGGCCATGGGCGGCCATTGCGAGCCAACCCCCTTGTCCCTGCCCCTCGACATAGTGCCCAACGTGTGAGCCATGGAGCCGTGTCGCATGGACCCTGGGTTGGGTAGCATGCCTTGGCAGCCACCAGTCGGCACAGCATGGGCGGCTTGCCTAGTGTGCGGTAGCGGTGGGCACGCCAGCCAGGCGACGGCCGCCTATAGCGAGCCAGCTCCCTCGTCCCTCCCCCTCGACATGGCGCCCAACGAGCAAGGCAGGGGAGCTGCATTGGATAGGCCCTGGTAATGGGAGGCATGCCTCAGCAGCCCCCAGCAGGCATGGCATGGCCTTGCTTGCCCATCGTGCGGCAGCAGTGGGCGTGCCAGCTAGGCCGTTGGCGCCCACTGCGAGCCTGCCCCTCGTCCTTACCCCTCAAAAAGTTGCCCAGCGTACGAGTTAGGGCAGCCACATCACACGGACCCTGGGCACCGGAGGCATGCCTCGGCAGCCCCCAAAAGGCACGGAACGGGCTGCTTACCCAACGTGTGGCAGTGGCAGGCGCCCCAACCACACCAAGGGTGCCCATCACGAGGTAGCCCCCTTGTCCCTACCCATCGAAATGCTGCCCAGCAATCAAGCAAGGGGAGACGTATCGCATGGACCCTGGGCATGGGAGGCATGCCTTGGCAGCCCTCAGCAAGCATGGCATGGGCTGCTTGCCCAGTGTGCGGCAGCGTTGGGTGCACCAGCCAGGCCACGGGCGCCCATCGCGTGCCAACCCCTTCGTCCCTGCCCCTCAATTAACTGCCCAGCAAGAGACCCAGGGCAACTGCGTCGCTTGGACCATGGGCGCAAGAAGCATGCCTCGACAACTACCAGATGGCACTGCATGGGCTTCAGGCCCAACATGCGGTAGCGGTGGACGTGCCTGCCAGGGCACGGGTACCCATCGCAAGGCAACCCCCTCGTCCCTACCCCTCCAAATGGTGCCAGCGAGCGAGCTAAGGGTGATGCATCGCACGGACCCTAGTCATGGGAGTCATGCCTCTGTAGCCCCCAGCAGGCATGGCATAGGCTGCTTGCCCAGCGTGCGGCAGTGGTGGGAGCGCCAGCCAGGTCACGGGTGCCCATCGCGAGGCAGCCCCGTCATCGCAGCCCCTCGATATAGTGCCCAGCAAGTGAGCTAGGGGAGCCGCGTCGCACAAACCCTCAGCATGGGAGGCTTGTCTCGGCAGCCCTTAGCAGGTGCAGCATAGGCAACTTGCCCAGCGTGGGGTAGCGGTGGGCGTGCCAGCCAGGCCCCTCATCCCTGCCCCTCGACTTACTGCCCAACGTCCGAGCAAGGGGTGCCACAGCAGTCCCCAACAAGCACGGCGCCAGCCTTGCCAGCGGCACTACTCATGAGCTAGTGGCACCACTCGTGAGCCAGCCCCTCGACATAATGTGAGGCTTGGCATGTGCTGTGGGCATTGATTTCATGGCCGTACCTCTTGGCTTTGATGGACCGTGAGGGCAGCCATTGGGTGGCTGGAGGTGCACTAGACAGGGCAGGCAGCATGCACCCTGGACCAGGCAGAGGCACAACTGCCCCAGCCTGCTGGCCGCAATGCCCAGTTGCGAAATTGGTGTGAATTGACGGTCTTTTCATCATGGAATTGGTCCCAAAATGACTCCAATGAATCGTGTAATTCATAAAGACTCTGACCCTGAAGTTTGGGATCATTTTGGCTCACGGCCTATTTTTGATGATATTTTCAATTTTCAGGTGTAGAAAATTCATTAAAAAAATTTAGTGCCTCGCAAATTTTGAAATTTTTTCTGGTGGTAGATATGATTATTCTCCATTTATGTACAAATTTTCAGCTCAAAATTCCAAGTAAATAATTTTTTAGACCCATTATGATGGCTTAGACATATTGATGTTTCCTCCAGCCGCGAGTGAAATTTCATTTAACACTCTTTAGGGGGGAAGTGGGTACCCAGCTTGCTGGGTGCCAACGGGCCATACGTGCTCCCCCCCTGCCCATCCCACATGGGCAGGCGCTGGGCTTTGGGAACCCAGCGCACATGGCATGGGTCTAGCCGATGGTGCGTGGCTGTGATGGCCACCACCGTCGGCAGGCAGGCGGCCGGCAACATCAATCGAAGAGTGTGGAATGCCCGATCAGTAGCCAACAGAGTGGGGAAAATATGAGAAACAAAATTCGTTAAATTATGGGCAACAAAACGAGAAAAATTATGGGATAATGAGCTGGCATATGGCTAGACAAGCTCGACGGTGTGGGCGATGAAGCTAACGATGATGCATGTTATGCAAGGGCCAAATCGCAGGGGGAATTTCAAGCATGCGGAGTGCTTTGTCGATGGGCCCTCGAGGCAGCAGATGTGGGGTTGGATCACGACGCTCAGACTTATTGAGGCGGACTCGATGCGCAGCGTAATCGACGACATGATCATCGACTGTTAGCCTGGGTGCGGTGGCACTCGACGACCTGCATGATCGTCCTTTGCCATCGAAGAATCGTCCCTCGCTATCAAAACAATTTTGAGCTTAGCGGCTTGGGTGTGGCAGCACTCGACGACCTGCATGATCGATGGGCCTTTCGCTCATCAGCTTGCAGCTCGTTTGGTGCTATTGCTGCCCATTTGTACGTACAGTGTGTGAGTGGTGATCTAGTCATGCGTGTTGGCAGGCTCCATGCTCCCGCATCGAACTGTCGGGTAGCATGTTGCTTCAAGCTCGACCCTAGGCCATACATTGGCTTTTCGTGGGTGACATCGGGACCATGTGTCACGTGCCTTCACAAACAAAATTCGATGATTCGAGTCGGCTGTCTTTGCACCATGTCCCTCATGGGCATGGGTGGAAACCTTAGCCGGGCCTTGTGCTCCAAGAGCGGCTTGCTTCGGCATGCGGTTGCTTTGGCACACGGGCACTCGGTCGTCCCTTCGGGTATGAAAAATGTTGCGACAGGAGTGGTCTAGGTCTCTGCCTGTCCAAGCAAAAGCACTTATCTCACATCCCATTGATTTTGAACAACGACCGTGACAACTTTGGCCTCAGCGAGCCTTGTGGCACGCTTCGGTCCTAGTTGGCACGGTGTCTCAAAAGATGCTACCTGGTTGATCCTGTCAGTAGTCAGATGCTTGTCTCAAAGATTAAGCCATGCATGTGTAAGTATGAACTAATTTAGACTGTGAAACTGCGAATGGCTCATTAAATCAGTTATAGTTTTTTTGATGGTACCTACTACTCGGATAACCGTAGTAATTCTAGAGCTAATACGTGCAACAAACCATGACTTCTGGAAGTGGCACATTTACTAGATAAAAGGTCAACACGGGCTTTGCCTGTTGCTCTGATGATTCATGATAAACTCGACGAATCGCAAGGCCATCGTGCCGGCGATGCATCATTCAAATTTCTGCCCTATTAACTTTCGATGGTAGGATAGTTGCCTACTATGGTGGCGACGGGTGACGAAGAATTAGGGTTCCATTCTGGAGAGGGAGCCTGAGAAACGGCTACCACATCCAAGGAAGGCAGCAGGCGCATAAATTACCTAATTTTGACATGGTGGTAGTGACAATAAATAACAATACTGGACTTTTCGAGTTTGGTAATTGGAGTGAGTATAATCTAATTTCCTTAACGAAGATCCATTGGAGCGCAAGTCTAGTGCCAGCAGCCATGGAAATTCCAGCTCCAGTAGTGTATATTTAAGTTGTTGGAGTCAAAAAGCTCGTAGTTAGACCTTGGGATGGGTCAGCCGGTCCAGCTACAAGAGCACCATCTATACATTAAGAAGGAAAAATGTGAGTTTTGCAAGCAAGAAGTGCCATTCTTGGGACATTGGGTCGGGAATGGATAGATACGGATGAATGAAAGGAAAATGAAGGCCATCATGGAGTGGCCAGTCCCACGAAAAGTTACTAAATTGCGATCATTCCTTGGGCTCGTAAACTATTACAAATGGTCCATCAAAGGATATTTGAGCAAGAGCAACCCTTTGATGGACCTGCTAAAGAAAGATAGCCCGTGGGTGTGGACTGATGAATGCAATAAGGCTTTTGAGGGATTAAAACAGGCAGTAGCCTTGGAACCAGTACTGCCCCTATCAAACTTTGAAGAGCCATTGGAGGAAGTCACAGACGCTTCTGATCGAGCAATCGGGTGTGTGTTGGTGTAGAACGGCCATCCTGTGGCATTCGAGAGTCAAAAACTCAAGGATGTAGAGCAACATTATTCGACTCATGAAAATGAGATGATGGATGTTGTCCATTGCCTAGGGACATGGCGGCATTACTTGCTTGGGATGAAATTTAAGGTAATTACTGACAATGTTGCTAATACCTATTTTCGCTCGCAGAAAAAGCTATCTCTGAAATAGGCAAGATGGCAAGAGTTTGTGGCGGAGTTTGATTTTGTGTGGAAACACAAACCAGGCAAACAAAACATTGTTGTTGATGCATTAAGCTGCGTAGAAGTGCAAACTTATGTGGCTGCTTTGACGGGTGTCCAGAGCGACTTACTCGAGCAAACAAGATCGATAGTTGGGGAAGATATCGAGTATGCCTGACTCATAGAGGAAGTGAGCAAAGGCTTGATCCGAAGATACTAGATCGAGGATGGGTTGCTATTTACTCAAGGAGATAGACTGTTTGTGCCTAAGTCTGGAGTACTTCGAAAATAGTTGCTGAGGGAAACCCATGACCCGCTATGGGCAGGTCACCCAAGAGTCGAGAGGATGCTCGCACTACTAACAAGAGCCTATTACTAGCCCAAGATTGATGGAAGATGCAGAGCCCTATGTTCGTACATGCTTAATGTGTCAACAGGACAAAATGGATAGAAGGAGGGAGGCGGGTTTGCTCCAACCCTTGCCCATTCCAGAACACCCATGGGAGTCGATGTCGATGGATTTCATTGTGGGTTTCCCAAAGATAAAGGAACTATCCGCTATAATGGTGATTGTTGATAGGTTCTCAAAGTATGCTATCTTTGTTCCCGTTACTAGAGCATGCCCAGCTGATATGGCCGCTGAGATGTTTTTCAAACATGTTGTTAGGTTGTTTGGGTGCTGAAAGACATTGTGAGTGACAGAGATGCCAGATTCATGAAAAGATTCTAGACAGTGTTGCTAAACATGATGGGAACAGACCTAAATTCTCTATAACAAACCATCCACAAACAGACGGTCAAGCGAAGAGGGTAAATAGCTTGCTGGAGGAGTATTTGCGACACTACGTGACTACAAGCCAAAGAGATTGGTTTGAATTGTTGGACGTAGCGTAGTTTTGCTACAACATCCATCGCTCGTCATCGAAAGGTCTAAGTCCCACAGAGGTAGCTTTCAAGGAACAACCAACGACGTCCCATGAGATAGCCAAGCAGAGGAGCCAAGGAAGCTGTCCAGCAGCCTACCGCTATGCTCGGGATAAGCAAGAGTTAATTTACCAAGCGAGGGATAGCCTTTTTAAGGCACAGAAGCGTATGAAGAAATATGCTGACAAAAAGAGATGTGATGCTGAGTTCCAAGTTAGGGACAAGGTACTACTGAAGCTGACACCCCAAATTTGGAAGAAAATCACAAAGAAGGGAGTTTATCGAGGCCTTATCCTAAGGTGTGATGGAACATTTGAGATCGAGAAAAAAGTTAAAGCAGTAGCTTATAGGTTAAAGCTACCGCAACATCTAAAGATGCACCTAACATTCCACGTGAGCTTCCTCAAAGAGTTTCAGGAAGATGCCGATCGCAGATGCAAGCAAGCTAAGCGTGCACCATCGGTAACTTGAGTTCAATTTGACAAGGAAATAGAAAAAATCCTTGATCATCGAACAGAGGGCTATAGTAAGATGAATCGGAGGACATACTACCTAGTCCAGTGGAAAGGCACCAATGAGGCGGATGCGAATTGGGAGAAAGATACCATATTGTGGCAATTCGAGGACCAAATTAGGGCATATGATAACACTAAGTTGATGAGGGCATCGGGCTCTTCTAGTGGGGGTGGTTTGTCAGACCCTTGAATCTGAGTACCAAGGCATAGGCATGGTGAGTCTTGCTCCATTCCCGAACCTACAAGTGTGGAGGACCACGCTAGCAAGGTAAAAACACATGAGTTAGATATGAAAACGAATGCGAGAGACCTGGTGAGAAATCGAGTTTCATACTTACAGTGGCGAGATTCGATGGTGAGTAGGGAACATTGTCGAGCGAGGGATGAAGCACACAAACAGACCCATAAGCCCACTTAAGGGGAAAGGGGCAGAGACGCCTCAAGCAAGCCCCAGCACATGGTGGTGCGAATCTGTCCAGTGATGAGAACACAGGGCAGAATTCGGGAACCCAGCTTGGCAAGGATGGAAAGTCTAGCAAGCAAAGATATTCCACAAAGAAAGGATATGGCCATTGGCTAAAGAAGGATGAAGGCGATAGAAGGATAAGAAAGAGATCTATCCCGAAAGCCAAGGGACATAAGTTTCAAAAAAAGTCCTGAATGGAAACTATCTCCTCAAGCCTATCTAAACCGGTTGAAAGCGGATAAGAAGGCTTAGAGAAGACTTCAAAGGAGATGAGATCCTTGACTCAAGGAGAGTCCTTGCAGGAGAAGGATGCTATCCAAACTTTGAAGATAAGCCTCAATGAGATAAAGATTCGTGATCAAGATTGGGTGGCTTATCCGAAAATCGTGGGATGACTAAGAGAGAGTGTTTGAGTAGGACACTCCTCAACTAGTATAAAAAGGGGGCTTAGGTTTAGTTATAAACATATCAAGTAATACAAACTCAAGTGTGTGGGTAGCTAGAGGCTTTGGATGCTCTTAGAGAGAGACCTTTCTTTTGTAAAGAGTTCCTTTATTTTCAATAAAGGTTGAGAAAGAGTTCTCGTAATACCGTCTTCTTGTTTTGCATTTTACATTGTTGGCTCTTATTCTTCTTTTAGCACTAGCTTAGAAAGTTGGGCTAGTTAGGTGGATGCATCTAGCACCATCATACTAGAGTTGCGCAGATCCCGCAACCGATGGTGTGACACCTACTATGGTGGTGACGGGTGACAAGAGAATTAGGGTTTGAATCCGAAGAGGGAGCCTGAGAAACGGCTACCACATCCAAGGAAGGCAGCAGGCGCGCAAATTACCCAATCCTGACATGGGGAAGTAGTGACAATAAATAACAATACCAGGCTCTTTAAGTCTGGTAATTGGAATGAGTAGAAGGGTGCAGTGGTCATCGCAAAACTCGAGGCACGAGCTCAGGTGTAGTGGCCATCGGTGCAGATCTTGGTGGTAGTTTCAAATATTCAAATGAGAACTTTGAAGGCCAAAAAGGGGAAAGGTTCCATGTGAATGACACTTGCACATGGGTTAGTCGATCCTAAGAGACAGGGGAAGCCCATCGGATAGCACCTCGACGCGAGCTTCGAAAGGGGATCCTGTTAAAATATTGGAACCAGGACATGGCGGTTGACAGTGACGTTAGGGAGTCCAAAGATGCTAGCGGGGGCCCCGAAAAGAGTTATCTTTTCTATTTAACAGCCTGCCCATCCTAAAAACGGCTTAGCCGGAGGTAGGGTCCAGCGGCTGGAAGAGCACCACATGTCGTGTGGTGTTCGGTGCGCCCCCGATGGCCCTCAAAAATCTAGAGGACCGAGTGCCTCCCATGCTCGGTTGGACTCATAACCGCATCAGGTCTCCAAGGTGAATAGCTTCTGGCTGATGGAACAATGTAGGCAAGGGAAGTTGACAAAATGGATCCTTAACCTCGAGAAAAGGATTGGCTCTGAGGGCTAGGCACAGGGGTCCCAGTCCCAAACCCGTCAGCTGCCGATAGACTACTCGAGCTACTGCTGCGAAGAGAGCAAGTCACTGCATGCCGGCTGGGGATGGACTAGGAACGATTCCTTCAGGAGCCTTCCCCGGGTGTCATACAGCTAACTCAGAATTGGTACAGACAAGGGGAATCTGATTGTTTAATTAAAACAAAGCATTGTGATGGTCCCTGCGGATGCTCACGTAATGTGATTTCTGCCCAGTGCTCTGAATGTCAAAGTGAAGAAATTCAACCAAGCATGGGTAAACGACGGGAGTAACTATGAATCTCTTAAGGTAGCCAAATGCCTCATCATCTAATTAGTGACGCACATGAATGGATTAATGAGATTCCCACTGCCCTTGTCTACTATCCAGTGAAACCACAGCCAAGGGAATGGGCTTGGCAGAATCAATGGGGAAAGAAGACCCTGTTGAGCTTGACTCTAGTCTAACTTTGTGAAAATGACTTGAGAGGTGTAGGATAAGTGGGAGCTGGAAACGGCGAAAGTGAAATACCACTACTTTTAACATTATTTTACTCATTTTGTGAATCGGAGGCAGGGCGTCGCCCCTCTTTTTGGGACCCAAGGTCGGCTTTGGCCAGTCGATCCGGGCGGAAGACATTGTCAGGTGGGGAGTTTTGCTGGGGTGGTACATTTGTTAAAAGATAACGCGGGTGTCCTAAAATGAGCTCAACGAGAACAGAAATCTCTTGTGGAACAAAAAGGTAAAAGCTCGTTTGATTCTGATTTCTAGTACGAATACGAACCGTGAAAGGTGGCCTATCAATCCTTTACACCTACAAAATTTGAAGCTAGAGGTGTCAGAAAAGTTACCACAGGGATAATTAGCTTGTGGCAGCCAAGTGTTCATAGCGACGTGGCTTTTTAATCCTTCGATGTCGTCTCTTCCTATCATTGTGAAGCAGGATTCACTAAGTGTTTGATTGTTCACCCACCAATAAGGAACGTGAGCTGGGTTTAGACCGTCCTGAGATAGGTGAGTTTTACCCTACTGATGCCCGCATCACGATAGTAATTCAACCTAGTACGAGAGGAACCATCGATTCGCATAATTGGTCATCGCGCTTGGTTCAAAAGCCAGAGGCACGAAGCTACCGTGCACTGGATTGTGACTAATGCCTCTAAGTCAGAATCCGAGCTAAAAGCGATGCATGCGCCAGTCACCCGATTGTCAACCTGCAGTAGGGGCAACCCAACCCCTAAAGGCACGTGCCGTTGGCCAAGCCCGCACGGCAGAGAAGCCTAGTGGGCTGCCTCGGAGTGTGATTCCCACTGAGTGATAGGTGGAATCATTTGCAGATGACTTAAATACGTGACAGGGTATCGTAAGTGGCAGAGTAGCCTTGCTGCCACGATCCAGTAAGATTCAGCCCTTTGTTGCTTCGATCCGTCCCTCCCCCCCTCCCTCCCCCCCATAACAATTGTCCCTCTATTTTCGGCAATCGATGCCTCGAGGTCTGAAATCATCCCTCAAGATAATGACCTGGAAAAAGAAGCAAGTCCTTTGGGCTTGTGGAGAATGAGAAAAACAAGGAAAAAAACACTTGGAAACATATTGGGAAGCATTGGGGAACCAAGTGTTACTCTAATAAAAAAAAAATATATCTAACAGAAACTTGTCCCTTGATGCTGTCCCACGGTAAAGTACTGCCCAGTGAACGAGCCAGGGAAGCCGTGTCACATGGACACTAGGCATGGGAGGCATGCCTTGGCAGCGCCCAGCAGGCACGGCATGGGCTGCTTGCCTAGCGTGCGGCAGCTGTGGGCGCGCCAGCCAGGCCAGTGGCACCCACCGCAAGCCAGCTCCCTCGTCCCCGACCCTCTACGTAGCACCCAACAAGCGAGCTAGGGGAGCCGCATTTCACGGACACTGGGCACAGGATGCATGCCTCGGCAGCCCCCAGCAGGCACGGCATGGAATGCTTGCCCAGTGTGAGGCAGTTATGGGCACGCCAGCCAGGCTACAGGCACCCATCGCGAGCCAGCCCCCTCGTCCCTACCCTCAACTTACAGCCCAGCGAGTGAGGTAGGGGAGCCGCATCGCTTGGACCCTGGGCATGGGAGGAATGCCAACGGAGCGCCCAGTAGGCACGGTATGGGTTGCTTCCCCAGCGATGGGCACGCCAGCCAGGCGACGGATGCCCATCGTGAGCCAGCCCCCTCGTCCCTGTCCCTCGACGTAGTGCCCAGCGAGCGAGCAGGGGGAGCCGCATTGCATGGACCTTGGGCACGGGAGGTATGCCTCGGCAGCCCCCAGTAGGCATGGCATGGGCTGCTTTCCCAGCGTGGGGGAGCTGTGGCCGCACCAACAAGGCTACGAGGGCCCATCGCGAGCTAGCCGCCTCGTCCCTCCCCCTCCACTCACTGCCCAGCGAGCAAGGCAGGGGAGCCGCGTCATACGGACCCTGGGCATGAGAGTTAGGCCACGGCAGCCCCTAGCAGGCACGGCATGGGCTGCTTTCCCAGCGTGCGGCTGCGGTGGGAGCGCCAGCCAGGCCACAGGCGCCCATCACGAGCCAGCCCCCTTATCCCTGCCCCTCGACTTACTGCCCAGCTAGTGAGCCAGGGGAGCCGTGTCGAATGGACCCTGGGCACGGGAGGCATGCCTCGGTAGCCCCTAGCAGGCACCACATGGGCTGCCAGCCCAGCGTGCGGCAGCGGTGGGCACACCAGCCAGGCAATGGGCGCCCATCGTGTGCCAGTCCCCTCGTCCTTCCCCCTCGAAATTGTGCCCAGCAAGCGAGCCAGGGGAGCCGTGTCGCATGGACCCTGGCCACGGGAGGAATGCCTCGACAGTGCCTAGCAGGCACAGCATGGGCTGCTTCCCTAATGTGCCGCAGCGGTGGGCACACCAGCAAGGCCATTGCTGCCCATCGCGTGCCAGCCTCCTCGTCCCTGCCCCTCGACGTGGTGCCCAGCGAGCTAGCCAAGGGAGCCGCATCGCATGGACCCTGGGCACGGGAGGCATGCCTCGGCAGCGCCCAGCTGACACAACATGGGCCAAGTGCCCAGCGTGCAGCTACTGTGGGCGCGCCAGCCAGGCCATTTGTGCCTAACGGGAGCCAGCCCCATCATCCCTGTCCTTCGACGTAGTGCCTAGCAAATGAACCAGGGGAGTCGTGTAGCACGGACCCTGGGCACTGGAGGCATGCCTCAGCAGCCCCCAGTAGGCACAGCATGAGCCAAGCGCCTAGCGTGCAGCAGCGATGCGTGCGCCAGCCAGGCCAGTGGCTCTCATCGCGAGCCAGCCCCCTCATCCCCGACCCTCGACATACTGCCCAGCGAGCAAGCCATGGGAGCCGCGTCGCAAGGACACTGGGTATAGGAGGCATGCCTTGTCAGCCCCAAGCAAGCATGGCATGCGCTGCTTGCCCATCGTGCAGCAGCTGTGGGCGCACCAGCCAGGCCACAGGCGCCTATTGCGAGCCAGCCCCCTCGTCCCTGCCACTCCACTTACTGCCGAGCGAGCGAGCTAGGGGAGCCATGTCACACAAACACTTGGCACAGGAGGCA
This sequence comes from Moringa oleifera, assembly GCA_021397835.1. Lineage (NCBI taxonomy): Eukaryota > Viridiplantae > Streptophyta > Magnoliopsida > Brassicales > Moringaceae > Moringa > Moringa oleifera. The sequence goes on from JAJFZO010000229.1 coordinate 7,401,547, forward strand.
TGCCTCGGCATCCCCCAGTAGGCACGGCATGGGCTGCTTCCCTAGCGTTTAGCAGCGGTGGGCACACCAGCAAGGCCACGGGTGCCCATCGCGTGCCAGCCCCGTCGTCCCTGCCCTTCGACATGGTGCCCATTGAGTAAGCCAGGGGAGCCGCATCTCATGGACCCTGGGCACAGGAGGATTGCCTCGGTAGCACCCATCAAGCATAGCATGGGCTGCTTCCCTAGCTTGCAGCAGCGGCGGGCATGCCAACCAGGCCACGGATGCCCATCGCGAGCCAGCCCCCTCGTCCCTGTCCGTGATCCTCGACGTAGTGCCCAGCGAGTGAGCAAGGGGAGTCGCATCTCACGGACCCTGGGCACTGGTGGCAGGCCTCGACAGCCCCTAGCAGGCATGGCATGGGCTGCTTGCCCAGCGTGCAGCAATGATTGGCGGGCCAGCCAGGCTACAGGCCCCCATCGCGAGCTGGCCCCTCGTCCCTGCCCTCGACATGGTGCCCAGCGAGCGAGCCAGGAGAGCCGCATCGCATGGACCCTGGGAATGGGAGGAATGCCAAGGCAGTGCCCAGCGGGCATGGCACGGGCTGCTTCCCCAGTGTGCGGCAGTGGTGGGCACGCCAGCCATGCCACAGATGCCCATAGCGAGGCAGCCCCCTTGTCCTTGTCCCTCGACGTAGTGCACAGCGAGCGAGCAAGGGGAGCCACATCGCAAGGACCCTAGGCACTATAGGCAAGCCTCAGCAGCCCCTAGCAGGCATGGCATGGGCTGTTTTCCCAACGTCCGGTAGCTGTGGGCGCACCAGCAACGGTACGGGGGCCCATCGCGAGCCAGCCCCTCCATTTGTTGCCCAAAGAGCGAGGCAGGGGAGCCGCGTCGCACGGACCCTGGGCATGGGAAGAATGACTCGGCAGCGCCCAGTAGGCACCGCATGGGCTGCTTCCCTAGCGTGCAACAGCGGTGGGCACACCAGCAAGGCCACGGGTGCCCACCGCGTGCCAGCCCCCTTGTCCTTGCCCCTTGACGTGGTGCCCAGTGAGCAAGCCAGGGGAGCAGCATTGCATGGACCCTGGGCACGGGAGGCATGCCTCGGTAGCGCCAAGCAGGCACAACATGGGCCAAGTGCCCAGTGTGCAGCACCTATGGGCGTACCAGCCAGGCCAGTGGCGCCCATCGTGAGCCAGCCCCTCGTCCTTGACCCTCGACGTAGTGCCCAGCGAGCGAGTCAGGGGAGCCGCGTCGCATGAGCCCTGGGAATGGGAGGCACACGTCAACAGCCCCCAGCAAGCAGGGCATAGGCCAAGTGCCCAGCATGCAGCAGCGGTGGGCACGTCAGCCAGGCCACTTGTGCCCAATGGGAGCCAGCCACATGATCCCTGTCCCTCGACATAATGCCCACCGAATGAACTAGGGGAGCCGCATAGCACGGACCCCTAGGCACGGGAGACATGCCTCAGCAGCCCTCAGCAGGTATGGCATGGGCTGCTTGCCCAGCGTTCAGTAGCGTTGGGCGCGCAAACCATGCTACGGGTGCCCATCACCAGCTAACCCCCTCGTCCACTTGACTTAGTGCCCAGCAAGCGAGCCAGGGGAGCCATGTCACATGGACCCTGGGCAAAGGAGGCATGCCTTGGCTGCCCCCACTAGGCACGGCTTAGGCTGCTTGCCCAGCATGCGGCAGCGGTTGGGATGCCAGCCAGGCCACGGATGCCCATCGCGAGCGAGCCCCCTCATCCCTGTCCCTAGATGTAGTGTCAAGCGAGTGAGCCAAGGGAACCGTGTCGATCAGAGCCTGGGCATGGGAGGCATGCCTCGATAGCCCTCAGTAGGCATCGCATGGGCTGTTTGCCCAGTGTGCGGCAGCGGTGGATGTGTGTGCGAGGCCATGGGCACCCATCACGAGCCAGCCCATCGACATAGTAGCTGGCGAGCGAGCCAAGGGAGCCGTGTCACACTAACTTTGGGCATGGGAGGCACGCCTCGGCAGCCCCCAGCAGGCACGGCATGGGCTGCTTGCCCACCGTGCAGCAGCAGTGGGCACGCCAGCCAGGCCACGGGCGTCCATCACGAGCCAGCTCCCTCGTCCCTGCCCTTCCACTTACTGCTCAGCGAGTGAGGCAAGGGAGTTGCATCGCATGGACCCTAGGCACGGAAGGCATGCCTTGGCAGCCCTCAGCAGGCGCGGCATGGGATGCTTTCCCAGCGTGCTGCATCGATGGGCATGCCAGCCAGGCCACGGTCGCCCATCGTGGGCCAGCAAACTCGTCCCTGCCCCTCGACATAGTACCCTGCGAGTGAGCCAGGGGAGTGGTGTTGCACAAACACTGGGCACGGGAGGCATGACTTGGCAGTCCCCAGCAAGCACGGCATGGGCTGCTTGCCGAGCGTGTGGCAGCAGCAGGTGCGCAAGCCAGGCCACGAGCGCCAATCACGAGCCATCCCCTGGACATAGTGCCCAGCCAGCGAGCCAGAAGAGCCGCGTCACATGCACCCTTGGCCCGGGAGGCATGTCTGGGCAGCCTTTTGGAAGGCATGGGATGGGCTTCTTGCTAGTGTGCGGCAGTTGTTGGCGTGCCAGCCACGCCATGGGCGCTATCACGAGCCAACCCCTCGGCATAGTGCCCAGCGAGCAAGCCATGAGAGCTGTGTCGCACGAACAGTGGGCACAGGAGGCATACCTCGGCAGCCCCCAGCAGGCACGACATGGGCTGCTTGCCCAACGTGCTGGAGTAGTAGGCGTGCCAGCCAGGCCACGGGCGCCCATCACGAGCGAGCTCCCTCGTCCATGCCCCTCGACATAGTGCCCAGCGAGCGAGCCAGGGGAGCTGTGTAACATGGACCCTGGCCATGGGATGCATGCTTCGGCTACCCGCAGCAGGCACAGCATGGGCTACTTGCCCAGCGTGTGACAGCAGTGGGCGCTCCCGCTAGGCCGTGGGCGCCCATCATGAGCTAGCCACTCGACATAGTGCCCAGCGATTGGACACCACGGGGGACAATCCTCGGCAGCCCCCAACGCCCATCGCGAGCTAGCACCCTCGTCCTTGCCCCTCAACATTGTGCCCAGCGAGTGAGCCAGGGGAGCCACGTCACATGGACCCTGGGCAAGCGAGGCATGCCTCGGCAGCCACCAGGTTGCACGGCTTGGTCTTCTTGCCCAGTGTGCGAGTGCGGTGGGCGGGCAAGCGCGGTGGGCGGGCAAGCCGGGGCACGGGCGCCCATCACGAGCCAGCGCCTCGACATAAAGCCCAATGAGCGACCTAAGGAGCAACGTTGCATTGGCCCTAGGCATGGGAGGCAGGCCTTGGCAGCCCCCAGCTGGCATGACATGGACTGCTAGCGTAGCTTGCGACAGCCGAGCGCGCGCCAGCTAGGCCACGGGCGCCCATCGCATGCCAACCCCCTCGTCCATGCCCCTCGACTTAGTGCCCAACGAGCGAGGCAGGGGAGCCGCGTTGCACAAACCCTAGGCACGCCTCGGCAGCCCCCAGCAGGCACGACATGGGCTGCTTGCCCAGCACGAAAGAGTAGTGGGCGTGCCCAGCCAGGCCACGGGTGGCCAGCCCCCAGCAGGCACGAGAGGCATACCTTGGCAGCCCTAGCAAACACGGCATGGGCTGCTTCCTAAGTGTACGGCAGCGGTGGGTGCGCCAGCCAGGCCACAGGTGCCCGTCGCGAGCGAGCCCCTCGACATAGTGCACAACGAGTGAGCCCTGGGAGCCCCGTCGCACAGATCTTGGGTACACGAGGCATATCTCGACAGCCCCCAACAAACACGACATGGGTTGCTTGCCCAGTGTGCGGCCGCGGTGGGCGCCCCAACCTTGCCACAAGCGCCCATCACAAGCTAGCCCCTCGACATAGTGCCCAACGAGCGAGCCAGGGAAGTCGAGTCGCACGGACCCTGGGAACGAGAGGCATGCCTAAGCAGCCCCCAGTAGGCATGGCATGGGCTGCTTGCCTAATGTACGAAAGCGGTGGGCACGTCAGCCGGGCCACGGGCACCGATCACGAGCTAGCCCCTCGATATAGTGCCCAACGAGTGAGCTAGGCGGGTAGCATTGCATAGACCTTGGGCATGGGAGGCATGCCTCGGTAGCCCATAGTAGACAGGGCATGGGCTGCTTGCCCAACGTGCGACAACGGTGGGCTCGCTTGCCAGGCCACGGGCACCTATCGCAAGCCAACCCTACAATAGTGTGCGCAGTGAGTGAGCCAGGGAAGCCAAACCGCATGAACTCTGGGCTCGGAGGGCATGCCTTGGCAGCCCCAACAGCCACGGTAAGGGCTCTTTGCCCAATGTGCTGCAGCAGTGGGAGTGCCGGCCAGGACACAGACACCCACTGCGAGCTAGCCCTTTGACATAATGCCCAGGGAACGAGCTAGGGGAGCCGCGTCGCAGGGACCCTGGGCACGAGAGGCACATCTTAGGAAGCCCCAGCAGCCATGGTATGGGCAGCTTACCCAGCGTGCGGCAGTGGTGGGCGCACTAGCCAGGCCACGAGCGCCCATCACGAGCCAGACCATCGATATAATGCGCAGCGAGCGAGCCAGGGGAGCTGCATCGCACGGACCCTAAGCACGAGAGGCATGCCTCGACAGTCCCCAGCAGGCACGGCATGGGCTGCTTGCCCAGCATGTGACTGCGGTGGGCATGCCAGCCAAGCCACCGGCGCCCATCACGAGCCAACCCCTCAACATAATAACCAATGACCGAGCCAGGGAAGCCGTGTTGCGTCGACCCTTGGCACAGGAGTCACACCTTGGCAACCTTAGAAGCCACGGTATGGGCTCCTTGCCCAGCATGTGGCTACGGTGGGCGCGCCAGCCAGGCCACGGTCGCCCATCATAAGCCAGCCCCTCAATATAGTACCTGGCAAACGAGCCAGGGAAGCCGCATCGCACGGACCCTGCGCACAGGAGGCATGCCTCGGCGGCCCCTAGTAGGCAGGGTAAGGGCTGCTTGCCCAGCGTGTGGCAGCAGTGGCCGCGCCAGCTAGGCCACGGGCCCCCATCATGCCGATGACGCATCATTCAAATTTCTGCCCTATCAACTTTCGATGGTAGGATAGTTGTCTACTGTCAGACCCTTGAATCTGAGTACCAAGGCATAGGCATGGTGAGTTTTGCTCCATGCCCGGACCTACAAGTGTGGAGGACCACGCTAGCAATGCAAAAACACATGAGTTAGATATGAAAACGAATGTGAAAAACTTGGTGAGAAATCGAGTTTCATAATTACAGTGGCAAGATTCCCTAATGAGTTAGGAATGTTATGGAGCGAGGGATGAAGCACACAAACATACCCATAAGCCCACTTAAAGGGGAAGCGGCAAAGATGGCTCAAGTGAGCACCAGTACATGGTGGTGCGAATATGTCCAGTGATGAGAACACAGGGCAGAATCCGAGAACCTAACTTGGCATGGATGGAAATTACAGCAAGCGAAGATATTCCATAAAGAAAGGTTGTGGCTACTGGCAAGAGGAAGATCAAGGCAATAGAAGGATAAGAAAGAGATGTCTATCTCGAAAGCCAAAGGAGAAAAGGCTCGAAAAGAGTCTTGAACGGAAACCACCTCCTCAAGCCTATCCAAACCGATTAAAAGCGGATAAGAAGGCTTGGAGAAGACTTCAAAGGAGATGAGATCCTTGACTCAAAGAGAGTCCTTGCGGGAGAAGGATGCTATCCAAACTTTGAAGATAAGCCTTAATGAGATAAAGATTCGTGATCAAGATTGGGTGGCCTATCCAAAAAACGTAGGATAACTAAGAGGGAGTGTTTAAGTAGGACACTCCTCAACTAGCATAAAAAGGGGGCTTGGGTTCAGTTGTAAACACATTGAGTAATACAAACTCAAGTGTGTGGGTAGCTAGAGGCTTTGGATGCCCTTAGAGAGAGACTCTTCTTTTGTAAAGAGTTCCTTTATTTTTAATAAAGGTTGAGAAAGAGTTCTCGTAATACTGTCTTCTTACTTTGCGTTTTGCATTGTTGACTCTTATTCCTCTTTTGGCACGGGCTTAGAAAGTTGGGCTGGTTAGGTGGATGCATCTAGCGCCATCACACTAGTGTTGCACTGATCCCACAATTGATGGTGTGACAATTTGGTATCAGAGCGTGGTTTTCATCACCATTTTCTCTCAAACTCGTGGTTGATCATATTGTTGCTAATGCCCCATATCGGGGGGGAGTGAGTCAATGCGAGAGCATGTCACTCGATTGGAAGAGATCATTGGTGCACTGACGGAGGGATCGACATGCACGCTAGCTGAGTTAATGGAGATAATCGCCCAGCAACAATCCTCGATGGAAGAGGACATCGAAAACCTCAAAAAGACTGTGAGAAGCCTTGAGACCAAGATTGAGTTACTAACAAGGGCTCCCCCCTACCGCTAAGCTGAAGGTACCAGAACCAAAGCCATTCTCTAAAGAGAGGAATGCCAAGGAGTTGAAGAACTTCTTATGGGATATGGAGTAGTACTTTAAAGCTGCTAGATTGCCCAAAAATTACTAGGTAATGATCACATCCATGTACTTATCTGGTGATACTAAGTTATGGTGGCGCACCCATATGCAAGATGACGCTATCATGGGAAGGCCTAGCATTGATTCAAGGAAGGCACTCAAAAGGAAATTGAAGGAGCAATTCCTACCATGCAACACCTCATTCATGGATAGGGAACAACTGAAATGCCTGAAGCAGACAGGTTCAGTTCACTAATGCTGGACATCAAGAACATGTCAGAGGAGGATAGGTTATTTAACTTCCAATTAGGCTTACAGCTGTGCACTCAAGCAGAACTGAGGCTGTAAGGTGTCAAAAACTTGGCCTTAGCATTTTCTATGGCGGAAAGCTTGGTGGATATCAAGTGCGTGGGTGGTGATCCCAAAAAGAAAGGTGAGAAACGAGGGAAGGCTGAAAATGAGATGAAAAAGCCCAATGGCAAGGGCAAGAAAAAAAGGAATGCTGAGTCTAGCAAGCCTTGGGGCTCATCCCCCTTAAAAGGAAAAGGAAGGAATGTGGACCAAAGGGGTTACTTCTTATGCAACTGGCCACATAGAGCACGCAATTGTCCTTGCAAGGAGAAGTTATTGGCGCTCATGGTAGTAGAGGATTCCTCCGAGGAAAAGGAAGAGAATGCCACAACTCGGGTGAATCCAATCTAGTTGCTGAATCCAATCACACCCAAGAACTTGCAGAAGAGGTTGATTTATGTCCCAGTAAAGGTAAACAAGAAGGATATAATGGTAATGTTGGATACGGGAGCTACCAATAATTTCATCACGAAAAGAGAAGTAGCAAAGCTTGGGCTTAAGCTTTCTCCAGCCTCGGTCAAGTTCAAAGCAGTGAATGCTGAGGCGAAGGTAGTATGCGGAGCTGCCACTACGACCCTTGAAGTAGGCAAATAGAAAGGTACGTCCAACCTCATGATAACTCAGTTAGGTGACTTTTGATATTATCTTGGGTCTAGAATTCTTCAAACAAGCTAAGGCATTGATGATGCCCTACTTAGGTGGATTACTCGTGGCTGATGAGCGAGCCTCAAGCCTAATCAAAACTGAAGCAGCAAAAGAGCTTTTGGTAGACAAGAAGCAGATTGGCTTACAATCTGCAAAGCAACTTAAGTTAGGACTACAAAAGGGTGAAGTGGCGATGGTGGCAGCACTATTTGAGGGAAAACCAGATCAGATTGTGGAAATGCCCGACAAGATCACTGAAGTGTTGAGGGAATTTAGTGACATGATGCCATCGAAGCTCCCCAAGACATTGCCTCTGAGGAGGAATGTTGATCATATGATCGAGTTACTTTCGGGTGCTAGACCCTTTGCTCAAGCACCATATCGAATGCCCTCTTCGGAACTAGCCGAACTACGAAAGCAACTAGATGAGCTGTTGGAAGTAGGTTTCATTCAGCCGTCAAAGGCCCCTTATGGTGCACCTATACTATTCCAGCAAAAATAAGATGGCTCGCTGAGAATATGCATCGATTACCGAGCATTAAAGAAGGTAATGGTAAAGAACAAATATCTGGTGCCAAACGTTGCTGACTTATTTGATCGATTATCAAGGGCCAAGTACTTTACAAAGCTAGACTTATGGTCGAGATACTAGCAAGTCAGAATAGCTAAGGGGTACGAAGCAAAAACTGCATGCCTCACAAGGTACGGCTCTTATGAGTTCATGGTGATGCCTTCGGTCTAACCAATGCGCCTGCTACCTTTTGTAATCTTATGAATGATGTATTGTTTGAGTTTTTAGACAAGTTTATGGTAGTCTACTTGGATGACATTGTGGTCTGTAGCGATACCCTAGATGACCACGCAAGCCGTTTGTTGCAGGTACTGATGCGGCTACGAGAGCACCAGCTGTACATCAAGAAGGAAAAATGCGAGTTTTGCAAGCAAGAAGTGCCATTCTTAGGACATTTGGTCGGGAACTGATAGAGGCAGATGGATGAAAAGAAAGTGAAGGCCATTATGGAGTGGCCAGCCCGTGAAAAGTTGTTGAATTGTGATCATTCCTTGGGCTCGTAAACTATTACAGACCGCTCATCAAAGGATATTCGAGCAAGAGCAACCCTTTGACGGACTTGCTAAAGAAAGATAGCCTGTGGGTGTGAACCGATGAATGCAACAAGGCTTTCCAGGGATTAAAATAGACAATAGCCTCGGAACTAGTACTGTCCCTACCAAACTTTGAAGAGCCATTCGAGGTAGTCATAGACACTTCTGATCAAGCAATCGGGGGTGCGTTGGTGCAAAATGGCCATCCCGTGGCATTCAAGAGTTAAAAACTCAAGGATGCAGAGCAGTATTACTCGACTCATGAAAAGGAGATAACGGCTTTTGTCCATTGCCTAGGGATAAGGCGACATTACTTGCTTGGGACAAAATGTAAGGTAATTACTAACATTGTCGCTAATACCTATTTATGCTCGTAGAAAAAGTTATCTCTGAAATAAGCAAGATGGCAAGAGTTTGTGGCAGAGTTTGATTTTGTGTGGGAACACAAACCAGGCTAACAAAACATTGTTGCTAATGCACTAAGCCGCATAGAAGTGCAAACTTATGTGGCTGCTCTGACGGGTGTCCAGAGTAACTTACTCGAGCAAATAAGATCAGTAGCTGGGGAAGATGCCGAGTATGCTCGACTCATGGAAGAGTGAGCAAAGGCTTGATCCGAAAATACTGGATTGAGGATGGGTTGCTATATGCTCGGGGAGATAGAGTGTTTGTGCCTGAGTCTGGTGGACTTCGAAAACTGTTGTTGAGGGAGACCTATGACCCGCTACGGGCAAGTTACCTGGGTGTCAAGATGATTGCACTACTGACAAGAGCCTATTACTGGTCCAAGTTAATGGAAGATATGGAGGCCTATGTTCGCACATGCTTAGTATGCCAACAGGACAAAATAGATAGAATGAGGGAGGCGGGTTTGCTCCAACCCTTGCCGATTGTGGAACACCCATGGGAGTCGGTGTCAATGGATTTCATTGTGGGCTTCCCAAAGGTAAAGGGACTATCCGCTATGATGGTGATTGTTGATAGTTTCTCAAAGTATGCTATCTTTGTTCTTGTTACTTGAGCGTGCCCAGCTAATACGGCCGCTGAGATGTTTTTCAAATATGTTGTTAAGTTGTTTGGGTTGCCGAAAAACATTGTGAGTGACAGAGATGCCAGATTCACAGGAAGATTCTGGACGGTGTTGCTAAACATGATAGGAACAGAACTTAAATTCTCCACAGCAAACCATCCATAGACAGACGGTCAAACGAAGAGGGTAAATAGCTTGCTTAGGAGTATTCATGGCACTACGTGACTGCAAGCCAAAAAGATTGGCTTGAATTGTTAGATGTAGCGCATGGTCGTTCTTAGCTTGCAAAGGGTAAATAGCTTACTGGGGAGTATTTATGGCACTACGTGCATGGTTGTTCTTAGTTAGTGGAGCGATCTATTTGGTTAATTCCGTTAATGAACGAGACCTTAGCCTGCTAATTAACTACATGGAGGTGGCCCTCCACGGCCGGCTTCTTAGAGGGACTATGGCCGCTTAGGCCAAGGAAGTTTGAGGCAATAATAGGTTCATGATGCCCTTAGATGTTCTGGGCCGCACGCGCGCTACACTGATGTGTTCAAAAAATTTATAGCCTTGGCCAACAGGCCCGGGTAATCTTTGAAATTTCATCGTGATGGAGATAGATCATTGCAATTATTGGTTTTCAATGAGGAATTCCTAGTAAGCACGTCTCATCAGCTTGCGTTGACTACGTCCCTGCCTTTTGTACACACCGCCCGTCACTCCTACCAATTGAACGGTCCGGTGAAGTGTTTTAGATCGACACGACATGGGTGGTTTGCTGCTCGCGATGTCGCAAAAAGTCCACTGAACCTTATCATCTAAAAGAAGGAGAAGTCGTAACAAGGTTTCCATAGGTGAACCTGCAAAAGGATCATTGTCGAAAACTCGCTCAGTGAAATGACCTGCGAACACGTTGTAAGCACATCGGCAGGGCAGGAGGCTCTCGAGCCCCTCGTCGAGCGTAACAACAAAACCCACAGCGCGAGATGCGCCAAGGAACTCGAATGAAAACGCATGCCCCTGTCGACTCAATCTTGTTGTGCGGCTGGCAGGCATGTTGTCCCTAAACAATGTCTAAAATGACTCTCGACAATGAATATCGCAGCTCTAGCATCAATGAAGAACGTAGCGAAATGCGATACTTGGTATGAATTGCAGAATCCCATGAACCATCGAGTCTTTGAACGTAAGTTACGCCCGAAGCCATCAAGCCAAGGGCACGTCTGCCTGGGTGTTAAGCACCATCGCCCCCGGCCCCCTCGCATCCCTTCAGGGAGGGGTGGGACCATCGCAGGGCGAATGCTGGCCTTCCATGCACCTTTGGCTAGTAGTTGGCCTAAAAAAAAGCCTCGAGCCATGGCGCGTCATGGCTTGGCAG
>JAJFZO010000229.1:7415000-7437500 GCA_021397835.1 Moringa oleifera
CACTACTTTTAACGTTATTTTACTTATTCCTTGAATCGAAGGCGAGGCGTCGCCCCTTTTTGGACCTAAGGTTAGCTTTGGCTGGTCAATCCGGGCGGAAGACATTGTCAAGTGGGGAGTTTGGCTGGGGCGGCAAATCTGTTAAAAGATAATGCAGGTGTCCTAAGATGAGCTTAACGAGAACAGAAATCTCGTGTGGAACAAAAGGGTAAAAGCCTGTTTGATTCTGATTTCCAATACGAATATAAACCATGAAAGTGTGGCCTATCGATCCCTTAGACCTTCAAAATTTGAAGCTAGAGGTGTTAGAAAAGTTACCACAGGGATAACTGGCTTCTGGCAGCCAAGTGTTCACAGTGACATTGCTTTTTGATCCGTCGATGTCGGCTCTTCCTATCATTGTGAAGCAGAATTCACCAAGTGTTGGATTGTTCACCCACCAATAGGGAACGTGAGCTGGGTTTAGACCATCATTAGACAGGTTAGTTTTACCTTACTGATGCCGACGTCGCGATAGTAATTCAACCTAGTACCAGAGGAATCGTTGATTCGCACAATTGGTTATCACACTTGGTTGAAAAGCCAGTGACGCGAAGCTACCATGCGCTGGATTATGACTGAACGCCTCTAAGTCAGAACCTGGGCTAGAAGCGATACATGTGCCCGTCGCCTAATTTTTGACCTGCTGTACGGGCCTCCCGGCCCCCAAAGGCACGCATAATTGGCCAAGCTCGCGCAACGGAGGAGCCTCGTAGGCTGCCTTAAAGTGTGATTCCCACCAAGCGATGGGTATAATCATTTGCAGATGACATAAATATGCGACGGGGTATCGTAAGTGCCAGAGTGGCCACGCTTCCATGATCCACTGAGATTCAGCCCTTTGTGGCTTCGATTCGTCCCTCCCCCCTCCCGAAACCCCACAATAATTGTCCCTCTCTTTTTGATAATCAATGCCCCGAGGTCTGAAATGTCCCTCAAGATAATGACCTAGAAAAAGAAGTAAGTCCTTTGGGCTTGTAGAGAATGAGAAACACAAAGGAAAAACACTTGGAAACATATCGGGAAGCATTAGGCAACCAAGTGTTACTCCAATAAATATATATATATATATATATATATATATCCACAAACTTGTCCCTCGATGCTATCCCTCAGTAAAGTACTACCCAGTGAGCGAGCCAGGGGAGCAGTGTCACACGGACAGTGGGCAAGGAAGGCATGCCTTGGCAGCCCCCAGCAGGCACGGCATGGGCCAAGTGCCCAGCGTGCGGCAGCAGAGGGGGCGCCAGCCAGGCCACTGGCGCCCATTGCGAGCCAGCCCCCTCGTCCCTGCCCCTCGACATGGGGCCCATCAAGTGACCCAAGGGAGCTGCATCGCATGGACGCTGGGCATGGAAGGCATGCCTAGGCAGACCCCAGCAGGCACGGCATGGGCTGCTTGCCCAGCGTATGGCAGTGGTGGGCGCACAAGCCAGGCCACGGGCGCCCATTGCGAGCTAGTCCCTTTGTCCTTGCCCCTCGACATGGTGCCCAGCAAGCGATCTAAGGGAGCTGCGTTGCATGGACCCTAGGTAGGGGAGGCATGCCTCGGCAACCTCCAGCAGGCACGGCATGGCTGGCTTACCCCGCGTGCGGCGGCAGTGGGCGTACCAGCTAGGCCACGGGCACCCATCGCAAGCCCGCCCCCTCGTCCTTACCCCTCGACATGGTGCCCAGCGAGCTAGCCAGGGGAGCCACATCGCATGGACCCTCAGCACAGGATGAATGCCTTGGCAGCCTCCAAAAGGCACGGCATGGGCTGCTTGCCTAGTGTGCGGCAGCAGTTGGTGCATAAGCCAGGCCACAGGCACCCATAGCGATCCAGCCCCCTTGTCCTTGCCCCTAGGCATGGTGCCCAGCAAGGGAACCAGGGGAGCTGCGTCGCAAGGACCCTGGGTAGGGGAGGCATGCCTTGGCAGCCTCCAACAGGCACGGATGGGCGGCTTGAACAGCATGCAGCAGCGGTGGGCACACAAGCCAGGCCATGGGCGCCCATCCCGAGCCAGCCCCCTCGACATGGTGCCCAGTGAGCAAGCTAGGGGAGCTGCATCACATAGATCCTGGGCATGGGAGGCAGGCCTCGACAACCACCAGTAGGCATGGCATGGGCGACTTGCCCAGCATGCGGCAGCGGTGGGCGCGCCAACCAGGCCACGGCTGCCCATCGCGAGGCAGCCCCCTCGCCCCTGCCCCTCAACATGGTGCCCAGTGAGCGAGCCAGGGAAGCCGCGTGGTGCAGACCCTGGGCATGGGAGGCATGCCTAGGCAGCCCCTGGTAGGCACAGCAAGGGCTGCTTGCCCAGCGTGCGGTAGCAGTGGGCGCACAAGTCTAGCCACTGGCACCCATCGCGAGCCAGCCCCCTCGTCCCTGCCCCTAAACATGGTGCCCAGCGAGAGAGCTAGGGGAGCCACGTCACACGGATCATGGTCATGGGAGGCATGCCTAAGCATCCCTCAATAGGCACTGCATGGGCTGCTTGCCAAGCGTGTGGAACTGGTGGGCGCACAAGGCAAGCCATGGGCACCCATCGTGAGCCAGCCCCCTCGTACCTGCCCCTCAACAGGGTGCCCAACGAGCGATCCAGGGGAGCCGTGTCACATGGACCCTGGGCACAGGAGGCAGTCCTCAGAAGCCCCAGTAGGCACGGCATGGGCGGCTTGCCCTGTGTGCGGTAGCAATGGGCGCACCAGCATGGCCACAGCGCCCATCGCGAGCAAGCCCCCTCATCCCTACCCCTCAACATGGGGCCAAGCCAGTGATCCAGGGGAGCTGTGATGCATGGACCCTGGGCACAGGAGGCATGCCTTAGCAGCCCCCAGCAGCCACAGCACAGGATGCTTGCCCAGCATGTGGCAGCGGTGGGTGCGCCAGCCATGCCACCGGTGCCCATTGCGAGCTCGCCCCTCGTCCCTGCCCCTCGAAATGGTGCCCAGCAAGCGATTAAGGGGAGCCGCATCGCATGGACCCTGGGCATGGGGGGCATGCCTTGGCAGCCCCCAGTAGGCACGGCATGGGCTGCTTGCCCAGCGTGAGGTAGCAGTGGGCACACCACCCAGCCCACAAGCACCCATCGTGAACCAGCCCCCTCGTCCCTGCCCCTCGACATGGTGCCCAGCGAGGGAGCCAGTGGAACCATGTTGCACAGACTCTGGGCATGGGAGGCATGCCTTGGCAACGCACAACAGGCATGGCATGGGCTGCTTGCCCAGTGTGCGGCAACGGTGGGGGCACAAACCAGGCCATAGGCACCCATCGCGAGCCAGCCCCTAGTCCTTGCCCCTCGACAGGGTGCCCATCCAGGGGAGCCATGTCGTACGGTCCCTGGGCAAGGGAGGCATGCCTTGGCAGCCTCCAGCCGGCACGACCTAGGCAGCTTGCCCAACATGCGGCAGTGGTGGACGCACAAGGCAGGCCACGGGTGCCCATCGCGGGCTAGCCCCCTCGTCCCTGCCCCTCGACATGGTGCCCAGCGGGCGATCCAGGGGAGCCGCGTTGCATGGACCCTGGGCATGGGAGGCATGCCTTGGCAGCCACCAGCAGGCACAGCTTGGGCGGCTTGCCCATTGTGCGGTAGCGGTGGGCGCACCAGCCAGGCCGCGAGCACCCATCGCGAGCTAGCCCCCTCGTCCCTGCCCCTCGATATGGTGCCCAGCGAGCGACCCAGGGAAGCCGCATTGGACTGACCCTGGGCACAGGAGGGATGACTCGGCAGCCCCCAGCATGCATGGCATGGGCGGCTTGCCCAGCGTGTGGCAGCGATGGGCGCGCCAGCCAGGCCATGAGCGCCCATCGCGAGCTAGCCCTCTCGTCCCTGCCCCTCGACATGGTGCCCAGCATGTGAGCCAAGGGTGCCACAGCAGTCCCCCGCTGGCACAGCGCCAGCCTTGCCAAGGGCGCCCCACACGAGCCAGCCGTGAGCATGTTGTGAGGCTCAGCACGTGTTGTGGGCATTGATTTTATGGGCAAGCTGGGCTTGGCCGTGTCCTCTGGCTGTGATGGACACTGCAGGCTGCCATAGGGTGGCTGGAGGTGCGCTGGACAGGGCAGCCAGCATGCGCCCTGGGCTAGGTAGAGGCACAGATGCCCCAGCCTGCTGGCCGCAATGCCCAGTTGTGAAATCGGTGTGAATTGACTGTCTTTTCTTCACGAAATTGGTCCCAAAATGACTCAAATAAATTGTGTAATTCATGAGTCTGCCCCTGATGTTTGGGATCATTTCGACTCAGGGGCTATTTTTGATGATTTCTTCAATTTTTGGTTGTAGAAAATTCATTAAAAAAATTTAGTACCCAAAATATTCTAAAATTTTTTCTGGTGGTAGATATGATTATTATCCATTTATGTACGAAATTTCAGCTAAAAATTCCAAGTAAATAATTTTTTAAACCCATTATGATGGCTCAAATATATTGATGTTTCCCCTTGCTGGGAGTGAAATTTCATTTAAGACTCTTTAGGGGGGGAAGTGGTCACCTAGCTTGCTAGGTGCCAACGGGCCATGCATGCACCCCCCCTGCCCATCTCACATGGGCAGGCACAGGGCTTGGGGAACCTAACGCGCATGGCATGGGCAGGGCTTTGCTGCCTTGTCCATCCAGCCAATGGTGCAAGGCTGTGGCGGCCACCACTGTCGGCAGGCAGGCAACTGGCGACATTGGCCAAAGAGTGTGGGATGCCCGATCAATAGCCAATAGAGTGGGGAAAACATGGGAAACAAAATCCCCTAAATCATGGGATAATGAGCTGGGATGTGGCTAGACAAGCTCGACGGTGTGGGCGGCGAAGCTAACGATGATGCATGCTACGCGACGGCTAAATCGCTGGAGGGATTTCGAGCATGCGGAGTGCTTCGTTGCGGGCCCTCGAGGTGGCAGACGCGAGATTGGATCCCGATGCTCAGGCTTGCCTAGGTGGACTCATTGCGCAGCGCAATCGACGACACGATCTTCGGCCATTAACATCGAGCGAGCCACACGGCCAGCCTGGGCACGACGTGACACCCCTGCTGCCAAGGCCTCATCAATGGGAAAATGTGGGAAACAAAATCTGCTAAATCATGGGATAATGAGCTGGGATATGGCTAGACAAGCATAAAAGTGGGCGACGAAGCTAACGATGATGCATGCTATGCGAGGGCCAAATCGCTGGGGGGATTTTGAGCATGCGGAGTGCTTCATCGCAGGCCCTCGAGGCGATGGACGCAGGGTTGGATCCTGACGCTCAGGCTTGCCAAGGCGGACTCGTTGCGCAGCGTGATTAATGACACGATCATCAGCCGTTAGCATCAAGTGAGCCACATGGCCAGCCTGGCCACTGCGTGACACCCCTACTGCCAAGGCCTCATCGATGGTCCCTTGCAATCGAAGAATTGTCCCTTACTATCAAAACAATTTCGCGCTTAGCGCCTTGGGTGCGGCAGCACTTGACGACCTGCATGATCAATGGGCCTTTTGCTTGTCAGCTTGTAGCTGGTTTGGTGCTGTTGCTGCCCATTTGTACCTGCAGCATGAGAGTGGTGATCAAGTTTTGCGCATTGGCAGGCTCCATGCTCCCGCATCGAACTGTTGGCTAGCACATCGCTTCAAGCTCGACCCCGAGCCACACGTTAGCTTTTCATGGGTGACATCGAGACCTTGTGTTGCATGCCTTCACAAACAACATTCGATGATTTAAGTCGGTTGTCTTTGCACCATGTCCCTTGCGAGCATGGGTGGAAACCTAAGCCGAGCCTCATGCTCCAAGTGTGACTTGCTTTAGCATGCGGCTGTTTTGGCACACGGGCGCTCGGTCGTCCCCTCGAGTGTGAAAAGTGTTGCGATAGGGGTGGCCTCGACCTCTGCTTGTCCAAGCAAAAGCATTTGTCCCACGTCCTATCGATTTTGAACGACGATCGCGACAACTTTGGCCTTAGCGAGCCTTGCAGCACGTTTCGGTCTTAGTTGGTGCTGCATCTCGAAGGATGCTACCTGGTTGATCCTGCCAGTAGTCATATGCTTGTCTCAAAGATTAAGCCATGCATGTGTAAGTATGAACTAATTCAGACTGTGAAACTGCGAATGGCTCATTAAATCAGTTATAGTTTGTTTGATGGTACCTACAACTCGGATAACCGTAGTAATTCTAAAGCTAATACGTGCAACAAACCCCAACTTCTGGAATGGGTGCATTTATTAGATAAAAGGTCAACGCGGGCTTCGCCCGTTGCTCTAATGATTCATGATAACTCGATGGATCGCAAAGACATCGTGCCGGCGACACATCATTTAGATTTCTACCCTATCAACTTTTGATGGTAGGATAGTTGCCTACTATTAGACCCTTGAATCTGAGTACCTAGGTGTAGCCATGGTGAGTCTTGCTCCATGCTCGGACCTACAAGTGTGGAGGACCATGCTAGCAAGGCAAAAATGCATGAGTTAGATATGAAAACGAATGCGGGAGACTTGGTGAGAAATCGAGTTTCACACTTACAGTGGTGAGATTCGATGGTGAGTTGGGAATATTGTGAAGCGAGGGATGAAGCACATAAACAGACCCATAAGCCCCTTAAGGGGAAAGCACCAAAGATGCCTCAAGCAAGCGCCAACACATGATGGTGCAAATATGTGTAATGACGGGAACATAGGGCAGAATCCGGGAACCCAGCTTGGCATAAATGGAAAGTCCAGCAAGCGAAGATATTCCACAAAGAAAGGATATGGCTATTGGCTAGAGGAGGATCAAGGCGATAGAAGGATAAGAAAGAGATGTCTATCCTGAAAGCCAAGGGAGATAAGGCTCGAAAAGAGTCCTGAACGGAAACCACCACCTCAAGCCTATCCAAACCGGTTAAAAGCAGATACGAAGGCTTAGATAGGACTTTAAAGGAGATGAGATCCTTGACTCAAAGAGAGTCCTTGCGAGAGAAGGATGTTATCCAAACTTTAAAGATAAGCCTTAATGAGATAAAGATTCATGATCAAGATTGGGTGGCCCATCCGAAAAACGTGGGATAACTAAGAGAGAGTGTTTGAGTATGACACTCCTCAACTAGTATAAAAAGGGGCTTAGGTTCAGTTGTAAACAAATCGAGTAATACAAACTCAAGTGTGTGGGTAGCTAGAGGCTTTGGGTGCTCTTAGAGAGAGACCTTTTTTTGTATAGAGTTCCTTTATTTTCAATAAAGATTGAGAAAGAGTTCTCGTAATACCGTTTTCTTACTTTGCATTTTGCATTGTTGGCTCGTATTCTTCTTTTGGCACAGGCTTAGAAAGTTGAGCTGGTTAGGTGGACGCATCTAGCACCATCATACTAGAGTTACGCTGATCCCACAACCAATGGTGTGACAGTTTGGTATCAAGGCGTGATTTCGGTCACCACTTTCTCTCAAACTTGTGGTTGATCTTATCACTGCCAAGGCCCTATGCCAGGAGGGAGCGACTCAATGCGAGAGCGTGTCGTTCGATTGGAAGAGATCGTTGTTACATTGACGGAGGGATTAACATGAACGCTAGCTGAGTTGATGGAGACAATGGCCGAGCAACAATCCTCGATGGAAGAGGACATCGAAAACCTCAAGGAAACCATAAGGAGCCTTGAGACCGAGATCGAGTTGCTAAAAAGGGCTTCTCACACCTCTACGATTGGGGCAGACTCTACTATGGCTAAGTTGAAGGTGCCAGAACCAAAGCCATTCTCTGGAGAGTGGAATGCCAAGGAGTTGGAGAACTTCTTGTGGGATATGGAGCAGTACTTTAAAGCTGCTAGAGTGCCTGAAAATGACTAGGTAATGATCACATCGATGTACTTATCTAGTGATGCTAAGTTATGGTGGTGTACCCGTATGTAGGATGACGCTATCATGGGAAGGTTTAGCATTGATTCATATGAGGCACTCAAAAGGGAATTGAAGGAGCAATTCCTGCCATGCAACACCTCATTCATGGCTAGGGAATAACTAAAATTCCTGAAGCACACAGGTTCAGTGCGTGACTTTGTCAAGGAATTCAGTTCACTGATGCTGGACATCAGAAACATGTCAGAGGAGGATAAGTTGTTTAACTTCCTATCAAGCTTGCAGCCATGGGCTCAAGCAGAACTAAGGCGGCAAGGTGTCAAAGACTTGCCTTTAGCATTTTTCATGGCAGATAGCTTGGTGGATTTCAAGTACGCGGGTGATACTCTTGAAAAAAAAGGTGAGAAACGAGGGAAGGCTGGAAAAGAGATGAAAAATCCCAATGGAAAGGGCAAGAAAAAGAAGAATGCTGAGTCCAGCAAGCCTCAGGGCTCATCCCCTTTGAAAGGAAAGGGAAAGAATATGGACCAAAGGGGTTGCTTCTTATGCAACGAGCCACGTAGAGCACGCGACTATCCTCGCAAGGAGAAGTTAGTGGCGCTCACGGCAACAAAGGATTCCTCCGAGGAAAAGGAAGGGAATGCCACAACTCGGGTGAATCCAATCCAGTTACTAAATGCGATCACACCCAAGAACTTGCAGAAAGGGTTAATCTATGTCCCAGTGAAGGTAAATGAGAAAGATGCAATGGCAATGTTGGATACGGGAGCTACCAACAATTTCATCGCAAAAAGAGAAGTGGGAAAGCTCAGGCTTAAGCTTTGTCCAGCCTTAGTCATGTTCAAAGCACTGAATGCTAAGATGAAGGCAGTATGCGGAGCTGCCACTACGACCCTTGAAGTAGGCGAATGGAAAGGTACATCCAACTTCATGATGACTCAGTTAGATGACTTTGATGTTATGTTGGGTCTAGAATTCTTCAGACAAACCAAGTAATCAGTGATGCCCCACTTAGGTGGACTACTCGTGGCTGATGAGCGAGCCCCGAGCCTAATCAGAACCGAAGTAGCAAGAGAGCTTTCGACAGACAAAAAATAGATTAGGTTGCAATTTGCAAAGCAACTTAAGTAAGGACTGCGGTTGGGCGAAGTGACGATGGTGGCAGTACTATTTGAGGCAAATCCAAATCAGGTTGTAGAGGTGCCTGACAAGATCACTAAAGTGTTGAGGGAATTCAGCGACATGATGCCACCGAAGCTCCCCAAGACATTGCCTTCGAGGAGGAATCTTGATCATATGATCGAGTTACTTTCGGGTGCTAGACCCCTGCTCAAGCACCATATCAAATGCCCTTGTCGGAACTAGCCAAACTATGGAAGCAACTAGATGAGCTGTCGGAAGCGGGTTTCATTCAACCTCGAAGGCCCCTTATCGAGCACCTGTGCTATTCCATCGAAAATAAGATGGCTCGCTGAGAATGTGCGTTGATTACCGAGCATTAAATAAGGTAACAATAAAGAACAAATAACTGGTTCCAAACTTTGCTGACTTATTTGATTAGTTATCAAGGGCTAAGTATTTACAAAGCTAGACTTACGGTCGGGATACTGGCAAGTCAGAATAGCTGAGGGGAATGAAGCAAAAACCGCATACGTCACAAGGTACGGCTCTTATGAGTTCATGGTGATGCCCTTCAGGCTAACCAATGCACTTGCTACCTTTTGAAATCTTATGAATGACGCATTGTTTAAGTTTTTGGACAAGTTTGTGGTAGTATACTTGGATGATATTGTGGTCTATAGCGAGGCCCTATACAACCACGCAAACCATTTGCGGCAAGTATTGATGTAGCTGCGAGAGCACCAGCTGTACATCAAGAAGGAAAAATACGAGTTTTGCAAGCAAGAAGTGCCATTCTTGGGACATTGGGTCAAGAACGGACAAATATGGATGGATGAAAGGAAAGTGAAGGCCATCATGGAGTGGCCTGCCCTGTAAAAAGTTGTTGAATTGCGATCATTTCTTGGGCTCGCAAACTATTACGGACGGTTCATCAAAGGATATTCGAGCAAGAGCAACCCTTTGACGGACTTGCTAAAGAAAGATAGCCCATGGGTGTGGACCGATGAATGCAACAAGGCTTTCGAGGGATTAAAATAGGCAGTAGCCTCGAAACTAGTACTGTCCCTACCAAACTTTGAAGAGCCATTCGAGGTAGTCAGAGACGCTTCTGATCAAGCAATTAGGGGTGTGTGGGTGCAAAATGGCCATCCCATGGCATTCAAGAGTCAAAAACTCGAGGATGCAGAGCAGCGTTATTCGACTCATGAAAAAGAGATGACGGCTTTTATCCATTGCCTAGGGACATGGCGGCATTACTTGCTTGGGACAAAATGTAAGGTAATTACTGACATTGTCGCTAATACCTATTTTCACTCACAAAAAAAGCTATCTCCGAAATAAACAAGATGGCAAGAGTTTGTGACGGAGTTTGATTTTGTGTGGAAAAACAAACTAGGCAAACAAAACATTGTTGCTGATGCACTAAGCCGCGCAAAAGTGCAAACTTATGTGGCTGCTCTGACGGGTGTCCAAAGCGACTTACTCGAGCAAATAAGATCGATAGCTGAGGAAGAGACCGAGTATGTTCGACTCATGGAAGAGGTGAGCAAAGGCTTGATTCGAAGATACTGGATGGAGGATGGGTTACTATATGCTCGAAGAGACAAACTATTTGTACCTAAGTCTGGAGGACTTCAGAAACAATTAGTGAGGGAAACCCATGACTCGCTATGGACAGGTCACCCGAGCATCGAGAGGATGCTCGCACTACTAACAAGAGCCTATTACTGGCCCAAGATTAATGGAAGATGTGGAGGCCTATGTTCACACATGCTTAGTGTGCCAATAGGACAAAACAGATAAAAGGAGGGAGGCGGGTTTGCTTCAACCCTTGCCCATTTCGGAACACCCATGGGAGTCGGTGTCGATGGATTTCAATGTGGGATTTTCAAAGGTAAAGGAACTATCCGCTATAATGGCGATTGTTGATAGGTTCTCAAAGTATGCTATCTTTGTTCCTATTACTCGAGCATACCCAGCTGATATGGCCGCTGAGATGTTTTTCAAACATGTTGTTAAGTTGTTTGGGTGTCGAATGACATTATGAGTGACAGAGATGCCAGATTCATGAGAAGATTTTGAACAGTGTTGCTAAACATGTTGGGAATAGAACTTAGATTCTCCACAGCAAACCATCCACAGACAAACGGTCAAACGGAGAGGGTAAATAGCTTGCTGGAGGAGTATTTGCGGCGCTATGTGACTGCAAGCCAAAGAGATTGGGTTGAATTATTGGATTTAGCATAGTTTTGCTACAACATCCATCACTCATCATCGACAGGTCTAAGTCCCACAAAGGTAGCTTTCGGGCAACAACCAATGACACCCCATGAGATTGCCAAGCAGAAGAGCCAAGGAAGCTGTCCAGTAGCCTACCGCTATGCTCGGGATAAGCAAGAGTTGATTGACCAAGCGAGGGATAGCCTTTTTAAGGCATAAAGGCGTATGAAGAAATATGCTAACAAAAAGAGATGTGATGTTGAGTTCCAAGTTGGGGACAAGGTGCTACTGAAGCTGACACCCCAAAGTTGGAAGAAAATCACGAAGAAGGGAGTTTATCGAGGCGTTATCCTAAGGTATGATGGACTATTCGAGATCAAGAAGAAAGTTAGAGTAGTAGCTTACAGGTTAAAGCTACCGTAACATCTAAAGATGCACCTAACATTCCACGTGAGCTTCCTCAAAGAGTTTCAAGAAGATGCCGATCGCGGACGCAAGCAAGCTAAGCGTGCACCGTCGATAACTCGAGTTCCATTTGACAAGGAAATAGAGAAAATCCTTGATCATCTAACAGAAGGCTATAGTAAGATGAATCGGAGGACATACTACCTAGTCCAGTGGAAAGGCACCAATGAGGTGGAAGCGAGTTGGGAGAAAGATACCGCATTGTGGCAATTCGAGGACCAGATCAGGGCGTATCGCAACACTAAGCTGATGAGGGCGTCAGGCTCTTCTGGTGGGGATGGTTTGTTAGACCATTGAATATGAGTACCAAAGCATAAGCATGGCGAGTCTTGCTCCATGCCTGGATCTACAAGTGTGGAGGACCACGCTAGTAAGGCAAAAACGCATGAGTTAGACATGAAAACGAATGCGAGAGACTTGGTGAGAAATCGAGTTTCATACTTATAGTGGTGAGATTCGATGGTGAGTCGGGAATGTTGTGGAGCGAGGGATGAAGCACATAAATAGACCCATAAGCCCGCTTAAGGGGAAAGCAACAAAGATGCCTTAAGCAAGCACCAGCACATGGTGGTGCGAATATGTCCAGTGACAGGAACACAGGGCAAAATTCGGGAACCTAACTTGGCATGGATGGAAAGTCTAGCAAGTGAAGATATTCCACAAAGAAAGGATATGGCTATTGGCTAGAGAAGGATCAAGGCGATAGAAGGATAAGAAAGAGATGTCTATCCAGAAAGCCAAGGGAGATAAGGTTTGAAAAGAGTCCTGAATGGAAACCATCTCCTAAAGCCTATCCAAATCGGTTAAAAGCGGATAAGAAGGCTTAGAGAAGACTTCAAAGGAGATGAGATCCTTGACTCAAGGAGAGTCCTTGCGAGAGAAGGATGCTATCCAAACTTTGAAGATAAGCCTCAATGAGATAAAGATTCATGATCAAGATTGGGTGGCCTATCCGAAAAACGTGGGATAACTAAGAGTCAGCGTTTGAGTAGCACACTCCTCAACTAGTATAAAAAGGGGGCTTGGGTTTAGTTCTAAACACATTGAGTAATACCAACACAAGTGTGTGCGTAGCTAGAGGCTTTGGGTGCTTTTAGAGAGAGACTCTTCATTTGTAAAGAGTTCCTTTATTATCAATAAAGGTTAAGAAAGAGTTCTCATAATATTGTCTTCTTACTTTGCTTTTACGCTGTTGGCTCTTATTCTTCTTTTGGCACAGGCTTAGAAAATTGGGCTGGTTAGGTGGACACATCTAGCGCCATCACACTAGAGTTGCACTGATCCCACAACCAACGGTGTGACACCTACTATGGTGGTGACGGGTGACAGAGAATTAGGGTTCAATTCTGGAAAGGGAGCCTGAGAAACGGCTACTACATCCAAGGAAGGCAGCAGGTGCGCAAATTACCCAATCCTGACACGGGGAGGTAGTGACAATACCGGGCTCTTCGAGTCTAGTAATTGGAATGAGTAGGAGGGCGCGGAGCTCGTCTCAAAACTCGAGGCGCAAGCCCGGGTGTTCAAATGAGAACTTTGAAGGTCAAAAAAGGGAAAGATTCCATGTGGCTGCTCTGACGGGTGTCCAAAGCGACTTACTCGAGAAAATAAGATCGGTAGCTAGGGAAGATACCAAGTATGCCCGACTCATGAAGGAGGTGAGCAAAGGCTTGATCCAAAGATACTGGATTAAGGATGGGTTACTATATGCTCGAGGAGATAGACTGTTTGTGCTTAAGTTTGGTGGACTTCGAAAACAGTTGTTGAGGGAAACCCATGACCCGCTATGGGTAAGTCACATGGGGCATCGAGAAGATGTTCGCACTATTGACAAGAGCCTATTACTGCCCCAAGTTGATGTAAGATGTAGAGGCCTATGTTCGCACATGCTTAGTGTGCATACCAGGACAAAATAGATAGAAAGAGGGAGTCAGGTTTACTCGAACCCTTGCCGATTTTAGAACACCCATGGGAGTCGGTGTTAATGGATTTCATTATGGGCTTCTCAAAGGTAAAGGGACTATCTGCTATAATGGTGATTGTTGATAGGTTCTCAAAGTATGGTATCTTTGTTCTTGTTAATTGAGCGTGCCCAGCTGATACGACCGCTGAGATGTTTTTCAAATATGTTGTTAAGTTGTTTGGGTTGCCGAAAGACATTACGAGTGACATAGATGCCAGATTCACTGGAAGATTCTAGTCAGTGTTGCTAAACATGATAGGAACAGAACTTTAATTCTCCACAGCAAACCATCCACAGACAGACAATCAAACGAAGAGGGTAAATAACTTGCTTAGGAGTATTTGTGGCACTACGTGACTACAAGCCAAACAGATTGGCTTGAATTGTTGGATGTAGCGCATGGCCATTCTTAGCTTGCTAAGGGTAAATAGCTTGTTGACGAGTATTTGCAGCACTACGTGCATGGCCGTTCTTAATTTATGGAATGATTTGTCTAGTTAATACCATTAATGAATGAGACCTCAGCTTGCTAACTAGCTACGTAGAGGTGACCCTCTATGGCCGATTTCTTAGAGGGACTACGGCCGCTTAGGCCAAGGAAGTTTGAGGTAATAACAGGTCTGTGATGCCCTTAGATGTTTTGGGCTGCACGCACTATACACTGATGTGTTCAACGAGTTAATAGCCTTGGCTGATAAGCCCGGACAATCTTTGAAATTTCATCATAATGAGGATAGATCATCGTAATTGTTGGTCTTCAACGAGGAATTCTTAGTAAGTGCGAGTCATAAGCTCGCGTTGACTACATCCCTGCCCTTTTTACACACCGCCTGTTGCTCCTACTGATTGAATGGTCCAGTGAAGTATTCGGATCGCGGCAACATGAGCGGTTCATCGCTTGTGACATCGCGAGAAATGCACTGAACGTTATCATTTAGAGGAAGGAAAAGTTGTAACAAGGTTTTTGTAGATGAACCTGTGAAAGGATCATTGTTAAAAACTCGCTCAGCGAAATGACCCATGAACACGTTGTAAACACACCAGCGAGGTGGAGGGCTCTCAAGCCCATCGTCCCTCCTCGCCCCCCTCGTCGCGGGCAACAACAAAACCCACAGTGCGGGATGCGCCAAGGAAATCGAATGAAAAAGCACGCCCTAGTCACCCTGATCTCGGTGTGCGGCTGACGGTCATGTCGTTCCCAAATGATGTTTAAAATGACTATCAGCAATGGATATCTTGGCTCTTGCATCGATGAAAAATGTAGCGAAATGCGATACTTGGTGTGAATTACAGAATCCCGTGAACCATCGAGTCTTTCAATGCAAGTTACGCCCGAAGCCATCAGGTCCAGGGCACGTCTGCCTGGGTGTCAAGCATCATCGCCCTCAACCCTCCCGCATCCCTTTGGGGAAGGAAGGGATGATCGCGGGGTGGATGTTGGCCTCCCGTGCACCTTTGGATCGCGGTTGGCCCAAAAAAGAGCCTTGAGCGATGTCGCTTACGGTTTAGTGGTGGTAAAGAAAGCCTCGTGCTCCCTCGTGCGTGACTCACGGACCCAACAATTGATCGATCGAGATGCGACCATAAGTCAGGTACGACCACCCACTAAGTTTAAACGTATCAATAAATGGAAGAAAAGAAACTAACGAGCATTCCTCTAGTAACGGCGAGTGAACCGGGAAAAGTCCAGCTTGAAAATCATGTGCCTTCGACGCTTGAATTGTAGTTTGGAAAGGGGTGCCGGAGCGATGAATAGGGGCCCAAGTCCCCTAGAAAGGGGCATCGTTGAGGGTGAGAGCCCCGTCTCGCCCAGACCTTGTCGCACCACAGGGCACTGTCGACGAGACCCTGTCCCCTAGTAAATTCCATCCAAGGGTACATACGGGCCAAAGACCGATAGCGAACAAGTACCGTGAGGGAAAGATGAAAAAGGCTTTGGAAAAAGAGTCAAAGAGTGCTCAAAATTATTAGAAGGGAAGCGGATGGGGGTCGACGATGCACCTCAGTCAGATGTGGAACGGCCACGAGTTGGTCCGTCAATCAACTCGGGGTGCGAACCAACATAGATCGCGATGGCAGCCCAAGCCTGAGCCTTCGATACGCTCAGGAGACGTCGTCGTCAAGATCGTGGCTGGCAGCGCGTGCCATCACGGTAATGCTTTGGGACCTGCACGTTCCCAGCTTCGGCTAACGGGCTCCCTATTTGACCCGTCTTGAAACACAAACCAAGCAGTCTGACATGTGTGCGAGTCAATCTGGAGGACTGAGTGCATCCCACGCCCGGTCATACTCATAACCACATCAGGTCTCCAAGGCGAACTGCCTTTGGTCGATTGAACAATGTAGGCAAGGGAAGTCGGCAAAATGGATCTGTAACCTCGAGAAAAGGATTGACTTTGAGAGTGGGTCGCCGCGTGCCAGCCAAGGGATGGACTGGGATCGATTCCGTTAGGGGCCTTTCCCGAGCGTCAAATAGCCAACTCTGAACTAGTACGAACAAGGGGAATCCAACTGTTTAATTAAAACAAAGCATTGCGATGATCCCTACGGATGTTCACGCAATGTGATTTCTGCCCAGTGCTTTGAATGTCAAAGTGAAGAAATTTAACCAAATACAGGTAAATGACGGGAGTAACTATGACTCTTCTAAGGTAGTCAAATGCCTTGTCATCTAATTAGTGATGCACATGAATGGATTAATGAGATTTCCACTGTCCTTATCTACTATCCAACGAAACCACAACTAAGGGAACGGGTCTGGCAGAATCAGCGGGGAAAGAAGACCATATTAAGCTTGACTCTAGTCCGACTTTATGAAATTACTTGAGAGGTGTAGGATAAGTGGGAGCCAGAAATGGCGAAAGTGAAATACCACTACTTTTAACATTATTTTACGTATTCTGTGAATCGGAGGCGGGCGTTGCCCCTTTTTTTGGATTTAAGGCCAGCTTCGGTAGGTCGATCCCGGTGGAAGACATTATCAAGTGGGGAGTTTGGCTGGGGTGGCACATTTGTTAAAAGATAACGTAGGTGTCCTAAGATGAGCTCAACGAGAACAGAAATCTCGTGCGGAACAAAAGGGTAAAAGCTCATTTGATTCTGATTTCCAATATGAATGCAAACCATGAAAGTGTGGCTTATTGATCCTTTAGACCTTCGAAATTTGAAGCTAGAGGTGTCAAAAAAGTTACCACAGGAATAACTAGCTTGTGGCAGCCAAGCGTTCACAGCGACGTTGCTTTTTGATCCTTCGATGTCGACTCTTCCTATCATTATGAAGTAGAATTCACTATGCATTGGATTGTTCACCCACCAATAGGGAACGTGAGCTGGGTTTAGACCGTTGTGAGACAGGTTAGTTTTACCCTACTGATGCCTGTGTCATGATAGTAATTCAACCTAGTACTAGAGGAACCATTGATTCGCATAATTGGTCATTGCGTTTGGTTGAAAAGCCAGTGGCGCGAAGCTACCGTGCACTGGATTATGACTGAACGCCGCTAAGTCAGAATCTGAGCTAGAAGTGATGCATGTGCCCAATGCCTGATTGTTGACCTGCAGTAGGGGCCTCCCGGCCCCAAAAGGCACTTGTCGGTTGCCAAGCCCGCCCGGCGGAGGAGCCTCACGGGCTACCTTGAAGTGTGATTCCCACTGAGCGATGGGTAGAATCATTTGCAGATGACTTAAATATGCGACGGGGTATTGTAAGTGATAGAGTGGCCTTGTTGCCACGATCCACTGAGATTCAGCCCTTCGACGCTTCGATTCGTCCCTCCTCCCCTCCCAAACCCCCATAACCATTGTCCCTCTCTTTTCAGTAATTAATGCCCCGAGGCTTGAAATCGTCCCTCAAGATAATGACCTGGAAAAAGAAACAAGTCCTTCGGGCTTGTAGAGAATGAGAAACATAAGGGAAAAACACTTGGAAACATATCGGGAAGCATTGGGGAACCAACTGTTACTCCAATAAAAATATATATATCTAACAGAAACTTGTCCCTCAATGTTGTCCCTCGGTAAAGTACAGCCCAGTGAGTGAGCCAGGGGAACCGCATCACACGGACACTAGGCATGGGAGGCATGCCTCAGCAACCCCCAGTAGGCATGGCATAGGCAGCTTGCCCAGCGTGTTGCAGCGGTGGGCACATCAGCCAGGCCACTAGCACCCATCACTTACCGGCCCCCTCGTCCCTGACCATCAACATGGTGCCCAGCGAGCAAGCAAGGGCAGCCACATCGTAGGGACCCTGGACATGGGAGGCATGCCTAGGCAGCCCCCAGCAGGCACGGCATGGGCTGCTTGCCCAACGTGCTGCAACGGTGGGTGCACCAACCAGGCCACGAGCGCCAATCCCGAGCCAGTCCCCTCGTCCCTGCCCCTCGACTTGCTGCCCAACAAGCAAGCTAGGGGAGCTGCGTCGCACGGACCTTGGGCACGGGAGGCATGCCTCGGCAGCCCCTAGCAAGCACGACATGGGCTGCTTGCCCAGTCTGCGGCAATGGTGGGTGCACCAGCCAGGCCATGGGCGCCAATCCTGAGCCAGTTCCCTCGTCCTTACCCCTCGACTTGCTGCCCAGCGAGCGAGCCAGGGGAGCCGCATCACACGGACCCTAGGCACGGGAGGCATGCCTCGGCAGCCCCCAGTAGGGACGGCATGGGCTACTTGCCAAGAGTGTGACTGCGATGGGCACGCTAGCCAGGCCACGGGCGCCCATCGCGAGCCATTCCCCTCGACATGGTGCCTAGCATGCGAGCCAGGGGTGCCACAGCAATCCCCAGCAGGCACAGCGCCATGCTTGCCAGGGGCACCCCACGGGGGCCAACCACGAGCATGCTGTGAGGCTCGGCACGTACTCTGGGCATTGATTTCATGGGCAAGCTGGGCTTGGCCATGTACCCTAGATGTGATGGACCCTGAGGGCAGCCATGGG
The DNA here is from genome assembly GCA_021397835.1 of Moringa oleifera. Taxonomy (NCBI): domain Eukaryota; kingdom Viridiplantae; phylum Streptophyta; class Magnoliopsida; order Brassicales; family Moringaceae; genus Moringa; species Moringa oleifera. Next base: position 7,433,514 of record JAJFZO010000229.1, read on the forward strand.
GTGGCTAGTGGTGTGCTGGACAGGGCAGCCAGCATGAACCTTGGGCCAGGCAGAGGCACAACTGCCTCAACCTATTGGCCGCAATGCCCAATTGCGAAATCGGTGTGAATTGATGGTCTTTTCATAACGGAAGTAGTCCCAAAAAGACACAAATAAATTGTGTAATTCAGGAGGAGTCTATCCCTGAAGTTTGGAATCATTTTGATTCACAGGCTATTTTTGATGATTTTTTTTTAATTTTTGGCTGTCAAAAATTCATTAAAAAAAATTTAGTGCCTAGAAAATTCTGAAATTTTTTTTGGTGGCAGATATGATTATTCTCCATTTATGTAAAAATTTCAGCTCAAAATTCCAAGTAAATAGATTTTTAGACCCATTATGACGGGTTAGACATACTAATGTTTCTCTCCTACCATAAGTGAAATTTCATTTAAGACTCTTTATGGGGGAAGTGGTCACCTAGCTTGCGTGGCTATGGCGGCCACCATCGTCGGCAGGCAGGCGGCTGGCGACGTTGGCCGAAGAGTGTGGGATGCCCGATTAGTAGCCAACGGAGTGGGGAAAACATGAAAAAACAAATTTGCTAAATTGTGGGCAACAAAATAAGAAAAACCGTGGGATAATGAGCTGGGATGTGGCTAGACAAGCTCAACGGTGTGGACGGCGAAGCTAACGATGATGCATGCTACGCGAGGACCAAATCACTGGGGGGATTTCCAGCATGCGGAGTGCTTCATCGCAGGCCCTCAAGGCGGCGAACGTGGGGTTGGATCCCAACGCTCAAGCTTGCCTATGCGGACTCATTGAGCAACGCGATTGACGACACGATCGTTGACTGTTAGCATCAAGCGAGCCACACGGCCAGCCTGGGCACCGCGTGACACCCTGCTACCAAGGCCTCATCGGTGGGGAAAACGTGGGAAATGAAATCCGCCAAATCATGGGATAATGAGTTGGGATGTGGCTAGACAAGCGCGACGATATGGGCGGCAAAGCTAACAATGATGCATGCTATGCGAGGGCCAAATCGTTGGGAGGATTTCGAGCATGCGGAGTAATTTGTCGCAGGCCCTCGAGGCGACGGACGCAGAGTTAGATCCCGACTCTCAGGGTTATCGAGGCAGACTTGTTGCGTAGCGCGATTGAGGACACAATCGTCGACCATTAGCATCGAGCAAGCCACACGGCTAGCCTGGGCACCGCGTGACACCCTGCTGCCAAGGCCTCATCGGTGGGAAAAACATGGGAAATGAAATCTGCTAAATCATGGGACAATGAGTTGGGATGTGGCTAGACAAGCACGATGGTATGGGCGGCGAAGCTAACGATGATGCATGCTACGCAAAGGCCAAATCGCTAGGGGGATTTTGAGCATGCGGAGTAATTCATCATAGACCCTCAAGGCAAAGGATGGGGGGTTGGATCCCGACTCTCGGGGTTGCCGAGGTAGACTTGTTGCGCAGCATAATTGATGACACGATTGTCAGCCATTAGCATCGGGCAAGCCACACGGCCAGCCTGGGCACCGCGTGACACCCTGCTGCCAAGGCCTCATTAGTGGGAGAAACATGGGAAATGAAATCTGCTAAATCATGAGACAATGAGTTGGGATGTGACTAGACAAGCACGATGGTATGGTCGACGAAGCTAACGATGATGCATGCTATGCGAATGCCAAATCACTAGGGGGATTTTGAGCATGCGGAGTAATTCGTCGTAGATCCTCGAGGCGAAGGATAGGGGGTTGGATCCCGACTCTCAAGGTTGCCGAGGCAGACTTGTTGCGCAGCGCAATTGACGACACGATCGTTAGCCATTAGCATCGAGCAAACCACACGACGAACCTGGGCACTGCGTGACACCTTGCGACCAAGGCCTCATCGATGGTCCCTTGCCATTGAAGAATCGTCCCTTGCTATCGAAACTATTTTGCGCTTAGTTACTTTGGTGCGACGACACTAGACGACCTGCATGATCGATGGGCCTTTCGCTCGTCGGCTTGCAGCTCGTTTGGTGCTGTTGCTGCCCATTTGTACGTGCGGCATGTGAATGGTGATCTAGTCATGCGTGTTGGCAGGCTCATGCTCCTATATCGAACTATAGCCTAACACGTCATCTCAAGCTTGACGTTGTGTTACGTGCCTTCACAAATGAAATTCTATGATTTGAGTCAGTTGTCTTTGCACCATGTCCCTTGTGGGAATGGGTGGAAACCTAATTTGGGCCTCGTGCTCTACGCGCGGCTTGCTTCGGCATGCGATTGCTTTGGCACACGGGCACTCCATCGTCCCCTCAAGTGTGGAAAGTGTTGCGACAAGAGTAGCCTCAGCCTTTGCTTGTCCAAGCGAAAGCATTTGTCCAATGTCCCATTGATTTTGAACGACGACTGCGACCGCTTTGGCCTCAGTGAGCTTTACGGCGTGCTTCAGTCCTAGTTGGCACAGTGTCTCGAAAGATGCTACCTAGTTGATTCTGCCAGTAGCCCTATGCTTGTCTCAAAGATTAAGCCATGCATGTGCAAGTATGAACTAATTCACACTATGAAATTGCGAATGGCTCATTAAATCAGTTATAGTTTGTTTAATGGTACCTACTACTCGGATACCCATAGTAATTCTAGAGCTAATACATGTAACAAACCCTGACTTCTGGAAGGGACGCATTTATTATATAAAAGGTCAATGCGGGCTTCGCCCATTGCTCTGATGATTCATGATAACTCGACGGATCGCAAGGCCATTGTGCCGGCAACGCATCATTCAAATTTTTCAACATTCGATAGTAGGATAGTTGCTTACTATCAGACCATTAAATCTACGTACCAAGACGTAGGCACGGTGAGTCTTACTCCATTCCCGGACCTACAAGTGTGGAGGATCACACTAGCAAGGCAAAAACGCATGAGTTAGATATGAAAACGAATGTGGGAGACTTGGTGAGAAAACAAGTTTCATACTTACAGTGGTGAGATTTACTGATGAGTTGGGAACATTGTGGAGTGAGGGATGAAGCACATAAACAGACCCATAAGCCTGATTAAGGGGAAAGCGGCAGTGATGCCTCAAGCAAGCACCAGTACATGGTGGTGCGAATATGTCTAGTGATGAGAACACAGGGCAGAATCCGGGAACCCAGCTTAGCATGGATGGAAAGTCTAGCAAGCAAAGATATTTCACAAAGAAAGGATATGGCTATTGGCTAGAGGAGGATCAAGCGATAGAAGGATAAGAAAGAGATGTCTATCCCGAAAGCCAAGGGAGATAAGGCTCGAAAAGAGTCATGAACAGAAACCACTTCCTGAAGCTTATCCAAACCAGTTGAAAGTGGATAAGAAGGCTTGGAGAAGACTTCAAAGGAGATGAGATCCTTGACTCAAGGAGAGTCCTTTCGGGAGAAGGATGTTATCCAAACTTTGAAGATAAGCCTCAATGAGATAAAGATTCGTGATCAAGATTGGGTGGGCTATCCAAAAAACATGGTATAACTAAGAGGGAGCGTTTGAGTAGGACACTCCTTAACTAGTATAAAAAGGGAGCTTGGGTTCAGTTGGAAACACATAGAGTAATACAAACTTAACTTTGTGGGTAGCTAGAGGCTTTGGGTGCTCTTAGAGAGACCTTTCTTATGTTAATAGTTTCTTATTATCAATAAAGATTGAGAAAGAGTTCTTGTAATATTGTCTTCTTACTTTGCTTTTGCGTTGTTGGCTCTTATTCTTCTTTTGGCACGAGCTTAAAAAGTTGGGCTGGTTAGGTGGATGCATCTAGCGCCATCACACTAGAGTTGCACTGATCCCGCAACCGATGGTGTGACACCTACTATGGTGATGACGGGTGATGGAGAATTAGGGTTCGATTCCGGATAGGGAGCCTAGGAAATGGCTACCACATCCAAGGATGGCAGCAGGCATGCAAATTACCCAATCCTAACACGGGGAGGTAATGACAATAAATAACAATACTGGGCTATTTGAGTCTGTAAATTGGA
>JAJFZO010000229.1:7440000-7457500 GCA_021397835.1 Moringa oleifera
TGGCTCGATAGTCCCCAGTAGGCGTGGCATGGGCCGCTAGCCCAGCGTGCGGCAGCGGTGGGCACGCCATCCAAGACACGGGCACCCATCCCGAGCCAGCCCCCTCATCCCTGCCCCGCGACTTACTGCCCAGCGAGCGAGCCAGAGGAGCCGCGTCGCATGGACCCTGGTCACGCGAGGCATGCCTCAAAAGCCACCAGCAGGCACCACATCGGTTGCTTGCCCACCGTGCGGCAGTGGTGGGTGTGCTAGCCAGGCCAATGGCGCCCATCGTGAGCCAGCCCCCTCGTCCTCGACCCTCGACGTAGTGCCCAACGGGAAAGCCAGGGGAGCCACATCGCACGGACCCTGGCCATGGGAGGCATGACTCGGCAGCCCCCAGCAGGCCTGGCACGGGCCGCTAGCCCAACATGCGGTTGCGGTGGGCGCACTATCCAGGCCACGGGCACCCATCGCGAGCCAGCCCCCTTATACTCGACCCTCGACGTACTGCCCAGCGAGAAAGCCATGGGAGCCACATCACAAGGACACTGGGCACAGGAGGCATGCCTCGGCAGCCCTTAGCAGGCACGGCATGGGCGGATTGCCCATCGTGCAGCAGCTGTGGGCACGCCAGCCAGGCCACAGGCACCCATCGCGAGCCAGCCCCCTCTTCCCTGCCCCTCCACTTACTGCAGAGCGAGCGAGTGGGGGAGCCACGTCGCATGAACACTTGGCACAGGAGGCATGCCTCGGCATCCCCCAGCAGGCACAGGATGGGCTGCTTCCCTAGCGTGCAGCAGCAGTGGGCACACCAGCAAGGCCATGGGTGCCATCGCGTGCCAGACCCCTCGTCCCTGCCCCTCGACATGGTGCCCAGTGAGCGATTCAGGGGAGCCGCATCTCATGGACCCTTGTCACGGGTGGAATACCTCGGCAGCGCCCAGCAGGCATGGCATGGGCTGCTTCCCTAGCATGCGGCAGAGGTGGGCACGCCAGCCAGGCCACGGATGCCCATCCCGAGCCAGCCCCCTCATCCCTGTCCCTCGATGTAGTGCCCAGCGAGCGAGCAAGGGGAGTCGCATCGCATGGACCCTGGGCATGGTAGGCACACCTCAGCAGTCCCCATCACGCATGGCATGAGCTGCTTGCCCAGCGTGCAGCATAGGTGGGCGCGCCAGCTAGGCTACAGGCGCCCATCGCGAGCCGCCTTCACCTGGTGCGCAGCGAGCGAGCCAGGGGAGCCGCATCGCATGGACCCTGGGCGTGGGAGGAATGCCTCGGCAGTGCCCAGCAGGCATGGCATGGGCTGCTTCCCTTGCGTGCAGCAGCGGTGGGCACGCCAGCCAGGCCACGGATGCCCATCGCGAGCCAGCCCCCTCGTCCCTGTCCCTTGACGTAGTGCCCAGTGAGGGAGCAAGGGGAGCCGCATTGCACGGACCCTAGGTACGGGAGGTATGCCACGGCAGCCCCCAGCAGGCATGGCATGGGCTGCTTTCCCAGCGTGCGGCAGCGGTGGGAGCGCCAGCCAGGCCATGGGCGCCCATCACGAGCCAGCCCCTTGCCCTTGCCCCTCGACTTACTGCCCAGCTAACGAGCCAGGGGAACCGCATCACATGGAGCCTGGGCACGGGAGTCATGCCGCGGAAGCCCAGCAGGCATGGCATGGGCTGCTTTGCCAGTGTGCGGCAGCTGTGGGCGCACCATCCAGGCTACGGGGACCCATCGCGAGCCAGCCGCCTCATCCCTCCCGCTCCACTTACTGCCCAGCGAGCGAGGCAGAGAAGCCGTGTCACACAGACCCTGGGCATGAAAGTCATGCCATAACAGCCCCCAGTAGGAATGGCATGGGCTACTTTCCCAGCGTACGGCAGCGGTAGGAGTGCCAGCCAGCCCACGGGCGCCCATCGGGAGCCAGCCCCCTCGTCCCTGCCCCTCGACTTACTGCCCAGCTAGCAAGCTAGGGGAGCCACGTTGCATGGATCCTGGGCATGAGAGGAATGACTTGGCAGAGCCCAGCAGGCATGGCATGGGCTGCTTTGCCAGCATGCAGCAGCGGTGGCCACGTCAGCCAGGCCACGGATGCCCATCGCAAGCCAGCCCCTTCGTCCCTGTCCCTCGATGTAGTGCCCAGCGGGCGGGCAAGGGGAGCCTCATCGCACGAACCATGCAGCCCCCAGCAGGCATGGCATGGGCTGCTTTCCCAGCGAGCGGCAGCGGTGGGAGCACCAGCCAGGCCACGGGCGCCCATCATGAGCCAGCCCCCTCACCCCTGCCCCTCGACTTACTGCCCAGCTAGCGAGCCAGGGGAGCCACATCACATGGACCCTGGGCACGAGAGCCATGCCGCAGCAGCCCCCAGCAGGCATGGAATGGTTTACTTTCCCTATGCGTGGTAGCTGTGGGCGCACCAGCTAGGGTACAGGGGCCCCTCGCGAGCCAGGCACCTCGTCCCTCCCCCTCCAGTGACTACCCAGCGAGCGAGCCAGGGAAGCTGTGTCACATGGACCCTCGGCATGAGAGCCATGCCACAGCAGCCCCCAGCAGGCGTGGCATGGGCTGCTTTCCCAGCGTGCGGCAGCGGTGGGAGTGCCAGCCAGCCCACAGGCGCCCATCTGACGCCAGCCCCCTCGTCCCTGCCCCTCGACTTACTGCCAAGCTAGCGAGCCAAGGGAGCTGCATCGCTCAGACCCTGGGCATGGGAGGAATGACTCGGTAGTGACCAGAAGGCACGGCATGGGCTGCTTCCCTAGCGTGCGACAGCGGTGGGCACACCAGCAAGGCCACAGGTGCCCATCGTGTGCCAGCTCCCTCGTCCCTGCCCCTCGACGTGGTGCCCAGTGAGCAAGCCAGGGAAGCCGCATTGCATGGACCCTGGGCAGGGAAGGCATGCCTCGGCAGCCCCTAGCAGGCACGGCTTGGGCTGCTTGCCCATCATGCAGCAGATGTGGGCGCGCCAGCCAAGCCACAGGCGCCCATTGTGAGCCTGCCCCCTCGTCCCTGCCCCTCCCCTTACCGCCTAGCGAGCGAGCCAGGGGAGCCGCGTTGCATGAACACTTGGCACAGGAGGCATTCCTCGGCATCCCCCAGGAGGCACGGTATGGGCTGCTTCCCTAGCGTGCAGCAGCAGTGGGCAAACCAGCAAGGCCACGGGTGCCCATCGCGTCCCAGCCCCCTCGTCCCTGTCCCTCGATGTAGTGCCCAGCTAGCGAGCAAGGGGAGTCGCATTGCACAGACCTTGGGCTGGGAGGCACACCTCGGCAGCCCCCAGCAGGCATGGCACAAGCTGCTTACCCAGCGTGTGGCAGCGGTGGGTGCGCCAGCGAGGCTACAGATGCCCCTTGCGAGCCACCCCCTCATCCCTGCCCCTCCACATGGTACCCAGCGAGCGAGCCATGGGAGCCGCATCACATGGACCCTGGGCATGGGAGGCATGCCTCAACAGCACCCAGAAGGCACGGCATGGGCTGCTTCCCCAGAGTGCAGCAGCGGTGGGCACGCCAGCCAGTCCACGGATGCCCTTCGCGAGTGAGCCCCCTCGTCCCTGTCCCTCGACATAGTGCCCAGCGAGCAAGCAAGGGGAGCCACATCACACAGACCCTGGGCACGGGAGGCAAGCCTCGGCAGCCCCAAGCAGGCGTGGCATGGGCTTCTTTCCCAGCGTGCGGCAGCAGTGGGAGTGCCAGCCAAGCCACGGGTGCCTATCACGAGCCAGCCCCCTCACCCCTACCCCTCGACTTACTGCCCATCTAGTGAGCCAGGGGAGCCACATTGCATGGACCCTGGGCATGGGAGGAACGCCTTGGCAGCCCCCAGTAGGCACGGCATGGGCTGCTTCCCTAGCGTGCGGCAGCGGTGGGCTTGCTAGCCAGGTTACGGATGCCCATCGCGAGCCAGCCCCCTCGTCCCTGTCCCAACATGTAGTGTCAAGCGAGCGAGCCAGGGAAGCTGCATCGCACAGACCCTGGGCAAGGGAGGCATGCATTGGCAGCCCCCAGCAGGCACGGCATGGGCTGTTTGCCCAGTGAGCGGCAGCGGTGCATGCGCCTGCGAGGCTATGGGCGTCCATCGTGAGCAAGCCCCTTGACATAGTGCCCACCGAGTGAGCCAGGGGAGCCGCGTCGCACTGACACTGGGCATGGGAGGCACGCCTCGGCAGCCCCCAGCAGGCACGGCATGGGCTGCTTGCCCAATGTGCGGCAGCAGTGGGCGCGCCTGCCAGGCCACGGGCGCCTATCGCGAGCCAGCTCCTTCGTCCCTGCCCCTCCACTTACTGCTCAGCGAGTGAGGCAGGGGAATTGCATCGCATGGACCCTGGGCACGGGAGGCACACCTTGGCAGCACCCAGCAGGCACGGCATGGGATGCTTTCCCAGCGTGCCGCATCGGTGGGTGCGCCAGCCAGGCCACGGACACCAATCGCGGGCCAGCCAACTCGTCCCTGCCCCTCGACATAGTGCCCAACGAGCGAGCCAGGGGAGCGGTGTTGCACAGACACTGGGCACGGAAGGCATGCATCGGCAACCCCCAGCAGGCACGGCATGGGCTGCTTACCCAGTGTGCAACAGCGGTAGGAGCGCAAGCCAGGCCACGGCTGCCCATCACGAGCTAGCCCCTGGACATAATGACCAGCCAGCGAGCCAAGTGAGCCGCCTCGCATAGACACTGGGCACGGGAGGCATGCCTCGGCAGCCCCCTGAAGGCATGGAATGGGCTTCTTCCCTAGCGTGTGGCAGTGGTGGGCGCGCCAGCCACGCCACGGGCGACCATCTCGAGCCAGCCCTCAGCATAGTGCGCAGCGAGCGAGCCATGGGAGCCGCGTCACACGGACCCTGGGTATGGGAGGCAAGCCTTGGCAGCCCCCAGTAGGCATGGTATGGGCTGCTTGCCCAGCGTGTGGCAGCGGTGGGAGAGCAAATGAGGCCACAAGTGCCTATCGTGAGCCAGCCCATCGACCTAGTGCGTAGCAAGTGAGCTAGGAGAGCTGCGTTGCACGGACCGGCATGCCTCGGCAGCCCCCAAAAGACATGGGATGTGCTTCTTGCCCAGCGTGCGGCAGCGGTGGGCGCCCCAGCCAGGCCACGGGCGCCCATCACAAGCCAGCCCCTCGACATAGTGCGCAAAGAGCGAGCCATGGGAGCCACGTCGAACGGTCCCTGGGTACGGGAGGCACGCCTCGGCAGCCACCAGGTGGCACGGCATGGGCATCTTGCCCAGTGTGCAGCAAAGGTAGGCGCGTCAACCAGGCCTTAAGCGCCCATCGCGAGCCAGCCCCTCGACATAGTGTGCAGTGAGCGAGCCAGGGGAGTCGGGTCGCATGGACCCTGGGTACGAGAGGGATGCCTTGGATGCTCCCAGCACGTATGGCTTGGGCTGCTTGCCCAGCGAGCTGCAGCGGTGGGCGCGCGAGCCAAGCCCCAGGTGCCATCCCGAGCGAGCCTGTCAACATAATGCACAGCAAGAAAGCCATGGGAGTCGTATCGCACGGACCTTGGGCACATCAGGCATGCCCTAGCAGACCCCAGAAGGCATGGGATGGGCTTCCTGCCCAACGTGCGGCAGCGGTGGGCGCGCCAGCCAAGCCACGGAAGCCCATCGTGAGCTAGCCCTTTGAAATAGTGTGCAGTGAGCGAGCCGTGGGAGCCACATCACACGGACCCTGGGCAAGGAAGGAATGCCTCGGCAGCCGCCACCAGGCACGGCATGGGCTGCTTGTCTAACGTGCGACAATGGCGTGCACGTCAGTGATGCCACAAGCACCCATCACGAGCCAGCCCCTCGACATAGTGCCCAGCGAGCGAGCCAGGGAGCCCCGTCGCACGGACCCTGGGCACAGGAGGCAAGCTTCGGTAGTGCCCAGCAGGCATGGCATAGGCTGTTTGCCCAAAGTGCAGCAGCCGTGGGCGCACCGGCCACGCCACAGGCGCCCATCGCGAGCCAGCCCCTCGATATAATAACCAGCGAGCAAGCTAGGGGAGCCACGTCGCAAGGACCCTTGGCATGGGAGGCAAGCCTCTGTAGCCCCAAAAAGGCACGGCTTGGGCTGCTTGCCCAGCATGCGGCAGCAGTGGGCATGCCAGCCATGCCACGGATGCCCATCGCAAGCCAGCCCCCTTGTCCCTGTCCCTCGACGTAATGCCCAGCGAGTGAGCCAGTGCAGCCGTGTTGTATGGACCCTGGGCACAGGAGGAATGCCTCGGTACCCAGTAGGCGGCATGGCATGGGCTGTTTGCCCATCATGCAGTAGCGGTAGGCGTGTCAGCCAGGCCACGAGCGCCCATCGTGAGCCAGCCCCTCGACATAGTGTGCAGCGAGCGAGCCATGGGAGCCGAGTCGCACAGACCCTGGGCTCGTGAGGCACACCTCTACAGACATGGCATGGGCTGCTTGCCCAGCGTGCGGTAGCTGTGGGTGCGCAAGCCAGGCCAGTGGCACCCATCGCAAGCTTGCCCCTTGTCCCTGCACCTTGACATAGTGTCCTACGAGCGAGCCAAGGGAGCTACGTTTCATGGACCCTGGGCACGAGAGGCACACCTCAGCAGCCCCCAGCAGGCACGGCATGGGCTGTTTGCCCAGTGTGCCGCAGCTGTGGGCGCGCCAACGAGGCCACAGGCGCCCATCACGAGCCAGCACCTCGACATAGTGCCCAGCGAATGAGCTAAGGGAGCCGCGTCGCACAGACACAGGGCACGGGAGGCATGCCTCGACAGCCCCCAGTAGGCACGGTATCGGCTGCTTACCGAGCGTACGGCAGAGGTGGGCGTGCCAGCCAGGCCACGGGTGCTAATCACGAGCCAGTCACCTCGTCCCTACCCCACGACATAGTGCCCAGCGAGGGAGCCAAGGGAGCCGCATCGCACGAACCCTTGGCACGAGAGGCTTGCCTCGGCAGCCCCTAGCAGGCATGGCATGGGCGGCTTGCCCAGCGTGGGGCAGCGGTGGGCGTGCCAGCTAGGCCCCTCATCCCTGCCCCTCGACTTACTTCCCAGCGTGCGAGCCAAGGGTGCCATAACAGTCCCCAGCAGGCATGGCGCCAGCCTTGCCAGGGGCGCTACTCGTGAGCCAGCCCCTCGACATAATGTAAGGCTTTGCATGTGCTATGGGCGTTTATTTCATGGCCGTGTCCCCTGGCTGTGATGGACCATGAGGACAGCCATGGGGTGGCTGGTGGTACGCTGGACAGGGCAGCCAGCATGCACCTTGGACCAGGCAGAGGCATAGCTGCCCCAGCCTGCTGGTCGCAATGCCCAGTTGCAAAATTTGTTTGAATTGACAGTCTTTTCATCATGAAATTGGTCCCAAAATGACTCAAATGAATCGTGTAATTCATAAGGGGTCTGCCCCTAAGGTTTGGGATTATTTTGACTCACGGGCTATTTTTGATGATTTTTTTTTTAAATTTTTGGGTGTAGAAAATTCATTAAAAAAATTTAGAGCCCAGAAAATTCTAAAATTTTTTTTTGGTGGTAGATATGATTATTCTCCATGCATTACAAAATTTCAGCTCAAAATTTCAAGTAAATAATTTTTTAGACCCATTATGATGGCTCAGACGTATTGATGTTTCCTCCTGCCGCAAGTGAAATTTCATTTAAGACTCTTTAGGGGGGAGGTGGTCACCCAGCTTGCTGGGTGCCAACGGGCCATGTGTGCTCCCCCCTTGCCCATCCCGCATGGGCAGGCGCTGGGCTTGGGGAACCCAGCACACATGGCATAGGCAGGGCGGCTTGGTCCCTTGCCCATCCAGCCGATGGTGCGTGGCTGTGACGGCCACCACCGTAGGCAGACAGGCAGCTGGTGACGTCGGCCGAAGAGTGTGGGATGCCCGATCAGTAACCAACGGAGTGGAGAAAATGTGGGAAATGAAATCTGCTAAATTGTGGGCAAAGAAACGAGAAAAATTATGGGATAATGAGCTGGGATGTGGCTAGGCAAGCTCGACGGTGTGGGCGACGAAGCTAACAATTATGCATGTTATGCAAGGGCCAAATCGCTGGGGGGATTTTAAGCATGCGGAGTGCTTCATCGTAGGCCCTCAAGGCAGCAGATGTGGGGTTGGATCACGACACTCAGACTTGTCAAGGTGGACTTGATGCGCAGCGCAATCGACGACACCATCGTTGGCCATTAGCACCGAGCGAGCCACAACGCCAGCCTGGGCATGGTGTGACACCCCTGCTACCAAGGCCTCATCGATGGTCCCTTGCCATCAAAGAATCCTCCTTCACTACCAAAACAATTTCGCGCTTAGCGGCTTGGGTGCAACAGCACTTGACGACCTGCATGATAGATGGGCCTTTCCCTCGTCAGCTTGCAGCTCGTTTGGTGCTGTTGCTGCCCATTTGTACATGCTGCGTGTGAGTGGTGATCTAGTCGTGTGTGTTGGTAGGCTCCATGCTCCCATATCGAACTGTCGGCTAGCACATCGCTTCAAGCTTGACCCTGAGCCATACGTTGGCTTTTCGTGGGTGACATCGAGACCCTGTGTCATGTGCCTTCACAAATAGAATTCAATGATTCGAGTCGGCTGTCTTTGCACCATGTCCCTTGCGGGCATGGGTGGAAACCTCAGCCAGGCCTCGTGGTCCAAGCGCGGCTTGCTTTGGCATGCAGTTACTTTGGCACATGGGCACTCGATCATCCCTTTGGGTGAGAAAAATGATACGACAGGAGTGGCCTCGACCTCTGCCTGTTCAAGCAAAACCATTTATCCCACATCCCATTGATTTTGAACAATGACCGCGACAGCTTTGGCCTCAGCAAGCCTTGCGGCATGCTTTGGTCCTAGTTGGTGCAGCATCTCAAAGGATGCTACCTGGTTGATCTCGCCAGTAGTGATATGCTTGTCTCAAAGATTAAGCCATGCATGTGTGAGTATGAACTAATTTAGACTGTGAAACTGTGAATGGCTAATTAAATTAGTTATAGTTTGTTTGATGGTACCTACTACTCGGATAACCATAGTAATTCTAGAGCTAATACATGCAACAAACCATGACTTCTGGAAGGGGCGCATTTATTAGATAAAAGGTCAACGCGGGCTTTGCCCATTGCTCTGATGATTGATGATAAACTTGATGGATCGCAAGGCCATCTTGCCGATGACGCATCATTCGAATTTTTGCCCTATTAACTTTCGATGGTAGGATAGTTGCCTACTATGGTGGTGACGGCTGATGAAGAATTAGGGTTTGATTCTGGAGAGGGAGCCTGAGAAATGGCTAACACATCCAAGGAAGGCAGCAGGCGCGTAAATTACCTAATTTTGACACAGGGAGGTAGTGACAATAAATAACAATATCGGGCTCTTCGAGTCTGGTAATTGGAGTGAGTACAATCTAAATCCCTTAATGAGGATCCATTGGAGGGCAAGTTTGGTGCCAGCAGCCACGATAATTCCAGCTCCAATAGTGTATATTTAAGTTGTTGCAGTCAAAAAGCTTGCAATTGGACCTTGGGATGGGTCGGCCGGTCCACCTATGGTGTGCACTGATTGGCTCGTCCCTACTGCCGACGACCCACTCCTGGCCTTAATTGGTCGGGTCATGCCATGCTGTTACTTTGAAGAAATTAGAGTGCTCAAAGCAAGACTACGCTCTAAATGCATTAGTATGGGATAACATCATAGGATTTCAATCCTATTCTGTTGGCCTTCGGGATCGAAGTAATGATTAACAGGGATAGTTAGGGGTATTCGTATTTCATAGTCAGAGGTGAAATTATTGGACCTATGAAAGACAAACAACTGCGAAAGCATTTGCCAAGGATGTTTCCATTAATCAAGAATGAAAGTTGGGGGCTTGAAGATGATCAAATACCGTCCTAGTCTCAACCATAAATGATGCCGACCAGGGATCAACGGATGTTGCTTTTAGGACTCCGCTAGCACCTTATGAGAAATCAAAGTCTTTGGGTTCTGAGGGAAGTATGGTCACAAGGCTGAAACTTAAAGGAATTGACGAAAGGGCACCACCAGAAATGGAGCCTGCGGCTTAGTTTGACTCAACACGGGAAAACTGACTAGGTCCAAACATAGTAAGGATTGACAGACTGAGAGCTCTTTCTTGATTCTATGGGAGGTGGTGCATGGTCGTTCTTAGTTGGTGTAGCAATTTATCTGGTTAATTCTATTAACAAACGAGACCTCAGCCTGCCAACTAGCTACGTGAAGGTGACCCTCCACGGGCAGCTTCTTAGAGGGGCTATGGTCGCTTAGGCCAAGGAAGTTTGAGGTAATAACAGGTCTGTGATGTCCTTAGATGTTCTGGGCCGCACGCACGCTACACTGATGTATTCAACGAGTTTAGAGCCTTGGCTGACAAGCCCGAGTGTCTTTGAAATTTCATCATGATGGGGATAGATCATTGCAATTGTTGGTTTTCAATGAGGAATTCCTACAAAGCGCGAGTCATCAGCTTACGTTGACTATGTCCCTGCCTTTTGTACACATCGCCCGTCGCTCCTACCAATTGAATGGTCCGGTGAATTGTTTCGGATCACGACGACGTGGGTGGTTCATTGCTTGCAACGTCGCGAAAAGTCCACTAAACCTTATTATTTAGAGGAAGGAGAAGTCGTAACAAGGTTTCCGTAGGTGAACTTGCGAAAGGATCATTGTCGAAAACTCGCTCAGTGAAATGACCTGCGAACACGTTGTAAACACACCAGCGAGGTAGAGGGCTCTCAAGCCCCTCGTCCCGCCTTGCCCAGCAAGGGTGCGCGGGCTCACGCCCAAGCCCCTCGTCTAGCGGAATGACAAAACCCACAGCGCGGGATGTGCCAAGGAACTCGAATGAAAAAGCATGCCCCTGTTAACCCGATCTTGGTGCGCGGCTGGCGATCGTGTCGTCCCTAAACAATGTCTAAAATGAGTCTCGACAATGAATATCTCAGCTCTAGCATCAATGAAGAATGTAGCGAAATGCGATACTTGGTGTGAATTGCAGAATCTCGTGAACCATCGAGTCTTTGAACGTAAGTTGCGCCCGAAGCCATCATGCCGACGGCACGACTACCTGGGTGTCAAGCACCGTTGCCTCCGACCCCCCCGCATCCCTTCAGGGAGGGGAGGGACCATCGCAAGGCGGATGTTGGCCTCCCGTGTGCCTTCGGCTCGTAGTTGGCCTAAAAAAAAGCCTCGAGCGACGCCGCATCACGGCTTAGCGGTGGTAGAGAAAGCCTCATGCTCCTTCATGCTTGCTTCACTCGCTCGCGGCTCACGGACCCAACGATCGATCGAGATGCGACTCCAAGTCTGGCGGGACCACCCACTGAGTTTAAGCATATCAATAAGTGGAGGGAAAGAAACTAACAAGGATTCACTTAGTAATAGCGAACGAACCGGGAAAAGCCCAGCTTGAAAATCGTACGTCCTCGATGCCCAAATTGTAATTTGGAGAAGCGTTCTCAGTGATGGCCTGGGGCCTAAGTCCCCTGGAAAGGGGCCTCGGAGAGGATGAGGGCCCTGTCTCACCCGGACCCTGTCGCACCACAAGGCGCTGTCGACGAGTTGGGTTGTTTAGGAATGCAGCACCAATAGGGTGATAAATTTCATCCAAGGCTAAATACGGGTGAGAGACCGATAACAAACAAGTATCGCGAGGGAAAGAGGAATAAGACTTTGAAAAGAGAGTCAAAGAGTGCTTGAAATTGTCAGGAGGGAAACAGATGGGGTCGGCGATGCGTGCGGCATGAGAGTGGTGATCTAGTCATGCGCATTGGCAGGCTTCATGCTCCCGCATCGAACTGTAGGCTAGCATGTCGCTTCAAGCTCGACCCCGAGCCATACGTTGGCTTTTCGTGGGTGACATCAAGACCTTGTGTTGCGTGCCTTCAAAAACAAAATTCAATGATTTGAGTCAGTCGTCTTTGCACCATGTCCCTTGCGGGCATGGGTGGAAACCTACGCCGGGCCTCATGCTCCAAGTGCGACTTACTTCGGCATGCGGTTGCTTTGGCACATGGGTGCTCGTCGTCCCCTCGAGTGCGAAAAGTGTTATGACAGAGGTGGCCTTGGCCTCTTCCTGTCCAAGCGAAAGCATTTGTCCCATGTCCTATCGATTTTGAACGATGACTGCGATAGCTTTGGCCTCAGCGAGCCTTGTGGCACGCTTTGGTCCTAGTTGGCACGGTGTCTCGAAGGATGCTACCTGGTTGATCCTGCCAATAGTCATATGCTTGTCTCAAAGATTAAGCCATGCATGTGTAAGTATGAACTAATTCAGACTGTAAAATTACGAATGGCTCATTAAATTAGTTATAGTTTGTTTGATGGTACCTATTACTCTGATAAACGTAGTAATTCTAAAGCTAATACATGCAACAAACCCCGACTTCTGGAAGGGGCGCATTTATTAGATAAAAGGTCAACGCGGGCTTCACCCATTACTCTAAGGATTCATGATAACTCGACGGATCGCAAGGCCATCGTGCCAGCGACACATCATTCAGATCTCTACCCTATCAACTTTTGATGGTAGGATAGTTGCCTGCAGTTAAACCCTTGAATCTGAGTACCAAGGCGTAGGTATGGTGAGTGTCTTGCTCCATGCTCGGACCTACAAGTGTGGAGGACCACGCTAGCTAGGCAAAAATGCATGAGGTAGATATGAAAACGAATACGGGAGACTTAGTGAGAAATTGAGTTTCATACTTATAGTGGCGACATTCGATGATGAGTTGGGAACGTTGTGAGATGAAGCACACAAACAGACCCATAAGCCCGCTTAAGGGGAAAGCAGCAGAGATGCCTTAAGCAAGCGCCAACACATGATGGTGCAAATATGTCCAGTGACGACAACTCAGGGCAAAATCCGGGAACCTAGCTTGGCATGGATGGAAAGTCCAGCAAGCGAAGATATTCCACAAAGAAAGGATATGACTATTGGCTAGAGGAAGGTCAAGGCGATAGAAGGATAAGAAAGAGATGTTTATCCCGAAAGCCAAAGGAGATAAGGCTCAGAAAGAGTCCTGAACGGAAACCACCTCCTCAAGCCTATCCAAACCGGTTGAAAGCAGATAAGAAGGCTTAGACAGGACTTCAAAGGAGATGAGATCCTTAACTCAAAGAGAGTCCTTGCGAGAGAAAGATGCTATCTAAACTTTGAAGATAAGCTTCAATGAGATAAAGATTCGTGATCAAGGTTAAGTGGCCCATTCGAAAAATGTGGGATAACTAAGAGAGAGTGTTTGAGTAGGATGCTCCTCAACTAGTATAAAAAGGGGCTTGGGTTTAGTTGTAAACATATCAAGTAATACAAACTCAAGTGTGTGGGTAGCTAGAGCTTTGGGTGCTACTAGAGAGAGACCCTTCTTTTGTAAAGAGTTCCTTTATTTTCAATAAAGATTGAGAAAGAGTTCTCGTAATACCATCTTCTTACTTTGCATTTTGCATTGTTGGCTCTTATTCTTCTTTTGGCACAGGCTTAGAAAGTTGGGCTGGTTAGGTGGATGCATCTAACGCCATCACACTAGAGTTGCACTGATCCCGCAACCGATGGTATGATAGTTTGGTATCAGGGCATGGTTTCGATCACCACTTTCTCTCAAACTCGTGGTTGATCTTATCGCTGCCAAAGCCCCATGCCAAGAGGGAAGGAGTCAATGCGAGAGCATGTCACTCGGTTGGAAGAGATCGTTGGTACACTGACAGAGGGATCAACATGCACCCTAGCTGAGTTGATGGAGACAATTGCTGAGCAACAATTCTCGATGAAAAAGGACATTAAAAACCTCAAGGAAACCATGAGGAGCCTTAAGATCGAGATCGGGTTGCTAAAAAGGGCTCCCCACACCCTTACGGTTGGGGCAGACTCTACTATGGCTAAGCTGAAGGTGCCAGAACAAAAGTTGTTCTCTGGAGAGAGGAATGCCAAGGAGTTGGAGAACTTCTTGTGGTTTATGGAGCAGTACTTCAAAGCTGCTAGAGTGCCCGAAAATGACCAAGTAATGATCACATCCATGTACTTATTTGGTGATGCTAAGTTGTGGTGGTGCACCCGTATGCAGGATGATGCTATCATGGGAAGGTTTACCATTGATTCATAGGAGGCACGCAAAAGGGAATTGAAGGAGCAATTCCTGCCATGCAAAACCTCGTTCATGGCTAGAGAACAACTAAAATGCCTGAAGCACACAGGTTCAGTGCGTGACTTTGTCAAGGAATTCAGTTCACTGATGCTGGACATTAAGAACATGTCAGAGGAGGATAGGTTGTTTAACTTCCTATCAGGCTTGCAACCATAGGCTGAAGCAAAACTGAGGCAACAAGGTGTCAAAGACTTGCCCTTAGCATTTTTCATGGCAGATAGCTTGGTGGATTTCAAGTACGTGGGTGGTACTCTTGTAAAGAAAGATGAGAAACGAAGGAAGGCTGGAAAAGAGATAAAAAATCCCAATGGCAAGGGCAAGAAAAAGAAGAATGCTGAGTCTAGCAAGCCTTGGGGCTCATCCCCTTTGAAAGGAAAGGGAAAGATTATGGACCAAGGGGGTTGCTTCTTATGCAATGGGCCACATAGAGCATGCGACTGTCCTCGCAAGGAGAAGTTAGTGGCACTCATGGCAGCAAAGGATTCCTCCGAGGAAAAGGAAGGGAATGCCACAACTTGGGTGAATCCAATCTAGTTGCTGAATGCGATCACACCCAAGAACTTGCAGAAAGGGTTGATCTATGTCCCGGTGAAGGTAAACGAGAAGGATGGAATGGAAATGTTTGATACAGGAGATACCAACAATTTCATCGTGAAAAGAGAAGTGGGAAAGCTCAGGCTTAAGCTTTCTCCAGCCTTGGTCAAGTTCAAAGCAGTGAATGTTGAGGCGAAGGCAGTATGCGGAGCTGCCACTACGACCCTTGATGTAAGTGAATGGAAAGGTACATCCAACTTCATGATAACTTAGTTAGATGACTTTAATGTTATCTTGGGTCTAGAATTCTTCAAACAAACCAAGTAATTAGTGATACCCCACTTAGGTGGACTACTCGTGGCTGATGAGCGAGCCCCGAGCCTAATCAAAACTGAAGCAACAAGAAAGCTTTCGGCAGACAAGAAACAGATTGGGTTGCAATCTGCAAGGTAACTTAAGTTAGGACTACAGAAGGGTGAAGTGATGATGGTGGCGGCACTATTTGAGGTAAAACCAGATCAGGTTGTAGAGGTGCCTGACAAGATTGCTAAAGTGTTAAGGGAATTCAGCGACATGATGCCACTGGAGCTCCCTAAGACATTGCCTTCGAGGAGGAATCTTGATCATATGATCGAGTTACTTCCGGGTGCTAGACCCTCTACTCAAGCACCATATCGAATGCCCTCGTTGGAAATAAACGAACTACGGAATTAACTAGCTGAGCGGGTTTTATTCAACCTCGAAGGCCCCTTATCGAGCATCTTTGCTATTCCAGTGAAAACAAGATGGCTCGCTGAGAATGTGCATTGATTACCGAGCATTAAACAAGGTAACAGTAAAGAACAAATATATGGTGCCGAACATTGCTGACTTATTTGATCAGTTATCAAGGGCCAAGTATTTACAAAGCTAGACTTGCGGTTGGGATATTGGCAAAGTCAGAATAGCTGAGGGGGACGAAGCAAAAACCCATGTGTCACAAGGTACGGCTCTTATGAGTTCATGGTGATGCCCTTCGGGCTAACTAATGCACTTGCTACCTTTGGCAATCTTATGAATGACGTATTGTTTGAGTTTTTTGACAATTTTGTGGTAGTCTACTTGGATGACATTGTGGTATATAGCGAGGCCCTATATGACCATGCAAACCATTTGGGCACATATTGATGCAGCTGCAAGAGCTCAGCTGTACATCAAGAAGGAAAAATGCGAGTTTTGCAAGCAAGAAGTGCCATTCTTGGGACATTGGGTTGGGAACGCACAGATACGGATGGATGAAAGGAAACTGAAGGCCATCATGGAGTGGCCAACCCCATGAAAAGTTGCTGAATTGCGATCATTCCTTAGGCTCGCAAACTATTACAGATGGTTCATTAAAGGATATTCGAGCAAGAGCAACCCTTTGACGGACTTGCTAAAGAAAGATAGCCCGTGGGTGTGGACCAATGAATGCAACAAGGCTTTCGAGGTATTAAAACAGACAGTAGCCTCAGAACTAGTACTGTCCCTATCAAACTTTGAAGAGCCATTGGAGGTAGTCACAGACGCTTCTGATCGAGCAACCGGGGGTGTGTTGGTGTAGAATGACCATCCTGTGGCATTCGAGAGTCGAAAACTCAAGGATGTAGAGTAGTGTTATTGGACTCATGAAAAGGATATAACGGCTATTGTCCATTGCCTAGGGACATGGTGGCATTGCTTTCTTGGGATGAAATTTAAGGTAATTACTAACAATGTCGCTAATACCTATTTTCGCTCACAGAAAAAGCTATCTCTGAATCAAGCAAGATGGCAAGAGTTTGTGGCAGAGTTCGATTTTGTGTGGGAACACAAACCAAGCAAACAAAACATTGTTGCTGATGCACTAAGCCATGTAAAAGTGCAAACTTATGTGGCTGCTCTGATGGGTGTCCAGAGCGACTTACTCGAGCAAATAAGATCGATAGCTGGGGAAGATACCGAGTATGCCCGACTCTTAGAAGAGGTGAGCAAAGGCTTGATCCGAAGATACTGGATGGAGGATGGGTTGCTATATGGTCGAAGAGATAAACTATTTGTGCCTAAGTCTGGAGGACTTCAGAAATAGTTGCTGAGGGAAACCCATGACCCGCTATGGGTAGGTCACCCGAGCGTTGAGAGGATGCTCGCACTACTGACAAGAGCCTATTACTTGCGCAAGATTAATGAAAGATGTGGAGGCCTATGTTTGCACATGCTTAGTGTGCCAACAGGACAAAACAGATAGAAGGAGGGAGGCGGGTTTGCTCCAACCCTTGCCCATTCTGGAACACCCATTAGAGTCGATGTCGATGGATTTCATTGTGGGCTTCTCAAAGGTAAAGGAACTATCCGCTATAATGGTGATTGTTGATAGGTTCTCAAATTATGCTATCTTTGTTCCTGTTACTCGAGCATGCCCAGCTGATATGGCCACTGAGATGTTTTTCAAACATGTTGTTAAGTTGTTTGGGTGCCGAATGACATTATGAGTGATAGAGATGCCAGATTCACGAGAAGATTCTGCACAGTGTTGTTAAACATGATGGGAACAGAGTTCAAATTCTCCACAGTAAACCATCCACTGACAGACGGTCAAACGGAGAGGGTAAATAGCTTGCTAGAGGAGTATTTGTGACGCTACGTGACTGTAAGCCAAAAAGGTTGGCTTGAATTGTTGGATGTAGTGTAGTTTTGCTTCAACATCCATCACTCATCATCGACAGGTCTAAGTCCCACAGAGGTAGCTTTAGGGCAACAACCAACGACGCCCCATGAGATAGCGAAGCAGAGGAGCCAAGGAAGCTATCCACCAGCCTACCGCTGTGCTCAGGATAAGCAAGAGTTGATTGACTAAGTGACGAATATCCTTTTTAAGGCACAGAGGCGTATGAAGAAATATG
>JAJFZO010000229.1:7462500-7522500 GCA_021397835.1 Moringa oleifera
TCGTGAGCCATCCCCCTCATCCCTGCCCCTCGACTTACTACCCAGCATCTGAGCCAGGGGTGCCACAATAGTCCCCAGCAAGCACGGCGTTAGCCTTGCCAGGGGTACTCCACGCGAGCCAGCCGTAAGCATGCTGTGAGGCTCGGCACGTGCTGTGGGCATTGATTTCATTGGCAAGCTGGGCTTGGCCGTGTCCCTTGGCTGTGATGGACCCTGAGGGCAGCCATGGGGTAGTTGGAGGTGCGCTAGACAGGAAGCCAACATGCACCTTAGGCCAGGCAGAGGCACAACTGCCCTAGCCTGCTGGTTGCAATGCTCACTTGCGAAATTGGTGTGAATTGATAAGCTTTCCATCATGGAATTGGTCTTGAAATGACTCAAATAAATCGTGTAATTCATGAAGAGTCTGCCCCTGAAGTTTGAGATCATTTGACCCACGGGCTATTTTTAATGATTTTTTCAATTTTCAACTTTAGTAAATTCATTAAAAAAATTTAGTGCCCAAAAAATTCTAAAATTTTTTCTGGTGGTAGATATGATTATTCTCAATTTACATACAACATTTTAGCTCAAAATTCTAAGTAAGTAACTTTTTGGACCCATTATGACGGCTCAGACATATTGATGTTTCCTCTTGTAAGGAGTGAAATATCCTTTAAGACTCTTTAGGGGCGAGGTGGTCACCAAGCTTGCTGGGTGCCAACAGGCCATGCGTGCTCCCCCCTGCCCATCCCACATGGGCAGGCGCTGGGCTTGGGGAACCCAGCGAGCATGGTATGGGTAGGGCCGCTTGCTGCCTTGCCCATCCAACCGATGGTGCATGGCTGTGGCGGCTGGTGACCTCAGCCGAAGAGTGTGGGATGCCCGATCAGTAATCAATAAAGTGGGGAAAATGTGGGAAACAAAATCCACTAAATTGTAGGCAACGAAATGAAAGAAATGGTAGGATAATGAGCCAGGATGTGGCTAGACAAGCTCAACAGTGTGGGTGACAAAGCTAATGATGATGCATGCTACACGAGAGCCAAATCACTGGGGGGAATTTCGAGCACGCGAAATGCTTCATCGCAGGATCCCGATGCTTAGGCTTGCTTAGGCAAACTGTTGCACAACGCGATCGATGACGCGATCATCGACCATTAGCATCGAGCGAGGCACACGACTAGCCTGGGCACGACGTGACACCCCTGCTGCTAGGGCCTCATTGATGGTCCCTTGCCATCGAAGAATCGTCCCTTGCTATCAAAACAATTGTGCGCTTAGTGGCTTGGGTGCGACGACACTCGACGACCTGCATGATCGATGGGCTTTTCGCTCATCGGCTTGCAGCTCGTTTAATGCTATTGCTACCCATTTGTATGTGCGGCGTGTGAGTGGTGATCTAGCCGTGCGCATTGGGAAGCTCTATGCTCCCGCATCGATCTGTCGACTAGCATGTCGCTTCAAGCCTGACCCCGAGCCATACGTTGGCTTTTTGTGGGTGACGTCAGGACCCTCTATCGCGTGCCTTCACAAACGAAATTTGGTGATTCGAGTCAGCTGTCCTTGCACCATGTCCCTCGCGGGCATGGGTTGAAACCTTAGCCGGGCCTCATGCTCCAAGTGCGGCTTGCTTCGGCATGAGACTGCTTTGGCACACAGGCGCTTGATCATCCCCTTGGGTGCGAAAAGTGTTATGACAGGAGTGGCCTCGGCCTCTGCCTACCCAAGCAAAAGCATTTGCCCCATGTTCCATCAATTCTGAACAACGACCGCGATAGCTTTGGCCTTAGGGAGCCTTGCGGCATGCTTCGATCCTAGTTGGTGCAACGTCTCGAAGGATGCTATCTAGTTGATCTTGCTAGTAGTCATATGCTTGTCTCAAAGATTAATCCATGCAGAGTATGAACTAATTCAAACTGTGAAACTGCGAATGGCTCATTAAATCAGTTATAGTTTATTTGATGGTACCTAGTACTCGGATAACTATAGTAATTCTAGAGCTAATATGTGCAACAAACCCCGACTTCTAGAAGGGGTGCATTTATTGGATAAAATGTCGACACGGGCTTCTCCCATTGCTCTGATGATTCATGATAACTTGACGAATCGCAAGGCCATCGTGCCGGCAACTCATCATTCAAATTTTTGCACTATCAACTTTCGATGGTGGGATAGTTGCCTACTATGGTGGTGACGGGTGACGGAGAATTAGGGTTCGATTTCGAAAAGGAAGCCTGAGAAACGGCTACCACATCTAAGGAACGCAGCAAGCGTGCAAATTACCCAATCCTGACATGGGAAGGTAGTGATAATAAATAATAATACCGGGCTCTTCGAGTCTAGTAATTGGAACAAGTACAATCTAAATCCCTTAACGAGGATCCATTGGAGGGCAAGTCTAGTGCCAGCAGCCACGATAATTCTAGCTCCAATAGCGTATATTTAAGTTGTTGCAGTTAAAAAGCTCATAGTTAGACCTTGGGATTGGTCGGCCAGTCCGCCTACGGTGTGCATCGGTTGGCTCGTCCCTACTGCCGATGATGCGCTTCTGGCCTTAATTGGCCAGGTCGTGCCTCTAGCGCTGTTACTTTGAAGAAATTAAAGTGCTCAAAGCAAGCCTACACTCTGAACACATTAGTATGGGATAACATCATAGGATTTCGACCCTATTCTGTTGACCTTAGGGATCGGAGTAATGATTAACAGGGACAGTCGAGGGCATTCGAATTTCATAGTCAGAGGTGAAATTCTTGGATTTATGAAAGATGAACAACTGTGAAAGTATTTACCAAGGATGTTTTCATTAATCAAGAATGAAAGTTGGGGGCTCGAAGACGATCAAATACCGTCCTAGTCTCAACCATAAATGATGCCGACCAGGGATCAGCGAATGTTGCTTTTTGGGCTTCGTAGGCACCTATGAGAAATGAAAGTCCTTGGGTTCCGGGGGCAGTATGGTCGCAAGGCTAAAACTTAAAGGAATTGACAGAAGGGCACCACTAGGAGCGGAGCCTGCAGCTTCATTTGACTCATCACGGGGATACTTACCACGTCCAGACATAGTAAGGATTAACAGATTGAGACCTCTTTCTTGATTTTATGGGTGGTGGTGCATGGCCCTTCTTAGTTGGTGGAGCGATTTTTCTGGTTAATTCTTTTAACAAACGAGACCTCAGCCTGCTAACTAGCTACATGGAGGTGACCCTCCACGGTCGACTTCTTAGAGGGACTAGGGTCGCTTAGGCTAAGGAAGTTTAAGGCAATAACAGGTCTGTGATGCCTTTAGATGTTCTAGGCTGCATGCGCACTACACTGATGTATTCAACGAGTTTATAGCCTTGGCCGACAGGCCCGGGTAATCTTTGAAATTTCATCGTGATGGCGATAGATCATTGCAATTGTTGGTCTTCAACGAGGAATTCCTAGTAAGCGCGAGTCATCAGCTTACGTTGACTATGTCCCTACCCTTTTACACGCCGCCCGTCGCTCCAACCGATTGAATGGTCCGGTGAATTGTTCGGATCATGGCAATGTGGGCCGTTCGCCGCTCACGACATCACGAGAAGTCCACTGAACCTTATCATTTAGAGGAAGGAGAAGTCGTAACAAGGTTTTTGTAAGTGAACCTGCGAAAGGATCATTGTTGAAAAAACTCGTTCAGCGAAATAACCCGCGAACACGTTGTAAACACACTGGCAGGGTGGAGGGCTCTAGTGCCTCTCGTCCCTCCTCACGCGACAAGGGTGCGCAGGCTCGCGCCCAAGCCTCTTGTCATGTGCAACAACAAAACCCACAATGTGGGATGCACCAAGGAACTCGAATGAAAAGCACGCCCAAGTTGACTCGATCTTGGTGTGCGACCGACGGTCACATCATCCCTAAACGATGTCTGAAATGACTCTTGACAATAGATATCTCGGCTCTTGTATCGATGAAGAACGTAGCGAAATGTGATACTTGGTGTGAATTGCAGAATCCCATGAACCATCAAGTCTTTTGAATGCAAGTTACGCCCTAAGCCATCAGGCCAAGGGCACGTCTGCCTGGGTGTCAAGCACCATCACTCCCAACCCCCTCGCATCCCTTCAGGGAGGGGAGGGACCATCGCGGGGCAAATGTTGGCCTCCCGTGTGCCGTCGGCTTGCGATTGGCCTAAAAAAGACCCTTGTGCACGCATCCCTTGCTCGCGGCTCACGGACCAAACGATCGATTGATCAAGATGAGACCCAGGTCAGGCGGGACCACCCATTGAGTTTAAGCATATCAATAAGTGGAGGAAAAGAAGCTAACAAGGATTCCCCTTATAATGGCGAGCGAAGCGAGAAAAGCCCAGCTTGAAAATTGTGCGCCCTCAGCACCTGAATTACAGGCTGGAAAAGCATCCTCAGCGACGGACCGGGGCCCAAGTCCCCTAAAAAGGGGTGCCGAAGAGGTGAGAGCCCCATCTTGTCTGGACCCTATCGCACTACGAGGCGCTATTGACCAGTCGGGTTGTTTGGGGATGTAGCCCCAATAGGGTAGTAAATTCCATTAAAGGCCAAATACGAGCGAGAGACTGATAGCAAACAAGTACTGCGAGGGAAAGATGAAAAGGACTTTGAAAAATGAGTCAAAGGGTGCTTGAAATTGTTAAGAGGGAAGTGGATGGGGGTCGACGATGCACCTCGGTCGGATGTGGAATGGCCATGAGGCAGTCCGTCGGTCGAATGGGGGTGCGAACTGACGTGGATCACGACTGCGGCCCAAGCCCGAGCCTTTGATATGCTTGCGGAGATGTCATCGTCGAGATCTTAGCTGGCAGTGTGCTCCATCGAGGTGGTGCTTCAGCACCTGTGTGCTTTCGGCGTCGGCCAGTGGGCTCCCCTTTCGACTCGTCCTAAAACAAGGACCAAAGAGTCTGACATGCGTGCAAGTCAACAGATGAGTAAACCCGTAAGGCACAAGGAAGCTGATTGGCGGGATCCCTCGCAGGTGCACCATCGACCGACCTTGATCTTTCAAGAAGGGATCGAGTGCGAGCATGCCTATTGGGACCCATAAGATGGTGAATTATGCCTGAGCGGGGCGAAGCTAGAGGAAACTCTGGTAGAGGCCCGTAGCGATACTAACATGCACATCGTTCATGTGACTTGGATATAGGGGCGAAAGACTAATCGAACCGTCTAGTAGCTGGTTCCCTCTGAAGTTTCCCTCAAGATAGCTGGAGTTTTATAGGGTAAAGCCAATGATTAAAGGCATCGGGGCCGTAATGCCATCGAACTATTCTCAAACTTTAAATAGGTAGTATGGGGTGACTGGCTCATTGAGCCATCCCACGTGACCTATACCCAGCCGTTAGGGCAAGGGCCAAGCCCCAATGAGTAGGAGGGCGTGGTGGTCGCCGTAAAACTCGGGGTGTGAGCCTGGGCGGAGCGGCCATCGATGCAGATCTTGGTGGTGGTAGCAAGTGTTCAAATGAGAACTTTGAAGGCCAAAGAGGGGAAGGGTTCCATGTGAACGACACTTGCACATGGGTTAGTCAATCCTAAGAGACGGGGGAAGCCCGTTGGATAGCGCCTCTGGTGAGCTCTGAAAGGGATCTTGTTAAAATTTTAGAACCGGGACGTGGCGGCTGACAGTAACATTAGGGACTCTAAAGACATCGGCTAGGGCCTTGAAAAGAGTTATCTTTTCTGTTTAACAGCCTGCCCACCCTAAAAACAGCTCAGTCGGAGTTAGGGTCTAGCGGCTGGAAAAGCACCGCATGATGCGTGGTGTCCGATGCACCCCCGGTGGCCCTTGAAAATCCGGAGGACCGAGTGCCTCCCATGCCCGGTCGTACTTATAACCGCATTAGGTCTCTAAGATGAACAGCCTCCGGTCGAAGGAACAATGTAGGCAAAGGAGGTCAGCAAAATGGATCTTTAACCTCGAGAAAAGGATTGGCTTTGAGGGTTGGGCACGGGGGTCCCAGTCCTGAACCCGTCGACCATTGCTAGATTGCTAGAGCTATTCTCACGACGAGAGCGAGTCGTCGCGTGCCGACTGGGGGACGGACTAAGAACGGTTCCTTCGGAGGGCTTCCCCGGGCATCGAATAGCCAACTCAGAATTGTTATGGACAAGAGGAATATGACTGTTTAATTAAAACAACGCATTGCGATGGTCCTTGCGGATGCTCACGCAATGTGATTTTTGCCCAGTGCTCTGAATGTCAAAGTGAAGAAATTCAACCAAGCGTGGGTAAACGATGGGAATAACTATGACTCTCTTAAGGTAGCCAAATGCCTCATCATCTAATTAGTGACTCACATGAATGGATTAACGAGATTCCCACTGTCCCTGTTTACTATCCAGCGAAACCACAGCCAAGGGAACGGGCTTGGCAGAATCAGCGGGGAAAGAAGACCCTGTTGAGCTTGACTTTAGTTCAACTTTGTGAAATGACTTGAGAGGTGTAGGATAAGTGGGAGTCCAAAATGGCAAAAGTGAAATACCACTACTTTTAATGTTATTTTACTTATTCCATGAATCGGGGGCGGGGCGTCGCCCCTTTTTTTGATCCAAGGTTTGCTTCAGCCGGTCGATCCGGGCAGAAGACATTGTTAGGTGGGGAGTTTTGCTGGGGTGGCACATTTGTTAAAAGATAATGCAGGTGTCCTAAGATGAGCTCAACAAGAACAGAAATCTCATGTGGAACAAAATGGTAAAAGCTTGTTTGATTCTGATTTCTAGTACGAATACGAACCATGAAAGCGTGGCCTATCGATCCTTCAGACCTTCGAAATTTGAAGCTAGAGGTGTTACAAAAGTTACCATAGGGATAATTAGCTTGTGGTAGCCAAGCGTTCATAGGGACGTTGCTTTTTGATCCTTTGATGTCGGCTCTTCGTATCATTGTGAAGCAGAATTCACCAAGTGTTGGATTATTCACCAACAAATAAGGAACATGAGCTAGGTTTAGACCATCATGAGACAGGTTAGTTTTACCCTCCTGATGCCCGCGTCGTGATAATAATTCAACCTAGCATGAGATGAACTGTTGATTCGCACAATTGGTCATCACGCTTCGTTGAAAAGCCAGTGGTGCGAAGCTACTGTGCGCTGGATTTTGACTAAATGTCTCTAAGTCAGAATCCAGGCTAGAAGCGATGCATGCGCCCATTGCTCGATTACTGACCTGCAGTAGGGGGCCTCCTAGCCCCCAAAGCACTACAACAAAATAGCCCTTTATTCACAGACTTTTAATGGCTTTTGTTTACAGTTGTAAAACTGTGGACTATGTTGGTGTGAACAAAAGTCAGTGAAAATAGTTCACAGTTCTAAAACTGTGAATAAATCGAATTTAGTTCACAGTTCATTAATGTTTTGTTCACAGTTATAGAACTATGAATAAAGACTACATTAGTTCATAGTTCATTAACGTTTTGTTCACAGTTATAGAACTGTGAATAAAGACTATATTTGTTCACAGTTCATTAACGTTTTGTTCACAGTTATAGAACTGTGAATAAAGGCTAGATGTGGAACCCCATCCCAGATTTGGAACCCCTCTCACAATGATCTAAAACACTCAGCCTAGATCTAGAATTCCAACCAAGATCTAGAACTCCTCTCCCCCAGATTCGAAACAATCAGCCTAAATCTAGAACACCAGCCCAGATTTGAAACTATTCTCATCCAAATTCGAAACTCTTAGCCTAGATCTAGAACCCCTCAACTAGGAACTCTCATCCCACATTCGGGAACTCATACATCTAAATCTTGGATTTAAACAAATATTTTGAACCTCAAAATAGATCTAAAGTCTTGATGAAAATGAAACCATGCATATATATAGAATCTCAATGGGAGGAAAACCACATCCGAATTTGAGCTTAACAATAATGAAACTAAAAGCCAAAAATCAAGGAACAATAATTTCTGCATTTTAACAGAAAAGATGAGCACAATATTTCAGGAGAAAAGATATAACTTACCAGAAAAAGGGGAGGAGATGTGAAACCCAAAAGCAAGCAACACTGCACACTCTTAATCCCTTCGATGTAAATGGTTAGGACCGATTGAATGTTTGGTTTGCACATCTACAGCCTGGAGAAGCTGTCCTCACAGTGTGCACTTCTTACCTAAAGAATCGAAGAAATGTTTGAGTAATTGGAGAAGAAGAACGAATGAATGAATTAATTTGGCGATGTTTCTGGAGAAGATGCAAAGATTTATTCACAGTTATGGCTAAAACTGTGAACAAATGTTAGTTACTTTATTCACTCACTGTCACTGCCTCCTTCATTCAGTTGCACATGGATTCACAGCTTCACCATAAAAAGAAAGCACGGGAGAGAAGGGGGAGGGCTGAGGAAGGCCGACTGTAACTTCGGCTTGGTGGTGGTGGGCGTGCGTGAGCATCCCTTTCCTTCTACTGCTGTGAGGCAGCAGAGGGGTTTGCTTTTTATATATGTTCTCATCACCTTCTGGAGAGGGCATGACTTCCATCTGGATCCTCTTAATTCGTTTGGAATTAATTAATGGTTTGGCTTAACTTTACAATATATCTCACAGTTAATTACCTCCTCTTGGCATCAAATTCATGTTTTGCTAGTTCCTCTTATTCTCAGATATCTGCTTGTATATATATCCATCGAAAAAATCACAAAAAGATGCAAAAACAGAGGAGAAAGAGAGGGACAAAGAGGGAGAGAGTACCTTTGCTCGGAGAAGCTGGTTATTGTTATGCAAGTTAATTTCCTACAAGAGACCCATGAATGGTTTCAATGAGATAGAAAGAAAACATTTGCAGGTTATAAGTGGACACTAATTTTCCAATTCAAACATGAAGCTACTGAAGTGATTTTCAATGGCAGAATCAATGGAAACTCAATATGCTTGTTTAAACTATGCTACCATATTAGAAATTTAAGGGGATTATGAGCATAGAGTTACCCTCTTCTGCATGTACTCGATTTTGGCAAACAGCAGCTCATTCTGGTTCAGGAGGGGGTTGAAGAAACGGAAGAAGAAAAGAAAGGAAGACCTGTAACAGAGGCAAAAAAATTCAATGCATGGTGCACATACCTTTTGTTCACAGTTATAAATATAACTGTGAATAAAACTTTCACTTAGTTCACAGTTACAAGCACAACTGTGAACAAAAGTTTCTCTTTATTCACAGTTTTAGTAACAACTGTGAATAAAAGGAGCCTTTGTTCACAGTTTTATTACAACTGTGAATAAAAGTACTTTTATTCACAGTTGTTATTAAAACTGTGAACTATCCAGTGTGAAGTAATCCCATTTTTCTTGTAGTGAAGGCACGTGTCGTTGGCCAAGCCCGCGTGGGGGAGGAGCCTCGCGGGCTGCCTTGATATGTGATTCCCACCGAGCAATGGGTAGAATCATTTGTAGATGACTTAAATATGCGACAGGGTATTGTAAGTGGCAGAGTGGTCTTGCTGCCACGATCCACTGAGATTCAACCCTTTGTCGCTTCGATTCATTCCTCCCACCCTCCCAAACCCCTATGACAATTGTCCTTCCTTTTTCGACAATTGATGCCCCAAGGTTTGAAAGGTCCCTCAAGATAATGACCTAGAAAAAGAAACAAGTCCTATGGGCTTGTAGAGCATGAGAAACACAAAGGAAAAACACTTGGAAACACATTGGAAAGCATTGGGGAAACAAGTGTTACTCCAATAAAAAATATATATATCTAACAGAAACTTGTCCCTCAATGCTGTCCCTCGATAAAGTACTACCTAATGAGCGAGCCAAGCGAGCTGCGTCACACAGACACCGGGCAGGGGGGCATGCCTTGGCAGCCCCCAGTAGGCACGGCATGGGCCAAGTGCCCAGCCAGGCCACGGGCGCCCATTGCGAGCAAGCCCCCTTGACCCTACCCCTCGACATAGTGCCCAGCGAGTGAGCCGGGGGAGCCGCGTTGCATAGACCCTGGGCATGGGAGGCATGCCATGGTAGCCCCAATAGGCATGCATGGCCTGCTTGCCCAGTGTGCGGAAGTGGGGGGCGCACTAGCCAGGCCATGGGCGGCCATCCCGACCCAGCCCCTCGTCCCTACCCCTCGACATGGTGCCCAGTGAGCGAGCCAGGGGAGCCACGTCGCACGGACCCTGGGCGTGGGAGGCATGCCTTGGCAGCCCCCAACAGGCACGACATGGGCAGCCTACTTGCGTGCGATAGCGGTGGGCGCGCCATCCAGGCCACGCGCCCATCTCGAGCCACCCCCTCGCCCCTGCCCCTCGACATGGTGCCCAGCGAGCGAGTTAGGGCAGCCATGATGCACCTGAGCACGGGAAGCATGCCTCGACAACTCTCAGCATGCATGGCATTAGTGACTTGCCCAGCGCGCGGTAGCGGTGGGCGCACCAGCAAGGCCACGGGTGCCCATCACGAACCAGCCCCCTCGTCCCTGCCCCTCGACATGGTGCCTAGCGAGCGAGCCAGGGAAGCCACGTCGCACGGACCCTGGGTGTGGGGGGCACGCCTCGACGGCCCCCAAGAGGCATAGGATGGATAGCTTGCCCAACGTGCGGCAGCGATGGGCGCGCCAGCCAAGCCACTTGGGCCCATCACTTGTGAGCCCCCCCGTCCCTGACCCTAGACATGGTGCCCTAGCGAGCGAGCCAGGGTAGCAATGATGCACGGACCCTGGGCACGGGAGGCATGCCTAGGCAGGCCCCAGCAGGCACAGCATGGGTTGCTGGCGCAGTGTGCGACAGCGGCGGGAGCACAAGCTTGGCCACGGGAGCCCATCGCGAGTAAGCCCACTCGTCCCTGCCCCTTGACATGGTGCCCTACGAGCGATCCAAGGGAGCCGCATCGCATGGATCCTGGACACAGGAGGCATGCCTTGGCAGCCCCCGGCAAACACGGCATGGGCTGCTTGCCCAGCTTGTGGCAATGGTGGGCGCATAAGCTAGGCCACAAGCGCCAATCGCGAGCTAGCCCCTTCGTCCTTACCCCTCGACATGGTGCCCAACGAGCGAGCCAGGGGAGCCGCGTCACATGGACCCTAGGCATGGGAGGCATGCCTCGGCCGCAATGCCTAGTTGCGAAATTGGTGTGAATTGTCAGTCTTTTCATCACAAAATTGGTCCCGAAATGACCTAAATGAATCGTGTAGCTCATGAGGAGTCTGCCCTCAAGTTTGGGATCATTTTGGCACACGGGTTATTTTTGATGATTTTTTTTTTCAATTTTCGAATGTAGAAAATTCATTAAAAAAATTTAGTGCCTAGAAAATTCTAAATTTTTTTTTAACGATAGATATGATTATTCTCTATTTATGTACAAAATTTCAGTTCAAAATTCAAAGTAAATAATTTTTTAAGACCCATTATGATGGCTCAGACATATTGATGCTTCCTCGTGTCGGGAGTGAAATTCGACACTTTAGGGGGCAGGTGGTCACCTAGCTTGCTAGGTGCCAACGGGCCATGTGTGCTCCCCCCCATCCATCCCACATGGGAAGGCGTTGGGCTTAGGGAACCAATAGCGAACAAGTACCACGAGGGAAAGATGAAATGGACTTTGAAAAGAGAGTCAAAGAGTGCTTGAAATTGTCAAAAGGGAAACGGATGGAGGCCTTCGATGCACCTCGGTCAAATGTGGAACGGCCACGAGCCGGTCCATCGGTCGACTTGGGGTGCGGATCGACGTGGATCGCGATGGTGGCCCAAGCCCGAGCCTTTGATACACTCATGGAGACGTCATCGTCGAGATCGTGGCTGGCAGTGCGCGCCATCATGGCAATGTTTCAGCACCTGTACGCTCCCATCATCAGCCAGCGGGCTCCCCATTCAACTCGTCTTGAAAAACTAACCAAGCAGTCTGACATGCGTGCGAGTCAATGGGCGAGTAAACCCTGGTGGAGGTCCGTAGCGATATTGACATGCAAATCATTCGTCTGACTTAGTTATAGGGGCGAAAGATTAATCGAATTGTCTATTAGTCGGTTCCCTATGAAGTTTCCCTCCGGATAGCTAGAGCACAGATGCGAGTTCTATTAGGGTAAGCCAATGATCAGAGGCTTCGAGGGCGCAATGCCCTCGACCTATTCTCAAACTTTAAATAGGTAGAACGGGGCAACTGCTTCATTGAGCTATATCGAGAGCTCCAAGTAGGCCATTTTTTGTAAGCAAAACTGGCGATGCGAGATGAACTGAAAGCCGCGTTACAGTGCCCAACTACACACTAACCTAGACCACACAAAGGGTATTGGTCAATTAGGACAGCAAGACGATGGTCATGGAAGTTGAAATCCGCTAAGATATGTGTAACAAATCACCTGCCGAATCAACTAGCCCCGAAAATGGATGGTGCTGAAGTGCGCGACCTATACCCGACCGTTGGGGCAAGGGCCAAGCCCTAATGAGTAGGAGGGCGTGGTGGTCACTGTAAAACTTGGGGCGCGAGCTCGAGCACAGCGGCCATCGGTGCAGATCTTGGTGGTAGTAGCAAATATTCAAATGAGAACTTCGAAGGCCGAAGAGGGGAAAGGTTCCATGTGAACAACACTTCACATGGGTTAGTCGATCCTAAGAGATGGGGAAGCCCGTTAGATAGCGCCTCGGCGCGAGCTTCGAAAAGAGATCCGATTAAAATTTCAAAACTGGGACGTGGTGGCTGACAGTAACATTGGGGAGTCCGGATACGTCGGCGAGGGCCCCCAAAAGAGTTATCTTTTCTGTTTAACGACCTGCCTACCCTGGAAACGGCTTAGTCGGAGGTAGGGTCCAGCGGCTAGAAGAGCATCACATGTTGTGTGGTGTCTGATGCACCCTTGGCGGCCCTTGAAAATTCGAAGGATCAAGTGCCTCCCATGTCCAGTCATACTCATAACTATATTAGGTCTTCAAGGTGAACAGCCTCTAGTCGATGGAACAATGTAGGCAAGGGAAGTCAGTAAAATGGATCCATAACCTCGGGAAAAAGATTGGCTCTAAGGGTTGGGCATGGGGGTCCCAGTCCCAAAACTGTCGGCTGTCAGTGGACTGCTCGAGTTGCTTCCACGATGAGAGCGGGTCGCCACGTGCCGACCGGGGGATGGACTAGGAACAATTCCTTCGAAGGCCTTCCTCGAGCGTCAAACAGCCAACTCAAAACTGGTACAGATAAGGGGAATCCGGCTGTTTAATTAAAACAAAGCATTGCGATAGTCACTGCGGATGCTCACGAACGTGATTTCTGCCCAGTGCTCTGAATGTCGAAGTGAAGAAATTAAACCAAGCATGGGTAAACGGCGGGAGAAATTGTAACTCTTTTAAGGTAGCCAAATGCCTCGTCATCTAATTAGTGACCGCATGAATGGATTATCGAGATTCCTACTATCCCTGTCTACTATCCAGCGAAACCACAGCCAAGAGAATGGGCTTGGCAGAGTTAGTGGGGAAAGAAGACCCTGGTGAGCTTGACTCTAGTCCGACTTTGTGAAATGACTTGAGAGGTG
This sequence comes from Moringa oleifera, assembly GCA_021397835.1. Lineage (NCBI taxonomy): Eukaryota > Viridiplantae > Streptophyta > Magnoliopsida > Brassicales > Moringaceae > Moringa > Moringa oleifera. Next base: position 7,475,923 of record JAJFZO010000229.1, read on the forward strand.
CAGGATAAGTGGGAGCCAGAAATGGTGAAAGTGAAATACCAGTACTTTTAACGTTATTTTACTTATTCCGTGAATCAGAGGTGGGGCGCCGCCCCTTTTTTTGGACTAGTGGTCAGCTTTGGACGGCTGATCCGGGGGGGAGTTTGGCTAGGGCGGCACATCGGTTAAAAGATAACGTAGGTGTCCTAAGATGAGCTCAACGAGAACAGAAATCTCATGTCGAACAAAAGGCTAAAAGCTTGTTTGATTCTAATTTCCAGTACGAATATGAACCATGAAAGCTTGGCCTATCGATCCCTTAGACCTTCAGAATTTGAAACTACAGGTGTCAAAAAACTTACCACAGGGATAACTGGCTTGTGGCAACCAAGCGAGCGAGCCAGGGGAGCCACATCGCACGGACCTAGGCATGGAAGGCATGCCTCGGTTGCCCCCAGCAGGCACAACATGGGCTGCTTGGCCATCGTACAGTAGCGGTGGGCACGCCAGCCAAGCCATAAGCGCCCATCACAAGCCAACCCTTCAACCTAGTGCCCAGTGAGTGAGCCAGGGAAGCCAAGTCACATTGATCCTAGGCACGGGAGACATGCTTCAGCGGCCCCCAGCAGGCACGGCATGGGCTGCTTGCCCATCATGCAGAAACGGTAGGCATGCCAGCCAGGCCATGGGCATCCATAACGAGCCAGCCCCTCGACGTGGTGCCCGGCGAGCGAGCCAGGGGAGACGCGTTGCAAGGACCCTGGGCACCGGAGGCTTGCCTCGGCAGCCGCCAGTAGGCACGGCATGGGCTACTTGCCCAGCGTGAGGAAGTGGTGGGCACGCTATCCGGGCCACGGGCGCCCATCGTGAGCCAGCCCCTTCGTCCCTAACCCTCGACGTAGTGCCCAGCGAGCAAACCAGGGGAGCCACGTCGCATGGACCCTGGGCCCAGAAGGCACCCATTGGCAGCCCCCAGAAGGCACGGCATGGGCTGCTTGGCCAGCGAGCAGCATCGGAGGGCACGCCAGCCAGGCTACGGGCGCCCATCGCAAGCCATCCCCTAGACATAGTGCGCAGCGAGCAAGCCAGGGCGGCCGCATCGCACAGGCCCTGGGCATTGGAGGTATGCCTCGGCAGCCCCCAGCAGGCACGTCATGGGCTAAGTGCCCAGTGTGTCGCAGTGGTGGGCTTGCGAGCCAGGCCATTAGTGCCCATCGCAAGCCCACCCCCTCGTCCCCGAACCTTGACATAGTGCCTAGCGAGCGAGCTAGGGGAGCCATGCCACACGGACCCTGGCCATGGGAGGCATGCCTAGGCAGCCCCCAGCTGGCACGGCATGGGCAAAGTACCCAGCGTGCGGCATCAGTGGGCGCGCCAGCCAGTCCAATGGCGCCCATCGCTAGCTAGCCCCCTTGTCCCTACACCTCGACATGGTGCCCAGTGAGCGAGCCAAGGGAGCCACGTCGCATGGACCCTAGGCATGGGAGGCATGCCTTGGCAGCCGCCAACAGGCACGACATGGGCTGCCTACTTGCGTGCGGCAGTGGTGGGCGCGCCATCCAGGCCACGCGCCCATCTTGAGCCACCCCCTCGCCCCTGCCCCTCGACATGGTGCCCAGCGAGCGAGCCAGGGGAGCCACGATGCACTGACCCTGGGCACGAGAAGCATGCCTCGACAGCCCTTAGCATGCATGGCATTGGTGGCTTGCCCAGTGCGCGGCAGCGATGGGCATACCAGCAAGGCGACGGGTGCCCATCGCGAACCAGCCCCCTCGTCCCTGCCCCTCGACATGGTGCCTAGCGAGCGAGCTAGGGGAGCCACGTCGCACGGACCCTGGGCGTGGGAGGCATGCCTTGGCAGCCCCCAACAGGCACGACATGGGCAGCCTACTTGCGTGCGATAGCGGTGGGCGCGCCATCCAGGCCACGCGCCCATCTCAAGCCACCCCCTCGCCCCTGCCCCTCGACATGGTGCCCAGCGAGCGAGTTAGGGCAGCCATGATGCACCTGAGCACGGGAAGCATGCCTCGACAACTCTCAGCATGCATGGCATTAGTGACTTGCCCAGCGCGCGGTAGCGGTGGGCGCACCAGCAAGGCCACGGGTGCCCATCATGAACCAGCCCCCTCGTCCCTGCCCCTCGACATGGTGCCTAGCGAGCGAGCCAGGGAAGCCACGTTGCACGGACCCTGGGTGTGGGGGGCACGCCTCGACGGCCCCCAAGAGGCATAGGATGGATAGCTTGCCCAACGTGCGGCAGCGATGGGCGCGCCAGCCAAGCCACTTGCGCCCATCACTTGCGAGCCCCCCCGTCCCTGACCCTCGACATGGTGCCCTAGCGAGCGAGCCAGGGGAGCAACGATGCACGGACCCTGGGCTCGGGAGGCATGCTTAGGAAGCCCCCAGCAGGCACAGCATGGGTTTGCGGCAGCAGCGAGAGCACAAGCTTCGCCACGGGCACCCATCGCGAGCAAGCCCACTCGTCCCTGCCCCTTGACATGGTGCCCAACGAGCGATTCAAGGGAGCCGCATCGCATGGATCCTGGACACAAGAGGCATGCCTTGGCAGCCCCCAGCAGGCACGGCATGGGCTGCTTGCCCAGCGTGCGGCAATGGTGGGTGGATAAGCCAGGCCACAAGCGCCCATCGCGAGCTAGCCCCCTCGTCCCTACCCCTCGACATGGTGCCCAGCGAGCGAGCCAGGGGAGCCACGTCACATGGACCCTGGGCATTGGAGGCATGCCTCGGCCACAGTGCCTAGTTACGAAATTGGTGTGAATTGTCAGTCTTTTCATTACGAAATTGGTCCTAAAATGACTTAAAATGAATCATGTAGTTTATGAGTCTGCCCTCAAGTTTAGGATCATTTTGGCACACGGGCTATTTTTAATGATTTTTTTTTCAATTTTCGGCTGTAGAAAATTCATTAAAAAAATTTAGTGCCCAGAAAATTCTGAAATTTTTTTTTATTATAGATATGATTATTCTCCATTTATGTACAAAATTTCAGTTCAAAATTCAAAGTAAATAATTTTTTTTAAGACCCATTGTGATGGCCCAGACATATTGATGCTTCCTCGTGCTGGGAGTGAAATTCGACTCTTTAGGGGAGAGGTGGTCACCTAGCTTGCTAGGTGCCAACTAGCCATGCGTGCTCCCCCCTATCCATCCCACATGGGAAGGCATTGGGCTTAGGGAACCGATAGCGAACAAGTACCACGAGGGAAAGATGAAAAGGACTTTGAAAAGAGAGTCAAAGAGTGCTTGAAATTATCGAAAGGGAAACGGATGGGGGCAGACGATACACCTCGGTCGGATGTGGAACGGCCACGAACCGGTCCATCGGTCGACTTGGGGTGCGGATCGATGCGGATCGCGATGGTGGCCCAAGCCCGAGCCTTTAATACGCTCATGGAGACATCATCGTCGAGATCGTGGCAGGCAGTGCGCGCTATCATGGCAATGTTTCGGCACCTACGCACTCCCGTCATCAGCCAGCGAGCTCCCTGTTCGACTCATCTTGAAATACGAACCAAGCAGTCTGACATGCGTGCGAGTCAATGGGTGAGTAAACTCGTAAGGTGCAAGAAAGCTGATTGGTAGGATCCCTCACGAGTGCACCACCCACTAACCTCGATCTTTTGGGAAGGGTTTGAGTGCAAGCATGCCTGTTGGGACTCAAAAGATGGTGAACTATGCCTGAGCGAGGCGAAGCCAGAGGAAAATCTGATGGAGGCCCGTAGCGATATTGACGTGCAAATCGTTCATCTGACTTGGTTATAGGGGCGAAAGATTAATCGAACCGTCTATTAGTCGGTTCCCTCTGAAGTTTCCCTCAGGATAACTAGAGCTCAGATGCGAGTTCTATTAGGGTAAGCCAATGATTAGAGGCTTCGAGGGCGCAATGCCCTCGACCTATTCCCAAACTTTAAATAGATGGTACGGGGCGGCTACTTCGTTGAGCTATATCGAGAGCTTCAAGTGGGCCATTTTTAGTAAGCAAAACTGGCGATGCGAGATGAACCGAAAGCTGTGTTACGATGCCCAACTGCACACTAACCTAGAACACACAAAGGGTATTGGTCGTTAGGACAGTAAGACGATGGTCATGGAAGTTGAAATCCGCTAAGGTTTGTGTAACAAATCACCTGCCGAATCAACTAGCCCTAAAAATGGATGGTGCTGAAATACGCGACCTATACCCAACCGTTGGGGCAAGGGCCAAGCCCCAATGAGTAGGAGGGCGTGGTGGTCATCGCAAAACTTGGGGCGCGAGCCCGAGCACAGTGGCCATCGGTGCAGATCTTGGTGGTAGTAGCAAATATTCAAATGAGAACTTTGAAGGCCGAAGAGGGGAAAGGTTCCATGTGAATAGCACTTCACATGGGTTAGTCGATCCTAAGAGACGGGGAAGCCCGTCAGATAGCGCCTCGGCGTGAGCTTCGAAAAGAGATCCAGTTAAAATTTCAAAACTGGGGCGTGGTGGCTGACAGTAACATTAAAGAATCCGGGTACATCGACGAGGGCCCCAAAAAGAGTTATCTTTTCTGTTTAACAGCGTGCCCACCCTGGAAACGGCTCAGCCGGAGGTAGGGTCTAGTAGCTAGAAGAGCATCACATGTCATGTGGTGTTTGATGCACCCTTGGCGGCCCTTGAAAATTAGAAGGATCGAGTGCCTCCCACGCCCAGTCATACTCACAACCGTGTTAGGTCTTCAAGGTGAACAGCCATGTAACATGGAACCTGGGCACGGGAGGCACGTCTCGGATGCCCCCAGCAGGCACGGCATGGCTGCCTGCCCAGCGTGTGGCAGTGGTGAGTGTGCTAGCCAGGCCACGGGCGCCTATCGCAAGCCAAGCCCCTCGTCCTTATCCCTCAACGTAGTGCCCAGCGAGCGATCCTGGGGAGCCGTGTTTCACAGACCTTAGGCATGGGAGGCATTCCTTGGTAGTCCCCAACAGGCATGGCATGAGCTGCTTGCACAGTGTGTGACATCGGTGGGCGTGCCAGCCAGGCCACGGGCGCCTATCGCGAGCCAGCCCCCTCGTGCCTGCCCCTCGACATAGTGCCCAGCGAGCGAGCCAGGGGAGCCGGGTCGCACCAACCCTGGGCATGGGAGGCATGCCTATGCCGCCCCCAGTAGGCACGGCATGGGTTGCTTACCCAGCATGAGGCAGCGGTGGGCGTGCCTGCCAGCCAACGGGCACCCATCACGAGCCAACCCCTCGACATAGTGCCAAGCGAGTGAGCCAGGAGAGCCACATCAGATGGACCCTGGACATGGGAGGCATGCCTCGGCAGACCCCAGCAGGCAATGCATGGGTTGCTTGCCCAGTGTGTGGCAACGGTAGGTGCTGCCGCCAGGCCATGGGCTTCCATCGCGAGCTAGCCCCTCGACATAGTGCGCAGCGAGCGAGCCATTGAAGTCGCATCGCACGGACCATGGGTATGGGAGGCATGCCTCGGCAGCCCCCAGCAGGCGTGGCATTGGCTGCTTGCCTAGCGTGCGACAGCGATGGGCACCTCAGCCAGGCAACGGAAGCCCATCGTGAGCCAGCCCCTCGACATAGTAACCAGCGAGCGAGCCAAGGGCGCCATGTCGCTTGGACCCTGGGAATGGGAGGTACACCTCAGCAGCCCCCAGCAGGCACGGCATGGGCTGCTTGCCCAGTGTGTGGCAGCAGTAGGGGCGCCAGCCAGGCCCCGGGTGCCCATCGCAAGCCAGCCCTATCGTCCCTATCCCTCGATATAGTGCCAACCGAGCGAGACGGGGGATCTACATCGCGCGAACCCTTGGCACGGGAGGCACACCTCGACTACCACCAAGCAGCACGACATAGGCTGCTTGCCCAGCGTGCAGCAGCAATGGGCGCGTGAGCCGGGCCACAGTCAACCATCGCGAGTGAGCCCCTCGACATATTACACAGCGTGCGAGCAACGGGTGCTGCGTCACATGGACAGTGGGCACGAGAGGCACGCCTCGGCAGCCCCCAGCAGACACGGCATGGCTGCTTGCCCAGCTTGTGGCAGCGGTGGGCGCGTCAGCCAAGCCATGGGCACCCATCGCAAGCCAACCCTTTCGTCCCTGTCCCTCGATGTAGTACCCAACGAGCGAGCCAGGGGAGCAGTGTCGCTCGGACCCTGAGCATGGGTGGCACGTCTTGGCAGCCCCAATAGCCATGGCATGGGCTCCTTGCCCAGTGTACGGCTGTGGTGGGCATGCCAGCCAGGCCATAGGCACTCATCACGAGCCAGCCCGTCGACGTAGTAACCAGCATGTGAGCCAGGTAAGCCATGTCGCACAGACCTTGGGCATGGGTGGCATGCCTCTGCAGTCCCCAGCGGGCATGACATGGGCTGCTTGGCCAACGTTCAGTAGCGGTTGGTGCGCCAGCCGGGCCACGGGTGCCTGACGCAAGCCAGCCCACTCGTCCCTATCCCTCAACCTAGTGCCCAGCGAGCGAGCCAGATGATCCGCGTCGCACGGAACCTGGGACGGGAGGCACGCCTTGGATGTCGCCAGCAAGCAGGGCATGGTTGCTTGCCCAGTGTGTGGCAGCGGTGGGCGTGCTAGCCAGGCCATGGGCGCCCATCGCGTGCTAGCCAGGCCATGGGCGCCCATCGCGTGCTAGGCCCCTCGTCCCTGTCCCTCAACGTAGTGCCTAGCGAACGAGTGAGGGGAACCTTGTCGTACAGACCCTGGGCAATAGGAGGCATGCCTCGGCAGCCCCCAGCTGGCATTGCATGGGCTGCTTGCCCAGCGTGCGGCAGCGGTAGATGCACCTGCCAGGCCACGGGCGCTCATCGTGTGCCAGCCCCTCGACATAGTGTTTAGGAGTGAGCCAGAAGAGCCACGTCTCACGGACCCTGGAAAAGGGAGGAATACCTTGGCAGCCCCCAGCTGGCATGGCATGGGCTGCTTACCCACCGTGCGGCAGCGGTGGGCGCGCCAGCCAAGCCATGGGCGCCCATCATGTGCCAGCCCCTCGACATAGTGCGTAGCGAGCGAGCCATTGGAGCCGTGTCGCACGGACCCTGGGCAGGGCAGGCACACCTTGATAGTCCCTAGTAGGCATGGCATGGGCTGCTTGCTCAGTGTGCGGCAGCGACGTGCACGCCAGCGATGCCACAAGTGCCCATCACGAGCCAGCCCCTCGATATAATGCGCAGCGAGCGAGCCATGGGAGCAACATCGCACGGACCCTAGGAACGGGTGGCATGCCTCAGCAGCCCCCAGCAGGGATGGCATGGGCCTCTTACCTAGCTTGCGGAAGTAGTTGGAGCGCCAACCAAGCCACGGGCACCCATCGTGAGCTAGCCCTCGACATAGTGCACTGCAAGCGAGCCATGGGAGCCACGTCGCACAGACCCAGGGCAAGGGAGGCACGCCTTGTAGGCCCCAGCAGGCATGGCATGTGCTGCTTGCTCAGCATGTGGCAGCGGTGGGTGCGCCTGCCAGGCTACGGGCGCCCATCGCGAGCCAGCCGCCTCGTCCCTGTCCCTCGACGAAGTGTGCAGCGAGCGAGCCAGGGGAGCCACGTTGCACGGACCCTAGGCATGGGAGGCACGCCTCGACAGCCCCCAGCAGGCATGGCATGGGCTGCTTGCCCAGTGTGCAGCCATGGCGCGCATGCCAGCGATGCCACAAACGCCCATCACGACCCAGCCCCTCGACATAGTGCCCAGCAAGCTAGCCAGGGGAGCCGTGTCACACGGACGTTGGGTATGGGAGGCACACCTCGGCAGCCCCCAGCAGGCATGGCTTGGGAGGCTTGCTCAGTGTGCGGCAGCGGTGAGGGTGCGAGCCAGGCCACGAGTGCCCATTGCAAGCCAGCCCCTCGACACAGTAACCAACGAGCGAGCCTGGGAAGCCGCGTCGCATGGACCCTGGGCATGGGAGGCATGCCTCGGAAGCCCCCAGCAGGCACGGCATGGGCTGCTTGCCCAGCATGTGGCAGCTGTGGGTGCGCATGCCAGGCTACGGGCGCCTATCGCGAGCCAGCCCCCTCGTACTCGAACCTCGACATAGTAACCAGCGAGCGAGCCAGGGTATTTCGAGCATACGGAGTGCTTCATGGCAGGCCCTCGAGGTGACAGACGTGGGGTTGGATCACGACACACAGACTTGTCAAGGCGAACTCGATGCGCAGCGCGATCAACGACACGATCGTCAGCCGTTAGCACCGAGCGAGCCACAAGGCCAGCCTGGGCTTGGCGTGACACCTCTGCTGCCAAGGCCTCATTAATGGTCCCTTGCCATCGAAGAATCGTCCCTCGCTATCAAAACAATTTTGCGCTTAGCTACTCGGGTGCGGCGGCACTCGACGACCTGCATGATCGATGGGCCTTTCAGTCGTCAGCTTGCAGCTCATTTGGTGCTGTTGCTGCCCATTTGTACGTGCAGCATGTGAGTGGTGATCTAGTCGTGCGTGTTGGCAGGCTTTATGCTCCCGCATCAAACTGTTGGCTAGCACATCACTTCTAGCTTGACCCTGAGCCATACGTTGGCTTTTCGTGAGTGACATCGGGACCCTGTGTTGCGTGCCTTCACAAACAGAATTCGATGATTTGAGTCAGCTGTCTTTGCACCATGTCCCTCGTGGGCATGGGTGGAACCTCAGCCTGGCCTCGTGCTCTAAGCACGGCTTGCTTCGGCATGCGGTTGCTTTGGCACACGGGCGCTTGGTCATCCCTTCAGGTGCAAAAAATGTTGCGACAGGTATGGCCTTGGCCTTTGCCTGTCCAAGCAAAAGCATTTATCCTACATCCCATTAATTTTGAACAATGACCGTGATAGCTTTGGCCTTAGCGAGCCTTGCGGCACGCTTCGGTCCTAGTTAACACGGCATCTGAAAGGATGCTACCTGGTTGATCCTACCAGTAGTCATATGCTTGTCTCAAAGATTAACCCATGCATGTGTAAGTATGAACTAATTCAGATTGTGAAACTGTGAATGGCTCATTAAATCAGTTATAGTTTGTTTGATGGTACCTACTACTCGGATAACCGTAGTAATTCTAGAGCTAATACATGCAACAAACCATGACTTGTGGAAGGGGCGCATTTATTAGATAAAAGGTCGATCCAGGCTTCGCCCGTTGCTCTAATGATTCATGATAAACTTGATGGATCACAAGGCCATTGTGCCGGCGACGCATCATTCAAATTTCTGCCCTATTAACTTTCAAGGGTAGGCTAGAAGTGATGCATGTGCCCGTCGACCGATTGTCGACCTGCAGTAGGGTCCTCCCGGCCCCCAAAAGCACGTGTCATTGGCCAAGCCCGCGCAGCAGAAGAGCCTTATGGGTTGCCTTAAAGTGTGATTCCCACCCAGCGACGGGTAAAATCATTTGCAGGTGACTTAAATATGTGACGGGTTATCGTAAGTGGTAGAGTGGCCTTGCTGTCATGATCCACTGAGATTCAGCTCGTTGTCGCTTCGATTCGTCCCTCCCCCCCTCTCGAACCCCCACAACAATTGTCCCTCTCTTTTCGGTAATCGATGCCCTGAGGTCTGAAATCATGCCTCAAGATAATGACCTGAAAAAAGAAGCAAGTCCTTTGGGCTTGTGCAGAATGAGGAACACAAGGGAAAAACACTTGGAAACATCACGGGAAGCATTGGCGAACCAAGTGTTACTCCAATAAAAAATATATATATATATCTAACAGAAACTTGTCCCTCGATGCTGTCCCACGGTAAAGTACTGCCCAGTGAGCGAGCCAGGGGAGTCGTGTCACACAAACACTGGGCACGGGAGGCATGCCTCGCCAGCCCGCAGTAGGCACGACACGTGCAGCTTGCCCAGCGTGCTGCAGCCGTGGGCGCGCCAGCCAAGCCACGGGCGCGCACCACCAGCCAGCCCCCGCGTCTTTGCCCCTGGGCATGGTGCCCAGCGAGCGAGCCAGGGGAGCCAAATCGCACAGACCCTGGGCACAGGAGGCATGCCTCGGCAGCCCCCAGCAAGCTTAGCATGGGCTGCTTGCCTACCGTGTGGCAATGGTGGGCGCGCCAGCCAGGCCACAGGTGCCCATCGTGAGCCAGCCCCATCCTGCCCTTTGACTTACTGCCCAGCGACCGAGCCATGGGAGCCACGTCACATGGACCATGGGCATGGGAGGCATGCCTCGCAGCCTTCAACAGGCATAGCATGGGCCATGTGCCCAGCATGCTGCAGCGGTAGGCGTGCCAGCCAGGCCAGTGGCGCCCATTGAGAGCCAGCCCGCTTGTCCCTGAACCTCGACATAGTGCCCAGTAAGCGAGCCAGGGGAGCTGCATCGCACGGACCCTAGGCACGGGAAGCATGCCTTGATAGCCCCCAGAAGGCACGGCATGGGCTGCTTGCCCAGTGTGCATCAGCGGTGGGCGAGCGAGCTAGGACACAGGCCACCATCGCGAGCCAGCCCCCTCGTCCCTGCCCCTCGACATGGCGCCAAGCGAGCGAGCCAGGGGAGCCGCGTCTCATGGACCCTCGGCTTGGGCGGCATGCCTCGGTAGCCCCCAGCAGGCATAGCATGGGCTGCTTGCCCAGCGTGTGGCAGCGGTGGGTGGGCCAGCCAGGCCACAGCCGCTCATCGGGAGCCTTCCCCCTTGACACGAAGCCAAGCAAGCGAGCCAGGAGAGCCGTGTCGCATGGACCATGGGCACAGGAGGCATGGCTTGTAGGCCCCAACAAGCACAGCATGGGCTGCCTGCCTAGCGTGCGGCAGCACTGGGCACACCAGCCAGGCCACAGACGCCCATCACGAGCCAACGCCCTTGTCCCTGCCCCTCGACATGGGGCCCAGCAAGTGAGCCATGGAAGCAGCGTTGCATGGAGCCTGGGCATGGGAGGCATGCCTCAGAAGGACCCAGCAGGCATGGCATGGGCTGCTTGCCTAGCATGTGGCAGCAATGGGCGTGCCAGCCAGGCTACGGGTGCCCATCGCGAGCCAACACCCTCGTCCCTGACCCTCGACATTGCGCCCAGTGAGCGAGCCAGGGGAGCCACGACGCACAGACTCTGGGCACGGGAGGCATTCCTGGGCAGCCCCTAGCAGGCATGGCATGGGCTGCCTGCCCAGCGTGTAGCAGTGGTGGGCGCGCCAGCCAGGCTACTGAAGCCCATCGCAACCCGGCCCCCTCATCCCTGCCCCTCGATATGGTGCCCAGTGAGCGAGCCAGGGGAGACTCGTCGCATGGACCCTACACATGTTAGACACACCTCGGCAGCCCACAACAGGATTGCATGGGTTGCTTGCCCAGCGTGCGGCAGCGGTGGGCGCGCGAGCCATGCCACAGGCGCCCATCACGAGCCAGCCCCTGGACATAGTGCCCAACGAGCGAGCCAAGGGAGCCGCGTCGCATGGACCCTGGGCACAAGAGGCATGGCTGGGTAGCGGCCAGCAGGCATGGCATAGGCCGCTTGCCCAGCGTGCGGCGGCAGTGCGCGTCGCAGACTGGCCACGGGCGCCAATCTCGAGCCAGCCCCTCGGTATAGTAACCAGCGGGCGAGCCAGGGGAGCCACGTCGCATGGACCCTGGGCATAGGAGGCACGCCTCTGTTGCCCTCAACAGGCATGGCATGGGCTGCTAGCCCAGCGTGTAGCAGCCGTGTGCGCGCCACCCATGCCACGGGCTCCCATTGCGAGCTAGCCCCCTCGTCCTTGTCCCTCAACGTAGTGCCCAGCAAGCGAGCTAGGGGAGCTGCGTCGCACCGATTTGGGCACAGGGGGCATTCGTCGGAAGCCTCCAGCAAGCACGGCATGGGTAGCTTGCATAGCATGCAGCACTGGTGGGTGCGCCAGCCTTGCCACAAGCGCCCATCTCGAGTCAGCCTCTTGACATAATGCCCAACAAGCGAGCTAGGGGAGCCATGCCGCATAGACCCTGCGTACCAGAGGAATGCCTTGGCAGCCACCAGCAGGCGCGGCATGGGCTGCTTGCCCAGTGTGCTGCAGCGGTAAGCGCGCCAGCCAAGCAATGGGCACCCATCGAGAGCCGGCCCATCAACAAAGTGCGTAGTAAGCGAGCAATGGGAGCCGCATCGCACGGACACTAGGCACAGGACGCACGCCTTGGCAGCCCTCGGTAGGCACGGCATGGGCTGCTTGCCCAGCATGTTGCAGCGGTGGGCGGGCCAGCCAGGCCATAACCGTTCATCGCGAGCCATCCCCCATGACACGGAGCCAAGCAAGCGAGCTAGGAGAGCCATGTCACATGGACCCTGGGCAAAGTAAGCATGGCTTGCAGCTCCCAGTAGGCACAGCATGGGCTCCCTGCCCAACGTGCGGCAGCGGTGGGCGCACGAGCCATGCCACAGGCGCCCATCATGAGCCAGCCCCTCGACATAGTGCCCAGCGAACGAGCCAAGGGAGCCGCGTCGAATGGACCCCCGGCACAAGAGGCATGGTTGGGCAGCGACCTGCAGGCATGGCATAGGCCGCTTACCCAGCGTGTGGCAGTAGTGCGCGTGGCAGACTGGACACGGGCGCCAATCGTGAGCCAGCCCCTCGGTATAGTAACCAGCGGGTGAGCCAGGGGAGCCGCGTCGCATGGACCCTGGGCATATGAGGCACGCCTCTGCAACCCTCAGCAGGCATGGCATGGGCTGCTAGCCCAGCGTGCAGCAGCCGTGTACGCGCCAGCCAGGCCGCGGGCTCCCATTGCGAGCTAGCCCCCTCATCCTTGTCCCTCGACATAGCGTCCAGCGAGTGAGCTAGGGGAGCCGCGTCGCACGGACTTGGGCACGGGGGGCATTCGTCGGAAACCTCCAGCAATCACGGCATGGGCTGCTTGCCCAGCGTGTGGCACCGGTGGGTGCGCCAGCCCTGCCCCAACCGCCCATCTCGAGTCAGCCTCTTGACATAATGCCCAACGAGTGAGCCAAGGGACCCACGCCGCGCAGACCTTGCGTACCAGAAGAATGCCTTGGCAGCCACCAGCAGGCGCGGCATGGGCTGCTTGCCCAGTGAGCTGCAACGGTGGGCGCGCCAGCCAAGCAATGGGCACCCATCGCGAGCCGGCCCATCAACAAAGTGCGTAGCGAGCGAGCAATGGGAGCCGCATCGCACGGACACTTGGCACGGGAGGCACGCCTTGGCAGCCCCCGGTAGGCACGGCACGGGCTGCTTGCCCAGCAGGTGGCAGCGGTGGGCGGGCCAGCCAGGCCACAACCGCTCATCGCGAGCCATCCCCCATGACACGAAGCCAAGCAAGCGAGCTAGGAGAGCCGTGTCACATGGACCCTGGGCACAAAAGGCATGGCTTGCAGCTCCCAGTAGGCACAGCATGGGCTCCCTGCCCAACGTGCGGCAGCGGTGGGCGCACGAGCCATGCCACAGGCGCCCATCATGAGCCAGCCCCTCGACATAGTGCCCACCGAGCGAGCCAAGGGAGTTGCGTCGCTTAGACCCTCGGCACAAGAGGCATGGCTGGGCAGCGAACAGCAGGCATGGCATAGGCCGCTTGCCCAGCGTTCGGCAGCAGTGCGCGTGGCAGACTGGACACGGGTGCCAACCGTGAGCCAGCCCCTCGGTATAGTAACCAGCGGTCGAGCCAGGGGAGCCGCGTCGCATGGACCCTGGGCATATGAGGCACGCCTTTGCAGCCCTCAGCAGGCATGGCATGGGCTGCTAGCCCAGCGTGCAGCAGCCGTGTGCGCGCCAGCCAGGCCGCGGGCTCCCATTGCGAGCTAGCCCCCTCATCCTTGTCCCTCGACATAGTGTCCAGCGAGCGGGCTAGGAGAGTTGCGTCGCACGGACTTGGGCACGGGGGGCATTCTTCGGAAGCCTCCAGCAAGCACGGCATGGGCTGCTTGCCCAGCGTGTGGCAGCGGTGAGCGGGCCAGCCAGGCCACAACTGCTCATCGCGAGCCATCCCCCTTGACACGGAGCCAAGCTAGCAAGCCAAGGGAGCCGTGTCGCATGGACCCTGGGCACAAGAGGCATTGCTTGCAGCCCCCAGCAGGCATTGCATGGGCTGCTTGTCTAGTGTGCGGCAGCAGTAGGTGCACGAGCCATGCCACAGGCGCCCATCACGAGCCAGCCCCTCGACATAGTGCCCAGCGAGCGAGCCAAGGGAGCCGCATCGTATGGACCCTGGGCACAAGAGGCATGGCTGGGAAGTGGCCAGCAGGCATGGCATAGGCTGCTTGCCCAGCGTGCGGCAGCGGTGCGCATGGCAAACTGGCCACTGGCGCCAATCGCGAGCCAGCCCCTCGCCATAGTAACCAACGGGCGAGCCAGGGGAGCGGCGTCGCATGCACCCTGGGCATAGGAGGCACGCCCCTACAGCCCCCAGCAGCATGGCATGGGCTGCTAGCCCAGCGTGCAGTAGCCGTGTGCGCGCCAGCTAGGCCGCGGGCTCCCATTGCGAGCTAGCCACCTCGTGCTTGTCCCTCGATGTAGTGCCCAGCGAGGGAGCTTGGGGAGCCGCGTCGCACGGACCTGGGCACGGGGGCCATTCGACGGAAGCCTTCAGTAGGCACGGCATGGGCTGCTTGCACAGCATGCAGCATCGGTGGGTGCACCAGCCCTGCCACAGGCGCCCATCTCGAGTTAGCCCCTTGACATAGTGCCCAGGGAGCGAGCCAGGGGAGCCACGCCGCACAGACCCTGCGTACCAGAGGCATGCCTTGGCAGCCCACAGCAGGCGCGGCATGGGCTGCTTGCCCAGCCTGCTGCAGCGGTGGGCGCGCTAGCCAAGCAATGGGCACCCATCGAGAGCCAGCCCATCAACAAAGTGCGTAGCGAGCGAGCAATGGGAGCCGCATCGCATTGACACTGGGCACGGGAGGCACGCCTTTGCAGCCCCTGGTAGGCACGGCATGGACTGCTTGCCCAGCGTGCGGCTGCGGGGCGCATGCCAATGATGCCACAAGCGCCCATCACAAGCCAGCCCCTCGACATAATGCCCAGTGAGCGAGCCAAAGGAGCTGCATCGCATGGACCCTGGGCACAAGAGGCATGGCTGGGCAGCGGCCAGCAGGCATGGCATAGGCCGCTTGCCCAGCGTGCGGCAGCGGTGCGCGTGGCAGACTAGCCATGGGCACGAGAGGCTTGCATTGGCAGCCCCCGCCAAGAATGACATGGGTTGTTTGCCCAGCGTACCGCTGCGGTGGTCGAGCCTACCAGGCCACGGGCGCCCATCGCGAGCCAACCCCCTCGTCCCTGCGACTTGACATAGTTTTCAGCGAGAGTGCCAGGGGAGCCACGTCGCATAGTCCCTGGGCACGTGAGGCATGCCTCAAGAGCCCCCTGCAGGCACGGCATGGGCTGCTTGCTCACCGTGCAGTAGCAGTGGGCGCGCCAGCCCTGCCACGAGCGCCCATCATGAGTCAGCCCCTTGTCATAGTGTCTAGAGAACAAGCCAAGGGAGTCGTGTCGCATGGACCCTAGGCACGGGAACCATGCCTTTACAGCCCCAAGCAGGCACACCATGGGCAGCTTACCGAGCATGCGACTGCGATGGGCATGCCAGTCAGGACATCGGCGCCCATCGCGAGCCAGCCCCTTGACATAGTGTGCAGCGTGAGAGCCAGGGGAGCCCTGTCGCACGGGCCCTCGGCACGGGAGGCATGCTTCGAAAGCCCCCAGCAGGCATGGCATGGGTTGTTTGGCCAGCGTGTGGCAACGGTGGGCGCGCCAGCCAGGCCACGGGTGCCCATCGCAAACGAGCCCCTCGACATAGTGCCCAGCGAGCGAGCCTGGGGAGCCACGACACACACGCTCTGGGCACGGGAGGCATTCCTAGGCAGCCCCCAGCAGGCATGGCATGGGCTGCTTGCCCAGCGTGCAGCAGCGGTGGGCGCGCCAGCAGGCTACTAGCGCCCATCGCGAGCCAACCCCCTCATCTGGCCCCTTGACATGGTACCCAGCAAGTGAGCCGCATCGCATGGACCCTGGGCATGCGAGGCATGCCTCGCAGCCCCTAGCAGGCACAACATGGGCTGCGTGCCCAGCGTGTGGCAGCGTTGGGCGCACCAGCCAGGCCACAGACGCCCATCACGAGCCAGCGCCCTTGTCCCTGCCCCTCGACATGGTGCCCAGCAAGTGAGCCATGGGAGCCATGTTGCAAGGTCCTTGGGCATGGGAGGCATGCCTCAGAAGCACTCGACAGGCATGGCATGGGCTGTTTTCCCAGCGTGCAGCAGTGGTGGGCATGACTTCCCGGCCACGGGAGCCCATCGTGAGCCAGCCCCCTCGTCCCTGCCCCTCGACATAGTGCCCAGCGTGTGAGCCAGGGGAGCCGTATCGCACGGACCTGGGCACTTGAGGCATGCCTCAGCGGCTGTCGGCAGGCAGGGCAGGGGCTACTTGCCCAGCTTGCAATAGCGGTGGGCGCGCTAGCTAGGCATCAGGGTCCCAAGACAAGCCAGCCCCCTCGTCCTTGCCCCTCGACATAGTGCCAGGAGAGTGAACCAAGGGAGCCGCGTTGCACAGACACTGGGCATGGGAGGTACACCTTGGCAGCCCCCAGCAGGCATGGCATGGGTTGCTTGCCTAGTGCGCGGCAGTGATAGGCATGCCAGCTGGGCCACTAGCGCCCAGCGAACGAGCCAAGGGAGCCCTGTCACATAGACTGTGGGCATAGGTGGCATGCCTCGGCAGCCCCCAGCAGGCACGGCATAGGCTGCTTGCCAAGTGTACGGCAACGGTTGGTGTGCCTGCCCGGCCACGGGCGCCCATCGCGAGCCTACCCCCTCGTCCCTGCCCGTTCACATAGTGCCTAGAGTGCGAGCCAGGGGAGTCGCATCGCACGAACCCTGGGCACGAGTAGCACACCTCGGCAGCCCCAGCAGGCACAGCATGGGCTCTTTGCCCAGTGTGGTCGCGGTGGGCGCTCCAGCCAGGCCACGAGTGTCTATCGCGAGCCAGCCCCCTCGTTACTGCACCTCAACATAGTGCTCAGCGATAGAGCCAGGGAAGCCACGTTCCACGGACCTTGGCCTGGCTAACGGTGCCCATCATGAGCCAGCCCCCTCGTCCCCGCCTATCGACATAATGCTCGTGAACTAGGGGATCAGCATCGCACGGACCTTGGGCACGGGAGGCATGCCACGGCAGCCCCCAACAGGCTTAGCATGGGCTGCTTGCCCACCGCGCAGCAGTGGTGGGCGCGCCAGCAAGGCCACGGGCGCCCACCGTGAGCCATCCCCTCGACATAGTGCCCAATGAGCAGGCCTAGGGAGCCACGATGCACGAACCATGGGCATGGAAGGCACGCTTCGGCAGCCCCCAGCAAGCACGGCATGGGGTGCTTGCCTAGCTTGCCATTGCGGTGGGCACGCCAGCCAAGCCTCGGGCATCCATCGCGAGCCAGCCCCTTCGTCCCTGCACCTCCATATAGTGCTAAGCGAGAAAGCTAGGGGAGTCGTACTGCACGGACCATTGGCCTGGCCACGGGTGCCCATCGCGAGCCAGCTCCCTCATCCCCGCTCGTCGACATAGTGCCCAACCAGTGAACTAGGGGATCCGCGTTGCACGGACCCTGGGCACGGGAGGCATGCCACGGCAGCCCCTAGCAGGCTCGGCATGGGCTGCTTGCCCATCGCGCGGCAGAGGTGGGCGTGCCAGCCAGGCCATCAGCGCCCACCTAGAGCTTGCCCCTCGACAAAATGCCTAGCGAGTGAGCCAAGGGAGCCATGTCGCACGGACCCTGGGCACTGGAGACATGCCTCGGGAGCCACCAGCAAGCACAGCAGTGGCTACTTGCCCAGCTTGCGAGAGCAGTGGGCACGCTAGCTAGGCCTCGGGCGCCCATCGCGAGCCAGCCCCCTCATCACTGCCCCTCGACATAGTGCCCAGCAAGCGGACCAGGGGAGTCGCATTGCACACACCCTGGGCATAGGAGGCACACCTTGGCAGCCTGCAGCAGGCATGGCATGGGCTACTTGCCCAGTGCGCGGCAGCGATGGGCGCGCCAGCCGGGCCACGTGGGACCATCATGAGCCAGCCCCCTAGTCCCTGTCCCTTAACATAGTACCCCGCGAACAAGCCAGGGGAACGACGTCGCACAGATTGTGGGCATAGGAGGCATGCCTCGACAGCCCCCAGCAGGCACGGCATGGGCTGCTTGCTAAGCGTGCGGCAGCGGTAGGTGTGCCTGCCAGGCCACGGGGGCCCGTCGCCAGCCTGCCCCCTCGTCCCTGCCCATTGACATAGTGCCCAGCGAGCAAGCCAACAGAGCTATGTGGCACTAACCTTGAACACAAGAGGCATGCCTCGACAGCCCCCAGTAGGGACGGCATTGGCTCCTTGCCCAGCTTGTGACAGCAGTAGGAGCGCCAGCCAAGCCACGGGCGCCCATCGTGAGCCACCCCTTTGTCCCTGCCCCTTGACATAGTGCCCAGCGAACAAACCAGGGGAGCCGCATTGCACAGACCCTAGGCACGGGAAGCACACCGCGGCAGCCCCTAGTAGGCACGGCATGGGCTGCTTGCCCAGCGTGCGGCAGCGGTGGACATGCTAGCCTTGCCACGGGCGCCAACCATGAGCCAGCCCCCTTGCCCCGACCCCTTGACATAGTGCCCAGCGAGCGAGCCAGGGAAGCCACGTCGCATGGACCTTGGGCAGGGGAGGCATGCCTCAGTTTCTCCCAACTGGTGTGGCATAGGCTGCTTGCCCAGCGTGCAGCTGCGGTGGGCGCTCCAGCCAGGCCATGGGCGCCCATCACAAGCCAGCCCCTCAACATAGTACCCCATGAGCGAGCCTGGAAGCCGAGTCGCACAGACCCTGGGCATGAGAGGCATGCCTCGGCAGCCCTCAGCAGGCACGGCATGAGCTGCTTGCCCAGCTTGAGACAGCGGTGGGCGCGCCACTCAGGCCATGGGTGCTCATCGTGCGCCAGCCCCCTCGTCCCTGCCCCTTGACATGGTGCCCAGTGAGTGAGCTAGGGGAGCTATGTCGCATGGACTCGGGGCATAGATGCATGCCTCGGTAGCCTCCAGCAGGCACTGCACGGGCTGCTTGCCCAGCGTGCGGCAGTGGCGGGTGTGCCCACCTGGCCATGGGCGCCCATCACGAGCCAACCCCTCGATATAGTGCCCAATGAGGGAGCCAGGGAGTCGCATCGCATGGACCCTGGGCATGGGAGGCAAGCTTCGGTAGCCCCCAGCAGGCGCGAAATGGACTGCTTGCCCAGCGTGCGGGGGCAGTAAGCGCACCAGTTGGGCCACGGGCCGAAGGTAGTGTTCAAAGGCTAGAAGAGCACCGCACGTCCGGTTGTATTAATAACTGCATCAGGTCTCACAGCGAATAGCTTCTGGTCGATGGAACAATGTAGGCAAGGGAAGTCGGCAAAATGGATCCGCAACCTTAAGAAAAGGATTAGTCATCATGCTTGGTTGAAAAGGATTGGCTCTGAGGGCTGGGCATGGGGGTCCCAGTCCCGAACCTGTCGACTATCGGTGGACTGCTCGAGCTGCTCTTGCGACGAGAGCAGGTCGTCGCATGCCGGTTAGGGGACGGACAAGGAACTATTCCTTGGGGGGCCTTCCCCGGGTGTCGCACAGCCAACTCAGGACTGGTACGGACAAAGGGAATCTAATTGTTTAATTAAAACAAAGCATTGCGATGGTCCTTGCGGATGCTCATGCAATGTGATTTCTGCCTAGTGCTGTGAATGTCAAAATGAAGAAATTCAACCAAGCGTGGGTAAACAGTAGGAGTAATTATGACTCTCTTAAGGTAGCCAATTGCCTCGTCATCTAATTAGTGACAGGCATGAATGGATTAATGAGATTCCCACTATCCCCATCTACTATCCGGTGAAACCATAGCCAAGGGAATGGGCTTGGCAGAATTAACGGGGAAAGAAGACCCTATTGAGCTTGACTTTAAGCTGACATTGTGAAATGACTTGAGAGGTGTAAGATAAGTGAAGGCCAAAAACAGCGAAAGTGAAATACCACTAGTTTTAATGTGATTTTACTTATTTTGTGAATCGGAGGCGGGGCGTTGCCCCTCTTTTTGGACCCAAGGTCGGCTTCGATCAGCCAATCTGGGCAGAAGACATTGTCAAATGGGGAGTTTGGCTGGGGCGGCACATCTATTAAAAGATAACACAGGTGTCCTAAGATGAGCTCAACGAAAACAAAAATCTTGTGTGGAGCAAAAAGGTAAAAGCTTGTTTGATTCTGATTTCTAGTACGAATATGAACCGTGAAAGTGTGGCCTATCGATCCTTTAGACTTCAAATTTGAAGCTATAAGTATCAGAAAAGTTACCACTAGGATAACTGGCTTGTGGTAGCCAAGTGTTCATAGTGACATTGCTGTTTGATCCTTCGATGTCGGCTCTTCCTATCATTATGAAGCAGAATTCACCAAGTGTTGGATTGTTCACCCACCAATAGGGAATGTGAGCTAGGTTTAGATCGTTGTGATATAGGTTAGTTTTACCTGTCGTGATATTAATTCGACCTAGTACAAGAGGAACCATTGATTGGCATAATTGGTCATCGCTCTTGGTTGAAAAGCCAGTGGCGCGAAGCTACCGTGCGCTGGATTATGATTGAACGCCTCTAAGTAAGAATCCGGGCTAAAAGCGATGCATGCGCCCATCGCGTGATTGTCGACCTGTAGTAGGGGCCACTCGGCCCCCAAAGGCACGTGTCGTTGGCCAAGCCTACGTTATGGGGGAGCCTCAAGGGCTGCCTTGAAGGGTGATTCCCATTGAGCGACGAGTAAAATCATTTGCATATGACTTAAATATGCGATGTGGTATCATAAGTGGCAGTGTGGCCTTGCTGCCAGGATCCACTGAGATTCAGCCCTTTGTCACTTCGATTCATCCCTTGCCCCCCTCTCCTGAAGCCCCACAACAATTTTCCCTCTCTTTTTGGCAAATGATGCCCCGAGGTCTGAAATTGTCCCTCAATATAATGACCTAGAAAAAGAAGGAAGTCCTTTGGGCTTATGGAGAATGAGAAACCCAAGGGAAAAAAACTTAGAAACATATCAGGAAGCATTGGGGAGGCATGCCTCGGAAGCCCCTAGCACGCACCGCATAGGCTGCTTGCCCAGCATGCATCGCATATGCAGCAGTAGGGGCATGCCAGCCAAGCCATGGGCGCCCATCACGAGCCAGCCCACTCGTCCCTGCCCCTCGACTTACTGCCCAGCGAGCAAGTTAGGGGAGACACATCGCACGGACCCTGGGCATGGGAGGCATGCCTCAGCAGCCCCCAGCAAGTGTGGCATGTGCTACTCGCCCAGCGTGCGGCAACGGCAAGCACGCCAGTCAGGCCACGGGCGCCCATCGCGGGACAGGCCCCTCGTCCCTGCCCTCGACTTACAGCCCAGTGAGCGAGCCAGGGGAGCAGCATCCCACAGAACCGGGCATGGGAGGCATGCCTTGGAAGGCCCCAGCATGCATGGCATGGGCCAAGTGCCCAGCGTGCGGCAGCGGTGGGCGCGCTAGCCCAGCCACGGGCGCCCATCGCGAGCCAGCCCCTTTTCCCCCAATCTCGACATAGCGCCCAGCAAGAGAGCCAGGAGAGCCGCGTTGCATGGACACTATGCATAGGAGGCATGCCTTGCCAGTCCCCAGTAGGAATGGCATGGGCTGCTTGCCAACGTGCGGCAGTGGTGGGCGCATCAGACAGGTCACGGGCGCCCATCGCGACCCAGCCCTCTCATCCTTGCCCCTCGACTTGGTGCCAAGCAAGCAAGCTAGGGGAGCTGTGTAGCACAGACCCTGGGCTTGGAAGGCATGCCTCGGCAGCCCTCAGCAGGAATGGCATGGGCTGGTTGCCCAGCATGCGGTAGCGGTGGGCGCGCTAGCCAGGCGACGGGCCCCCATCACGAGCCAGCCCTCTCGTCTTTGCCCCTCGACTTACTGCCCAGCGAGCGAGCGAGGGGAGCCACGTCGCACGGACCCTGGGCATGGGAGGCATGCCTTGGCAGCCCCCAGCAGGCACGGCATGGGCTGCCTACCCAGTGTGCGGCAGTGGTAGGCGCACCAGCCAGGCCACGGGAGCTTATCCCGAGCCAGCCCCTCATCCCTACCCATCAACATGGTGTCAAGCGAGCGAGCCATGGGAGCTGCATCGCACAGACCCTGGGCATGAGAGACATGCCTCGACAGCCCCCAGCAGGCACGGCATGGACTGCTTGCCGAGCGTGCAGCAGTGGTGGGTGCGCCAGCCAGGCCACAAGCGCCCATCGCGAGCAAGCCCCTTCGTCCTTGCCCTCAACATGATCGCCAACGTGCGAGCTAGGGGTGCCACAGCAGTCCCAAGCAGGCACAGCACCAGCCTTGCTAGGGGTGCCCCACGCAAGCCAGCCGCGAGCATGTTGTGAGGCTCGGCATGTGCTGTTGGTGTTGATTTCATAGGCAAGCTGGGCTTGGCCGTGTCCCCTGGCTATGATGGACCCTGAGGGCAGCCATGGGGTGGCTGGAGGTTCACTGGACAAGGCAGCCAGCATGCACCCTTGGCCAGGTAGAGGCATCGCTGCTCCAGCCTGCTGGCTATAATGCCCAGTTGCGAAATTGGTATGAATTGACAATCTTTTCATCATGGAATTAGTCCCAAAATGACTCAAATAAATTGTGTAATTCATGAGGAGTCTGCCCTGATGTTTGGGATCATTTCGACTCACGGGTTATTTTTGACATTTTTTCAATTTTTGGCTGTAGAAAATTGATTAAAAAAAATTTAGTGCCCAGAAAATTTTGAAATCTTTTCTGGTGGTACATATGATTATTCTCCAATTATGTGCAAAATTTTAGCTCAAAATTTCAAGTAAATAACTTTGTAGACCCATTATGATGGCTCAGATATTTTGATGTTTCCTCTTACCGGAGTGAAATTTCATTTAAGATTCTTTAGGGGGAAGGTGGTTACCAAGCTTGCTGGGTGCCAATGGGCCATGCGTGCTCCACCCCTACCCATCCCACATGGGCAGGTGCTGGGCTTGGGGAACCCAGTGCGCATGGCATGGGCAGGGCGGCGTGTTGCCTTGCCCATCGAGTCGGTGGTGCATGGCTCAGGCGGCCGACGACGTTAGTCGAAGAGTGTGGGATGCCCGATCAGAAGCCAATGGAGTAGGGAAAATGTGGGAAACGGAATTCGCTAAATTGTGGGCAACAAAATGAGAAAAATCGTGGGATAATGAGCTGGATGTGGCTAGACAAGCTCGACGGTGTGGGCGACGAAGCAAACGATGATGCAAGCTATGCGAGGGCCAAATCACTGGGGGGATTTTGAGCATGCGGAGTGCTTCATCGCAGGCCCTCGAGGCGGCGGATGCGAGGTTGGATCTCGACACTCAGGCTTGCTTAGGCGAACTCGTTGTGCAGCGCAATCAACAACACGATCGTCGACCGTTAGCATGGAGCAAGCCACATGGCCAGCTTGGGCCCCGGACGACACCCCTGTTGCAAAGGCCTCATCAGTGGGAAAAACGTGAGAAATGAAATCCGCTAAATCATGGGATAATGAGCTGGGATGTGGCTAGACAAGCTCGACGTTGTAGGCAGAGAAGCTAACGATGATGCATGCTACACGAGGGCCAAATCACTGGGGGGATTTCGAGCATGCGGAGTGCTTCATCGTAGGCCTTCGAGGCGGCGGATGCGAGGTTGGATCTCGACACTCAGGCTTGCTTAGGCGAACTCGTTGTGCAGCGCAATCAACAACACGATCGTCGACCGTTAGCATGGAGCAAGCCACATGGCCAGCTTGGGCCCCGAACGACACCCCTGTTGCAAAGGCCTCATCAGTGGGAAAAACGTGAGAAATGAAATCCGCTAAATCATGGGATAATGAGCTGGGATGTGGCTAGACAAGCTCGACGTTGTAGGCAGAGAAGCTAACGATGATGCATGCTACACGAGGGCCAAATCACTGGGGGGATTTCGAGCATGCGGAGTGCTTCATCGTAGGCCTTCGAGGCGGCGGATGCGAGGTTGGATCTCGACACTCAGGCTTGCTTAGGCGAACTCGTTGTGCAGCGCAATCAACAACACGATCGTCGACCGTTAGCATGGAGCAAGCCACATGGCCAGCTTGGGCCCCGAACGACACCCCTGTTGCAAAGGCCTCATCAGTGGGAAAAACGTGAGAAATGAAATCCGCTAAATCATGGGATAATGAGCTGGGATGTGGCTAGACAAGCTCGACGTTGTAGGCAGAGAAGCTAACGATGATGCATGCTACACGAGGGCCAAATCACTGGGGGGATTTCGAGCATGCGGAGTGCTTCATCGTAGGCCTTCGAGCCGACAGACACGGGGTAGGATTCTAACCCTCAGGCTTGCCTAATGGACTCGTTATGCAGCGTGTCAACAACATGATCGTCGGTCGTTAACATCGAACAAGCCCACATGGCCACTTGGGCCCCGCACGACACCCCCTTGTTTGCAAAGTCTCACCCCTCATCAGTGGGAAAAACGTGAGAAATGAAATCCGCTTAAATCGTGGGATAATGAGCTGGGATGTGGCTACACAAGCTCGACGCGTTGGGCAGTGAAGCTAACGATGATGCATGCTGCGCGAGGGCCCAATCACTGGGGGGATTTTGAGCATGCAGAGTGCTTTAAACATCGTAGGCCTTTCGGGCGGCAGGATGCGAGGTTGATCTTCGACACTCAGGCTTTGCTTAGGCGAACTCGTTGTGTCAGCGCAATCAACAACACGATCGTCGACAGTTAGCATGGAGAAGCCACATGGCCGCTTGGGCCCCGAACGACACCCCTTTTGCAAAGGCCTCATCAGTGGGAAAAACGTGAGAAATTGAAATCCTCTAAATCATGTGTAAGAGCTGGATGTGGCTAGACAAGCTCGACGTTGTAGGCAGAGAAGCTAACGATGATGCATGCTACACGAGGGCCAAATCACTGGGGGGATTTCGAGCATGCGGAGTGCTTCATCGTAGGCCTTCGAGGCGGCGGATGCGAGGTTGGATCTCGACACTCAGGCTTGCTTAGGCGAACTCGTTGTGCAGCGCAATCAACAACACGATCGTCGACCGTTAGCATGGAGCAAGCCACATGGCCAGCTTGGGCCCCGAACGACACCCCTGTTGCAAAGGCCTCATCAGTGGGAAAAACGTGAGAAATGAAATCCGCTAAATCATGGGATAATGAGCTGGGATGTGGCTAGACAAGCTCGACGTTGTAGGCAGAGAAGCTAACGATGATGCATGCTACACGAGGGCCAAATCACTGGGGGGATTTCGAGCATGCGGAGTGCTTCATCGTAGGCCTTCGAGCCGACAGACACGGGGTAGGATTCTAACCCTCAGGCTTGCCTAATGGACTCGTTATGCAGCGTGTCAACAACATGATCGTCGGTCGTTAACATCGAACAAGCCACACTGCTAGCTTAGGCACAGCGTGACACCCTTATTGCCAAGGCCTCATCGATGGGAAAAACATGGAAACCAAAATTCATTAAATCGTGGGATAATGAGCTGGGATATGGCTAGACAAGTACGATGGTGTGGGCGATGAAGCTAACGATGATGCATGCTACACGAGGGCCAAATCGCTGAGGGGATTTCGAACATGCGAAGTGCTTTATCACAGGCCCTCGAGGCGGCGGACACAGGGTTGGATCCCGATGCTCAGGCTTGCCGAGGCAAACTCGTTGCGTAGAATGGTCGATGACCCGATCGTCGTCTATCGTTAGCATCGAGCGAGCCACATGGCCAGCCTAGGCATCGCGTGACACCCCTGCTGCCAAGGCCTCATCGATGGTCCTTTGGCATTGAAGAATCATCCCTTGCTATCGAAACAATTTCGCGCTTTCGATCATCAGCTTGTAGCTCGTTTGGTGCTGTTGCTACCCATTTATACATGCAGCATGTGAGTGGTGATCCAGTCATGCACGTCGGCAGCCTCCATGTTCCCGCATCATGCTGTCAGCTAGCACGTCGCTTTAAGCTCGACCCCAAGCCACACGTTGGCTTTTCATGGGTGACATCGGGACCCTGTATCGCGTGCCTTCACAAACAAAATTCGATGATTCAAGTCAGCTGTCTTTGCACCATGTCCCTCGCAGGCATGGGTGGAAACCTCAGCCGGGCCTCGTGCTCCAAGCGCAGCTTACTTTGGCATGTGTCTGCTTTGGCACACGGGCGCTCGGTCGTCCCCTCGAGTGCGAAAAGTGTTGCAAAAGGGGTGGCCTCGGCCTCTGCCTATCGAAACGAAAGCATTTGTCCCACGTCCCATCGATTTTGAACGACGACCGCGACAACTTTGGCCTCAGTGAGCCTTGAGGCACGCTTTGGTCCTAGTTGGTGCGGCGTCTTGAAAGATGCTACCTGGTTGATCCTACTAATAGTCATATGCTTGTCTCAAAGATTAACCTATGCATGTGTAAGTATGAGCTAATTCAGACTGTGAAACAGCGAATGGCTCATTAAAATAGTTATAGTTTGTTTGATGGCAGCTACTACTCAGATAACCGTAGTAGTTCTAGAGCTAATACGTGCAACAAACCCTGACTTTTGGAAGGGGCACATTTATTAGATAGAAGGTCGATGCGGGCTTCACTCGTTGCTTTCATGATTCATGATAACTCAACGGATCACAAGGCCATCGTGCCGGCGACGCATCATTGAAATTTCTACCCTGTCAAACTTTTGGTGGTACGATAGTTACCTATTTTCATACTCTTGAATCTGAGTACCAAGGCATAGGCATGGCAAGTCTTGCTCCATTCCGGACCTACATGTGTGGAGGACCACGCTAGCAAGGCAAACATGCATTAGTTAGATATGAAAACGAATGCGGGAGACTTGGTGAAAAATCGAGTTTCATACTTACAGTGGCAAAGATTCGCTGGTGAGTTGGGAACGTTAAGAGCGAGACAAAGCACAAAAATAGACCCATAAGCCCGCTTAAGGGGAAAGCGACAGAGATGCCTCAAGCAAGGACAAGCACACGGTGGTGCGGATATGTCCAATGACAGGAACATAGGACAGAATCTGGGAACCCAGCTTGGCATGGATGGAAAGTCCAGCAAGTAAAGATATTCCAGAAAGAAAGGATATGGCTACTGGCTAGAGGAGGATCAAGGCGATAGAAGGATAAGAAAGAGATGTCTATCCCGAAAGCCAAGGGAGATAAGGCTCGAAAAAAGTCCTGAATGGAAACCACCTCCTCAAGCCTATCCAAACCAGTTAAAAGTGGATAAGAAGGCTTAGAGAAGACTTTAAAGGAGATGTGATCCTTGACTCAAGGAGAGTCCTTGTGAGAGAAGGATGCTATCCAAACTTTGAATATAAGCCTCAATGAGATAAAGATTCGTGATCAAGATTGGGTGGCCTATCCAAAAAACATGGGATAACTAAGAGGAAGTGTTTGAGTAGGACACTCCTCAACTAGTATAAAAAGGGGAATTGGGTTCAGTTGTAAAGACATTGAGTAATACAAACTCAAGTGTGTGGGTAGCTAGAGGCTTTGGGTACTCTTAGAGAGAGACCCTTCTTTTGTAAATAGTACTTCCTTTATTTTGTGACCTTTCTTTTGTAAAAAGGATTGGCTCTGAGGGCTGCGCACGGGGGTCCCAGTCCCCAACCTGTCGACTGTCTGTGGACTGCTTAAGCTACTCCCACAGAAAGAGCTGGTCGCCTTATGCTAGCAAGGGCACGGACTAGGAACGATTCCTTCGATGGCCTTCCTTGGGCATCGAACAGCCAACTCAAAACCGGTACGGACAAGGGGAATCCAACTGTTTAATTAAAACAAAGCATTGTGATGCTCCCTGCGGATGCTCACGCAATGTGATTTCTGCCCAGTGCTCTGAATGTCAAAGTGAAGAAATTCAACCAAGCGTGGGTAAACGGCGGGAGAAACTATGACTCTCTTAAGGTAACCAAATGCCTCGTCATCTAATTAGTGACATGCATGAATATATTAACAAGATTCCCACTGTCCCTGTCTACTATCTAGCGAAACCACGGCCAAGGGAATGGGCTTGGCAAAATTAGCAGGGAAAGAAGACCCTATTGAGCTTGACTCTAGTTTGACTTTGTGAAATGACTTGAGATGTGTAGGATAAGTGGGAGCCAAAAACGGAGAAAGTGAAATACCACTACTTTTAATGTTATTTTACTTATTCCGTGAATCAGAGCCGGGGCATCGCCCTTCTTTTTGGACCCAAGGTCGGCTTCAGCTGGCCAATCCAGGCAGAAGACATTGTTAGGTGGGGAGTTTGGCTGGGGTGGCACATCTATTAAAAGATAACGCAGGTGTCCTAGGATAAGTTCAACGAGAACAGAAATCTTGTGTTGAACAAAAGGGTAAAAGCTCATTTGATTCGGATTTCTAGTACGAATACGAATCGTGAAAGCATGGCCTATTGATCCTTTAGACCTTCGAAATTTGAAGCTAGAGGTGTCAGAAAAGTTACCACAGGGATAGCCGGCTTGTGGCAGCCAAGCATTCATAGCGACGTTGCTTTTTGATCCTTCGATGTCAGCTCTTCCTATCATTGTGAAGTAGAATTCACCAAGTGTTGGATTGTTCACCCACCAATAGGGAATGTGAGCTAGGTTTAGAGCATCGTGAGACAGGTTAGTTTTACCCTACTTATGCCCACGTCACGATAGTAATTCAACCTAGTACGAGAGGAACCGTTGATTCACACAATTGGTCATCGCGCTGGGTTGAAAAGCCAGTGGCGCGAAGCTATCGTGTGCTGGATTATGACTGAACACCTCTAAGTCAGAACCCGGGCTAGAAGGGATGCATGCATCCATCGCCCGATTGTCGACCTGCAGTAGAGGCCTCCCGGCCCCCAAAGGCACGTGTCATTGGCCAAGCCCGCGTGGCGGAGGGGCCTCGCGGGCTGCCTTGAAGTGTGGTTCCCATCGAGCGATGGGTAGAATCATTTGCAGACGACTTAAATACGTGACGGGGCATTGTAAGTGGCAGAGTGGACTTGCTGCCATGATCCACAAAGATTCAGCCCTTTGTTGCTTCGATTCATCCCTCTCCTTCCCCCCCCCCCCCAAAAAAACCCCCACAACAATTGTCACTCTCTTTTCGGCAATCGATGCCCTGAGGTTTGAAATCATCCCTCAAGATAATGACCTGGAAAATGAAGCAAGTCTTTTGGGCTTATGAGAATGAAAAACACAAGGGAAAAACACTTGGAAACATATCGAGAACCATTGGGGAACCAAGTGTTACTCTAATAAAAAATATAAAAATCTAGTAGAAACTTGTGTCTCAATGCTGTCCCACGGTAAAGTACTGCCCAGTGAGCGAGCTAGGGGAGCCGAGTCACACGGACAATAGGCACGGGAGGCATGCCTTGCCAGGCCCCTGCAGGCACAGCACGCGCAGCTTGCCCAGCATGCAGCAGCGATGGGCGCGCCAGCCAGGCCACGGGCGCCCACCGTGACCAGCCCCCTCATCCCTGCCCCTCGACATGGCGCCCAGCTAGCGAGCCTGGGGAGCCGCGTCGCACAGACCCTGGGCACAGGAGGCATGCCTCGGCAGCCCCCAGCAGGCTTGGCATGGGCTGCTTGCCCAGCGTGTGGCAGCGGTGGGCATGCCAGCCAGGCCATGGGTGCCCATCGCGAGCCAGCCCCCTCATCCCTGCCCCTTGACCTACCGCCCAGAGAGTGAGCCATGGGAGCCACGTCGCATGGACCCTGGGCATGGGAGGCATCCCTCGCAGCCTTCAGCAGGCACGGCATGGGCCACGTGCCAGCCAGGCCAGTGGCGCCCATCGAGAGCCAGCCCGCTCGTCCCCAAACCTCGACATAGTGCCCAGCAAGCGAGCCAGGGGAGCTGCATCGCACGGACCCTGGGAACGGGAGACTGGCTTGGTAGCCCCCAGCAGGCATGGCATGGGCTGCTTGCCCAGTGTGCGTCAGCGGGGGGGCGCCAGCCAGGCCGCGGGGGGGCTCCAGCCAGGCTGCAAGCGGGCGCCCATCTCGAGCCAGCCCCCTCGTCCTTGCCCTCGACATGGCGCCCAGTCAGTGAGCCAGGGGAGCCACATCGCATGGACCCTGGGAATGGGAGGCATGCCTCAGCAGCCCCCAGCAGGCACAGCATGGGCTGCTTGCCTAGCGTGCGGCAGCGGTGGGCGCACCAGCCAGGCCACGGGCACCCATCGCGAGCCAGCCCCCTCGTCCCTGCCCCCCGACACGGAGCCCAGCGAGTGAGCCAAGAGAGCCATCTCGCATGGACCCTGGGCATGGGAGGCATGCCTCACAGCCCCTAGCACGCACTGTGTTGGCTGACTGCCCAGCCTGTGGCAGCGCTGGGCGCAACACCAAGGCCACAAGCGCCCATCGCGAGCCAGCGCCCTTGTCCCTGCCCCTTGACATGGTGCCCAGCAAGCGAGCCATGGGAGCCGCGTTGCATGGTCCCTGGGCACGGGAGGAATGCCTTGGCAGCCCCCAGCAGGCATGGCATGGGCTGCTTGCCCAGCATGCGGCAGCGGTGGGCGTGCCAGCCAGGCCACGGGCGCCCATCGCAAGCCAGCCCCCTCGTCCCTGACCCTTGACATTGTGCCCAGCGAGCGAGCCAGGGGAGGTGCGATGCACAGACCCTGGCCATGGGTGGCATGCCTAGGCAGCCCCCAGCAGGCATGGCATGGGCTTCTTGCCCAGCGTGCAGCAGCGGTGGGCACGCCAGACAGGCTACTGGCGCCCATCACGAGCCAGCCCCGTCGTCCCTGTCCTTCAATGTAGTGCCCAGCAAGCGAGCCAGGGGAGCCATGTCGCATGGGCCCTGGGCATGGGAGGCATGCCTCGGCAGCCCCCAGGAGGCATGGCATGGGCTGCTTGCCTGGCATGGAGCAGCGGTGGTCGCGCCAGCCAAGACACGGGCGCCCATCGCGAGCCAGCCCCCTTGTCCCTGCCCCTCGACATGGTGCCCAGCAAGCGAGCCAGGGGAGCCGTGTGCATGGGAGGCATGCCTCGGCAGCCCCCAGCAGGCACGGCATGGGCACTTGCCCAGCATGTGGCAGCGGTGGGTGCACCAGCCAGGCCACTAGCGCCTATCGTGAGCCAGCCCCCTTGTCCCTGCCCCTCGACATGGTGCCGAGCGAGCGAGCTAGGGTAGCTGCATCGCACGGACCCTGGGCACGGAAGGCATGCCTTGACAGCCCCCAGCAGGCACTGCATGGGGTGCTTGCCCAGCATGCGGCAGCGGTGGGTGTGCCAGCCAGGCCACGGGCACCCATCGCGAGCCAGCCCCCTCATCCCTGCCCCTCGACATGGTGCCCAGCAAGCGAGCCAGGGGAGCCGCGTTGCACTGACCCTGGGCACGGGAGGCATGCCACAGCAGCCCCCAGCAGGTACTGCATGGGCCATGTGCCCAGCGTGCGGCAGCAGTGGGCGCGCCAGCCAGGCCAGTGGCGCCCTTCGCGAGCCAACCCCCTCGTCCCCGAACCTCGACATAGTGCCCAGCGAGCGAGATAGGGCAGCCGCATCACATGGACACTGGGCTTGGGAGGCATGCCTCGGAAGCCCCCCGGAGGCACGGCAAGGGCTGCTTGCCCATCGTGCGGCAGCGGTGGGCGCGCCAGCCAGGCCACTGGCGCCCATTGCGAGCCAGCCCCATCATCCCTGTCCCACAACGTAGTGCCAAGCGAGCAAGCCGGGGGAGCCGCGTCTCACAGGCCATGGGCACGGGAGGCATGCCTCAGCAACCCCAGCTGGCATGGCATCAGCTGCTTGCACAGCATGCGGCAGCGGTGGGCGCGCCAGCCAGGCCACGGGCGCCCATCGCGAGCCAGCCACCTCGTCTCTGCCCCTGGACCTGGAGCCCAGCGAGCAAGCCAGAAGAGCCGTGTTGCACGGACCCTGGGCATGGGTGGCATCCCTCATAGCCCCCAGCAGGCATGGCATGGGCCGCCTGCCCAGCATGCAGTAGCGGTGGGCACGCCAGCCAGGCCACAGGCCCCCCTCGCGAGCCAGCCCCCTTGTCCCTAGCCCTTGACATTGTGCCCAGCGATTGAGCCAGAGGAGCTGCGATTCACGGACCCTGGGCACGGTAGGCATTCCTAGGCAGCCCCCAGCAGGCATGGCGTGGGCTGCTTGCCCAGTGTACAGCAGTGGTGGGCGTGCCAGCCGTGCTACTGGCGCCCATCGTGAGCCAGCCCACTCGTCCTTGCTCCTCCACTTACTGCCCAACGAGTGAGGCTGGGGAGCCGCGTCGCACGGACCCTGGGCATGGGAGGTATGCCTTGACAGCCCCCAGCAGGCATTGCATGGGCCAATTGCCCAGCGTGCGCAGCGATGGGTGTACCAGACAGGCCAGTGGTGCCCATCGCATGCCAGCCCACTCATCCTCGACCCTCGACGTAGTGCCCAGCGAGTGAGCCAGGGGAGCCGCGTCACACGGACCATGGGCACGGACGGCAGGCCTCGGCAGCCCCCAGCAGGCACGACAAGGGCTACTTGCCCCGCATGCGGCAGCAGTGGGCGCGCCAGCAAGGCCATGGGTGCCCATCGCGAGCCAACCCCCTCGTCCCCGAACCTCAACATTGTGCCCAGCGAGCTAGCCAGGGGAGCCGCGTCACACAGACCCTCGGCACGGGAGGCTTGCCTAGGCAGCCCCCAGCAGGCACAGTGTGGGCTGCTTGCCCAGCATGCAGAGGTGGTGGGGGCGCCCATCGAGAGCCAGGCCGCTTGTCCCTGACACTCGACGTAGTGCCCAGCGAGAGAGCCAGCGGAGCCGCATCTCATGGACCCTGGGCACGGGAGGCACGAGTCAGCAGCCCCCAGCCGGCATGGCATGGGTCAAGTGCCCAGTGTCCGGCAGCGGTGGGTGCGCAAGCCAGGCCACGGGCGCCCATCGTGAGCCAGCCCCCTCATCCTGGCACCTCGTGATGGTGCCCAGCGAACGAGCCAGGGGAGCTGCATTGCACAGACACTGGGCATGGGATGCATGCCTTGACAGCACCCAGCAGGTGCAGTATGGGCTGTTTGCCCAGCATGTGGTAGTGGCAATCGCCCCTACTAGGCGACAGGCGGCCATCGCGAGCCAACCCCCTCGTCCCTGCCCCTCAACATAGTGCCCAGCGAGCGTGCCAGGCGAGCCGCTTCACATTGACCCCAGGCACGGGAGGCATGCCTCAACAGCCCCAAGCAGGCATGGCATGTGCTGCTTGGCCAGCGTGTGGCAGCGGTGGGCGCACCAGCCAGGCCACTGGCGAGAATCGCGAGCCAGCCCCATCATCCCTGCCCCTCGATGTAGCGCCCAGCAAGCGAGCCAGAGGAGACCGCGTCGCATGGACCCTGGTCTCGGTAGGCATGCCTCGGCAGCCCCCAGCGGCCATGGCATGGGCTGCTTGCCCAGCATGCTGCAGCGGTGGGCGCGCCTGCCAGGCCACAGGCCCCCATCGTGAGCCAAGCCCCTTGTCCCTGCCCCTCGACAAGGTGCCCAGCGAGCAAGCCAGGCGAGCCGCGTTGCATGGACCCTGGGCATAGGAGGCATGCCATGGTAGCACCCAGCAGGAACGGCATGGGGTGCTTGCCCAGAATGCTGCAGCGGTGGGCGCGCCAGCCAGTCCACGGGCTCCCATCGCGAGCCAACCCCCTCATCCCTGCCCCTCGACATAGTGCCCAGTGAGCGAGCCAAGGGAGCCACATCGCACGGACCCTGGGCATGGGTGGCATGCCTCAGCAGCCCCCAGCAGGCAAGGAATGGGCTGCTTGCCCAGCGAGCGGCAGCAGTGGGCGCGCCAGCTAGGCCACGGGCGCCCATTGCGAGCCAGCCCCCTCGTCTTTGTCCCTCGACGTAGTTCCCAGCGAGCGAGCCAGGGAAGCAACATCACACGGACCCTGGGCATGGGGTGGCATGCCTCAACAGCCCCAACAGGCATGGCATGGGCGGCTTGCCCAGCGTGCGGCAGCAGTGGGCGCGCCAGAAGGGCCACGGGTGCCCATCGCGAGCCATCCCTCTTGTCCCTATCCCTCGACGTAGTGCCGAGCGAACGAGCCAGGGGAGCCATGTCCCACAGACCCTAGGCACAGAAAGCAGGCCTCAACAGCCCCTAGCAGGCACGGCATGGGCTGCTTGCCCAGTGTACAGTAGCGGTGGGCGCGCCAGCCCAGCCACGTGCACCCATCGCGAGCCTGCCCCTTGACATAGTGCCCACTGAGCGAGCCAGGGAAGCCACGACGCACGGACCCTGGGCACAGGAAGCATGCCTCGGCAGTCCCCAGCAGGCATGGCTTTGGCGGCTTGCCCAGCGTGCAGCAGCGGTGGGCGCGCCAGAAGGGCCACGGACGCCCATCGCGAGGCAGCCCCCTCGTCCCTGTCCCTCGACGTAGTGCCCAGCGAGCAAGCCTGGGGAGCTGCATCGCACGGACCATGGGCACGAGAGGCATGCCTAGGCAGCCCCCAGCAGGCACGGCATGGGCTGCTTGCCCATCGCGAGCCAGCCCCCTCGTTCCTGCCCCTCGACATAGTGCCAAGCGAGCGGGCCAGGGGACCCGCGTTGCACGGACCCTGGGCATGAGAGGCATGCCTCGGCAGGCCCACCAGGCATGGCATGGGCTGCTTGCCCAGTGGGTGGCAATGGTGGGCGCGCCAACCAGGCCATGGGCGCCCGTCGCGAGCCAGCCCCCTCGTTCCTACCCCTCGACTTGCGGCCCAGTGAGCGAGCCATGGGAGCCACGTTGCAAGGACCCCGAGCATGGGAGGCATGCCTCGATAGCCCCTAGCAGGCACGACATGGGCTTCTTAACAAGCGTGCGACAACGGTGGGCAAGCCAGCCAGGACACAGGTGCCCATCCGAGCCAGCCCCCTCATCCTTGTCCCTCGACTTACTGCCCAGCGAGCGAGCCAGCCCCCTCATCCCTGCCCCTTGACTTACTGCCCAGCGAGTGAGCCAGGGGAGTGACCTCACACGGACCCGTGGCACTTCTTGGCAACCCCCAGCAGGCACAGCATCGGCCATAAGCCCAACGTGTGGCAACAGTGGGCGTGCCAGCCAGGCTAGTGGCGCCCA
The DNA here is from genome assembly GCA_021397835.1 of Moringa oleifera. NCBI lineage: Eukaryota > Viridiplantae > Streptophyta > Magnoliopsida > Brassicales > Moringaceae > Moringa > Moringa oleifera. Next base: position 7,510,814 of record JAJFZO010000229.1, read on the forward strand.
TCGCTAGCCAGCCCCCTCGTCCCCGTCCCTCGACGTAGTGCCCGGCAAGTAAGCCAGGGGAAGCTCGTCGCATGGGCCCTGGGCACAGGAGCCATGCCTTGGCAGCTGCCAGCAAGCACGGTATGTGCTGCTTGTCCAGCATGCTGCAGCAGTGCTCGCCCCAGCCAGGCCACAAGTGCCCATCGCAAGCCAGCCCCCTCGTCCCTGCCCCTCGACATGGAGCCGAGCGACCGAGCCATGAGGGCTGTGTTGCATTTACCCTAGGCGTGGTAGGCATGCCTCGCAGCCCCCAGCAGCCACGGCATGGGCTGCCTGCCCAGTGGAGCCGAGTTGCACAGACCCTGGGCATGGGTGGCATGCCTTGGCAGCCCCCAGAAGGCACAGCATGGGCTGCTTGCCCAGCATACGGCAGCGGTGGGCGCGTCAGCCAGTCCACGGGAGCCCATCGCTAGCCAGCCCCCTCGTCCCTGCCCCTTGAAATGGTGCCCGGCGAGCAAGCTAGGGGAGATGCACCGCACAGACCCTGGGCATGGGAGGCATGCCTCGGCAGCCCCCAGCAGGCATGGCATGGGCTGGTTGCCCAGCGTGCGGCAGCGGTGGGCGCACATGCCAGGCCACGGGCGCCCATCTAGAGCCTGCCCCCTCATCCCTGCCCCTTGATTTACTGCCCAGCGAGCCAGCCATGGGAGCCGCGTGCGCCATCCCTGGCCACGGGAGGCATGCCATGGCATCCCTCAGCAGGCACAGCATGGACCATGTGCCCAGCATGCGGCAGCAGTGAGCGCGCCAGCCAGGTCACGAGTGCCCATCGCGAGCCAACCCCCTTGTCCCTGCCGCTTGACATGGTGCCCAGCAAGCGAGCCAGGGGAGCCACGTCGCACGGACCCTGGGCACAGGAGGCAAGCCTCACAGCTCCCAGATGGCACGGCATGGGCTGCTTGCCTAGTGTTCGGCAGCGGTGGGCACGCCAGCAGGCCACTGGCGCCCAACGCGATCCAGCCCCATTGTCCCTGTCCCTCGACATAGTGCCCAGCGAGGGAGCCAAGGGATTCGCATCGCATGGACCCTGGGCACAGGAGGCATGCCTTGGCAGCCCCCTGCAGGCAAGGCATGGGTCAATCGCCCAGTGTGGGGCAGATGTGGGCGCGCCAGCCAGGCCAGTGGCGCCAATAGTGAGCCAGCCCCCTCGTCCCCGATCCTGGAAGTATGCCCCGCAAGTGAGCCAGGGGAGCTGCATCGCATGGACACTGGGCACAGGAGGCATGCCTTGATAGCCCCCAGCAGGCAAGGCATGGGCTGCTTGCCCAGAGTGCGCAAGCTGTGGGTGTGCCAGCCAGGCCACGGGAGCCCATCGCTAGCCAGCCCCCTCGTCCCTGGCCCTCCACTTACTGCACAGCGAGTGAGCCAGGGGAGCCGTGTCACATGGACACTGGGCACAGGTGGAATGCCTCAATAGCCCCCAGCAGGCACGGCATGGGCCACTTGCCCAGAATGCGGCAGCTGTAGGCGTGCGAGCCAGGCGACGGGCACCCATCGCGAGCCAGCCCCCTCATCCCTGCCCCTCCACTTACTACACAGCGAGCGAGCCAGGGGAACCATGTCACATGGACACTGGGCACAGGAGGCATGCCTCGGCAGCCGCCAACAGGCACAGCATGGGCCGCTTGTGCAGTGTGCGGCAGCTGTGGGCGCGCCAGCCAGGCCACAGGCGCCCATCACGAGAGAGCACCCTCGTCCCTGCCCCTCGACTTACTGCCCTGCAATCGAGCTAGAGGAGCCGGGTTGCATGGAGCCGGGGCATGGGAGGCATCCCTCGGCATCCCCCAACAGGCACGGCATGGGCTGCTTCCCTAGCTTGCGGCAGTGGTGGGCACACCAGCAAGGCCACGGGTGCCCTTCGCGTGCCAGCCCCCTCGTCCCTGCCCCACCACTTACTGCCCAGCAAGTGAGCCTGGGGAGCCGCGTCGCATGGACACTGGGCACAGAAGGCATGCCTTGGCAGTCCTGAGCAGGCATGGCATAGGCCGCTTGCCCAGTGTGTGGCATCTGTGGACGCGCTAGCCATGCCACGGGTGCCCATCACAAACCAGCCCCCTCGTCCCTGCCCCTCCACTTACTGCCTAGCGAGCGAGCCAGAGGCGCCGCGTCACACGGGCCCTGGGCACGGGAGGCAAGCCTCGGCAGCCCCCCAGCAGACACGGCATCTGTCAAGTGCCCAGGGTGCAGCAGCGGTTGGCGTGCAAGCCAGGCCAATGGCACCCATCGCGAGCCAGCCCCCTCGTACCTGCCCCTCGACATAGTGCCCAGCGAGCGACCCCGGGGTGCTGCATCGCATGCACCCTGGGCACAGAAGGCATGCCTCAGCAGCCCCCCAGCAGGCACGGCATGGGTCAAGTGCCCAGTGTGCGGCAGCGGTGGGCTGGCAAGCAAGGCCAGTGGCGCCAATCGCGAGCCAGCCCTCTCGTCCCTGCCCCTCGACATAGTGCTGAGCGAGCCAGCCAGGGGAGCCGCGCTGCACGGACCCAGGGCACGGGAGGCATGCCACAGCTTCCCCCAGCAGGCATGGCATGGGTTGCTTGCCCAGCGTGCGGCAGCTGTGGGTGCGCCAGCCAGGCCACGGGCACCCACCGCCAGCCAGCCCCCTCGTGCTGCACCACTTACTGCCAAGCAAGCCAGCCAGGGGAGCCGCGTCACACGGACACTGGGCACAGGAGGCATGCCTCAGCATCCCCCAGCAGGCACAGTATGGGCTCCCTGCCCTGCGTGCGGCATCTGTCAGTGCGCCAGCCAGGCCACGGGCGCCCATCACGAGCCAGCCCCATCGTCCCTGCCCCTGGACTTACTGCCCAGCGAGCGAGCCAGGGGAGCAGCATCGCACAGACTCTGGGTACAGGAGGCATGACTCGGTAGCCTCCAGCATGCATGGCATGCACTGCTAGCCCAGCATGCGGCGGGGGTGGGCACGCCAGCCAGGCCACGGGCGCATATCGCGAGCCAGCCCCCTCGTCCCTGCCCCTGGACTTACTGCCCAGCGAGCGAGCAAGGGGAGCCATGTCGCACGGACCCTGGGCACGGGAGGCATGCCTCGGCAGCCCCCCAGCAGACATGGCATCTGTCAAGTGCCCAGGGTGCAGCAGCGGTGGGCGTGCAAGCCAGGCCAATGGCACCCATCACGAGCCAGCCCCCTCGTCCCTGCCCCTCGACATAGTGCCCAGCGAGCGACCCCGGGGTGCTGCGTCGCATGGACCTTGGGCACAGGAGGCATGCCTCAGCAGTCCCCCAGCAGGCATGGCATGGGTCAAGTGCCCAGTGTACGGCAGCAGTGGGCGGGCCAGCAAGGTCAGTGGCGCCAATCGCGAGCCAGCCCCCTCGTCCCTGCCCCTCGATATAGTGCCGAGCGAGTGAGCCAGGGGTGCCGCGCTGCACAGACCCAGGGCACGAGAGGCATGCCTCAGCTGCCTCCAGCAGGCTTGCCATGGGCTGCTTGCCCAGCGTGCGGCAGCTGTGGGCGCGCCAGCCAGGCCACGGGCGCCCACTGCCAGCCAGCTCCCTCGTCCCTGCTGCACCACTTACTGGCCAGCAAGCGACCAAGGGGAGCCGCGTCACACGGACACTGGGCACAGGAGGCATGCCTCAGCATCCCCCAGCAGGCACATTATGGGCTTCCTGCCCTGCGTGCGGCATCTGTCAGTGCGCTAGCCAGGCCACGGGCGCCCATCACGAGCCAGCCCCCTCGTCCCTGCCCCTGGACTTACCGCCCAGCGAGTGAGCCAGGGGAGCAGCATCGCACAGACTCTGGGTACAAGAGGCATGACTCGGTAGCCCCCAGCACGCATGGCATGCACTGCTAGCCCAGCATGCGGCGGGTGTGGGCATGCCAGCCAGGCCACAGGCGCATATCGCGAGCCAGCCCCCTCGTCGCTGCCCCGGGACTTACTGCCCAGCAAGCGAGCAAGGGGAGCCACGTCGCACGCATCCTGGGCACGGAAGGAATGACTTGGCAGCCCCTAGCTTGCATGGCATGTGCTGCTAGCCAAGTGTGTGGCAGAGGTGGGTGAGCCAGTCAGGCCACGGGCGCATATCACGAGCCAGCCCCGTCGTCCCTGCTCCTCGACTTACTGCCCAGTGAGCGAGCAAGGGGAGCCACGTCGCACGGACCCTGGGCACGGGAGGCATGCCTCAGCAGCCCCCAGCAGGCATGGCATGGGCTGCTTGCCCAGCGTGTGGCAGCAGTGGGCACACCAGCAAGGCCATGGGCTCCCATCGCGTGCCAGCCCCCTCGTCCCTGCCCCTCGACATGGTGCCCAGCGAGCGAGCCAGGGGAGCCACGTCGCATGGACCCTCGGCACAGGAGGCATGCCTCGGCAGCCCCCAGCAGGCACGGCATGGGCTGCTTGCCCAGCGTGGAGCAGCTGTGGGTGTGCCAGCAAGGCTATGGGCGCCCATCGCGAGCAGGCCCCATCGTCCCTGCCCCTTGACTTACTGCCTAGCGAGCGAGCCAGGGGAGCCGCGTCACACAGACCCTGGGCACGGGAGGCATGCCTCGGAAGTCCCTCAGCAGGCACGTCATGGGCCAGCATGCGGCAGCGGTGGGCGTGCCCGCCAGGCCATGGGCGCCCATCGTGTGCCAGCCCCCTCGTCCCTGCCCCTCAGCGTAATGCGCATCGAGCAAGCCAGGGGAGCCGCGTCGCACGGACCCTGGGCATGAGAGGCACGCCTTGGCAGCCACGAGGTTACACAGCCTGGGCTCCTTGCCCAGCGTGCAAGAGTGGTGGCGCGCCCGCCAGGCCACGGGCGCCCCTCAAGAGCCAGTCCCTCGACATAGTGCCCAGTGAGCGAGCAAGGGGAGCTGCATCGCACGGACCCTGGGCATGGGAGGCAAGCCACGGCAGTCCCCAGCAGGCACGACCTGGGCTCCTTGCCCAGCGTACGGGAGCGCTAGGTGCGCCAGCCAGGACATAGACTCCCATCGTGAGCCAGCCCCTCGTCCCTGCCCCTAGACATAGTGCCCAAGGAGCGAGACAGGGGAACCGCGTCACATAGACCCTGGGCATGGGAGGCAAGCGTCGGCAGCCACCAAGATGCATGGCTGGGCTTCTTGCCCAGCGTGCGGCAGCGGTGGGCGCCGCACGGTGGGCGCGCTAGCGAGGCCATGGGCGCCCATCACGAGCCAGCCCCCTCATCCTTGCCCCTCAACATAGTGCCCATCGAGCGAGCGAGGGGAGCCAAGTTGCACAGATCCTGGGCACAGGAGGCATGCATTGGCAGCCACAAGGTTGCATAGCATGGGCTTCTTGACCAATGTACCGGAGCAGTGGGCGTGCCCGCCAGGCCACGGTCGCCCATCTTGAGCGAGCCCCTTGTCCTTGTCCCATCGATATAGTGCCTAGCGAGTGAGCCAAAGGAGCCGCATCGCATAGACCCTAGGCATGGGAGGCACGCGTCGACAGCCACCAGGTTGCATTGGATGGTTTTTTGCCCAGCGTGCAGCAATGGTGGGCGCGCTAGCCAGGCCATGGGCGCCCATTGTGAGCCAGCCCCCTCATCCCTACCCCTCAACATAGTGTTCACCGAGCGAGCAAGGGGAGCCGCATCGCATGGACACTTGGCATGAGAGACACGCCTTGGCAGTGACAAGGTTGCACGGCCTGGGCTTCTTGCCCAGGGTACGAGAGTGGCGAGCACGCTAGCCAGGCCACGGGCACCCATCATGAGCCGGCCAATTGTCCTTGCCCCTCGTCATAGTGCCTAGTGTGCGAGTCTGGGGAGCCGCGTCGCATGGACCCTAGGCACGGAAGGCACGCCTCGGCAGCCAGCAGGTTGGATGGCATGAGCTTCTTGCCCAGCGTACAGGAGCGATGGGCCCGCTTGCCAAGCCACGGGCGCTTATTGCGAGCTAGCCCCCTCATCCCTGCCACACTCGACATAGTACCTGGAGAGCGAGCCATGGGAGCCGTATCGCACAGACCATGGGCATGGGAGGCACGCCTCGGTAGCCAGTAGTTGCACGGCATGGGTTTCTAGCCCAGCGTGCAGGTGCGAAGGGCGTGCTTGCCAAGCCATAGGCTCCCATCATGAGCCGGCCCCCTCGTCCCTGCCCCTCGACATGTTGCCCAACGTGCAAGCCAAGGGAGCCGTGTTGCACAGACCCTGGGCACGGGAGACACACCTTGGCAGCGACGAGGTTCCGTGGCCTGGGCTTCTTGCCCAGGGTACGAGATCGGTTGGCGCGCTAGCTAGGCCACGGGCACCCATTACGAGCCGGCCCTTCATCCCTGCCTCTCGACATAGTGCCCAGCGTGCGAGCAAGGGGAGCCACGTTGCACAGACCCTGGGCACGGGAGGCACACCCCGACGGCCACCAGGTTACACAGCATGGGCTTCTTGCCTAGTGTGCAGGAGCGGTGGGCCTGCTTGCCAGCCAACGGGCGCCTATTGCGAGCTGGCCCCCTCATCCCTGCCCCTCGACATAGTGCCCAGCAAGTAAGCCATGGGAGCCGCATCGCATGGACTGTGGCCACATAAGGCACGCCTCGGCAGCCACCAGGTTGCACGGCATGGGCTTCTAGCCCTGTGTGCGGGTGCGGTGGGCACGCTAGCCAAGCCACGGGCTCCCATCGTGAGCCAGCCCCCTCATCCTTGCCCTCGAAATGGTGCCCAACGTGTAAGCCAGGGGGCCGCATCCCACAGACCTTGGGCATGGGAGCCACGCCTTGGCAGTCACCAGGTTGCACGGCATGGGCTTCTAGCCCAACGTGCGGGTGCGGTGGGCGTGGTTGCCAAGCCACGGGCAACCATCGAGAGCCGGCCCCCTCGTCCTTGCCCATCGACATAGTGCCCAGCGTGCGAGCTAGGGGACCCACGTCGCACGGACCATGGGCACGAAAGGCACGCCTTGGTAACCACCAGGTTGCACAGCATGGGCTTCTTTCCAAGCGTGCGGGAGTGATGGTCTCGCTTGCTAGGCTACGGGCTCCATCGTGAGCTGGCCCCTTCGTCCCTGCCCCTCGACATAGTGCCTAGCGAGCTAGCCAGGGGAACCGCGTTACACGGACCCTGGGCAAGGGAGGCACGCCTCTGCAGCCACTAGGTTGCACGGCACGGGCTTCTTGCCCAGCGTGCGGGAGCCGTGGGCGGGCCAGCTAGGCCATGGCCACCCATCGCAAGCCAGCCCCTCGACATAGTGCCTAGCGAGCGAGCAAGGGGAACCGCGTCGCACGGACCCTGGGCACGGAAGGCCAACCATGGTAGCCCCCAGCAGGCATGGCCTGGGCTTCTTGCTCACTGTAGGGGAGCGGTGGGCACGCCAGCCAGGGCACGGGCGCCCATTGTGAGCCAACCCCTCGTCCCTCCCCCTCAAAATAATGCCCAGCGAGCGAGCCATGGGAGCCGCGTCGCACAGGCCCTGGGCATGGGAGGCACGCCTCGACAACCACGAGGTTGCATAGCATGGGATTCTTGCCCAGCGTACGAGGGCGATGGGCGCGCTAGCCAGGTCACGGGCGCCTATCGCAAGTCGGCCCCTCGTCCCTATCCCTTCACATGGTGCCCAACGAGCGAGCTAGGGAAGCCACATCGCACAGACCCTGGGCATGGGAGGCAAGCCTCGACAGCCAGCAGGTTGCATGGCTTGGGCTTGTTACGCAAGGTACGAGAGCGGTGGGTGCGCTAGCTAGGCCACGGGAGCCCATCGCGAGCCGGCTCTTCGTCCCTGCACTTCATATTGCCCAACGTGCGAGCCAGGGGAGTCACGTGGCACGGACCCTGGGCATAGGAGGCATGCCTCGGAAGCCAGCAGGTTGCACAACATGGGTTCTTGCCTAGCGTGCGGGAGCGGTGGGCGCGCTAGTCGGGCCACTAGTGCCCATCGCAAGCCAGCCCCCTCATCCCAGCCACTCAACATGGTGCCCAATGAGCGAGCCAGGGGAGCCGCGTTGCACGAACCCTAGGCACGGGAGGTACGCCTCTGCAGCCATCAGGTTACATGGCATGGGCTTCTGGCCCAGCGTGCTAATGCGGTGCGCGCGCTTGCCAAGCCATAGGCTCCCATCGTGAGCCGGCCCTCTTGTGCCTGCCTCTCGACACAGTGCCCAGCGTGCGAGATAGGGGAGCCGCGTCGAACAAAACCTAGGCACGAGAGGCACGCCTCGGCAGCCACAGGTTGCATGGCATGGGCTTCTAGCCAGGATGCTGGTGTGGTGGGCGCGCTTGCTAAGCCACGAGCGACCATCGCAAGCTCGCCCCCTCGTCCCTACCCCTCAACATAGTGCCCAGCGTGCAAGCTAGGGCAGCCGTGTCGCACGGACCCTGGGCACAAGAGGCACGCCTTGTCAGCCATCAGGTTGCATGGCATGGGCTTCCTTCCAAGAGTGCGGGAGCGGTGGGTGCGCTTGCCAGGCCACGGGCTCCCATTATGAGTCGGCCCCCTCGTCTTTGCCTCTTGACATAGTACCCAGCGAGCGAGCCAGGGGATCCGCGTTACATGGACCCTGGGCATGAGAGGCACACCTTGGTAGCCACCAGGCTGCACGGCATGGGCTTTTTGCCCAGCGTGCAGGAGCCATTGGCGAGCCAGCTAGGCCATGGGCACCCATCGCAAGTCGGCCACTTGACGTAGTGCTCGACGAGCGAGCCAGGGGAACCGCATTACACGGACCCTAGGCATCTGTGGCCAGCCACGGTAGCCCCCAGCAGACATGGTCTGGGCTTCTTGTCCAGCATACGAGAGCGATGGGCGCGCCAGCTAGGGCACGGGCCCCCATCGTGAGCCAGCCCCTTGTCCTTACCCCTCGAAATAGTGCCCAGCAAGCGAGCCAGGGGAGCCGCGTCACACAGACCCTAGGCATGTGAGGCATGCCTCGGCAGTCACCAGGTTGCATGGCATGGGCTTCTTGCCTAGCATGCGAGAGCGGTGGGTGCGCTAGCCAGGCCACGGACGCCCATCGCGAGCCAGTCCCTCGTTACTGCCCCTCGACGTAGTGCCCAGCGAGCGAGCTAGGGGAGCCACATCGCACGAACCCTGAGCATGGGAGGCAGGCCTCGGCAACCCCAAGCAGGCATGGCATGGGCTACTTGCGCAGCGTACAAGAGCGGTGTGCGCGTCAACCAGGCCATAGGCACCCATCGTGAGCCTGCCGCTCGTCGTTTCCCCTCGACATAGTGCCTAGTGAGCGAGCCAGGGGAGCCGCATCACATAGGCCCTTGGCACAAGAGGCATGCCTTGAAAGCCAGCAGGTTGCATGGCGTGGGCTTCTTGCCTAGCGTGTGGGAGCGGTAGGCACGCTAGCCAGGCCACAGGCGCCCATCGTTAACCAACTCCTCGTCCCTATCCCTTGACATAGTGCTCAGCGAGCAAGCCAGGAGAGCCGTGTCACAAAGACCCTAGGTATTAAAAGCATGCCTCAGGAACCCCCAGCAGGAACGGCATGGGCTGCTTGCCCAACGTGTGGCAGCGGTGGACACGTCAGCTAGGCCACGGGCTCCTATCACGAGCCAGCCCCTTGCGTTAGTGCCTAGCGAGCGAGCCAGAGAGCGACGTCACACGGACCCTGGGCATGGGAGGCCTGCCTCGGCATGGGCTGCTTGCCCTGCGTGCGACAACAACGGGAGCACCAGTCACACCACAGCTGACTATCGCGAGGCAGGCCCCTCGTCCCTGCCCCTCGACATAGTGCCAAATGATTGAATGAGGGAAGCCACCTCGCATGGACCCTAAGCATGAGAGGCAAGCCTCGGCAGCCCCCAGCAGGCACGGTATGCGCTGCTTGCCCAGCGTGCGGCAGCGGTGGGCGCGCCAACCAGGCCATTGGTGCCCATCCTGAGCCAGCTCCTCGACATAGTGCCCAGTGAGCGAGCCAGGGGAGCCGCGTCTCATGGACCCTGGGCACGGAAGGCACACCTCGTCAACCCTAACAGACATGGCAAGGGCTGCTTGCCCAGCGTGCGGTAACGGCGGGGGCACCTGCCAGGCCAAGGGTGTCCATCACGAGCTAGCTCCTTGACATAATGCGCAGTGTGCGAGCCAGAAAAGACGCATCTCATGGACACTGGGCACGGAAGGCATGCCTTCGCGGCCCCCAGCAGGCACGGTATGGGCTGTTTGCCTAGCGTGAGACAGCGGTGGGTGCACCAGCTAGGCCACTAGCGGCCATCGCGAGCCAACCCTCTTTTCCCCTGCTCCTCGACGTACTGCCCAGCGAGCGAGCCAGGAGAGCCACGTCGCACAGACACTAGGCACATGAGGCATGCCTTTGCAGCCCTTCGACATAATGCCCAGTGAGCGAGCTAGAGGAGCCACGTCACATGGACCCTAGGCACGGGAGGCACGCCTCGACAGCCTCCAGCAGGCACGGCATGGGCTGCTAGCCCAGCTCATCGTAATGGTGGGTGCGCCAGCTAGGCCACAGTCGCCCATCGCGAGCCAGCCCCTCGACATAGTGCGCAGCGTGCAAGCCAGAGGACACGCGTCGCATGGACACTAGGCATGGGAGGCATGCCATGGCAGCCCCCAGCAGGCACGGCATGGGCTGCTTGCCCAGTGTGCGACAGCGTTGAGCGTGCCCGTCGGGCCACCGACGGCCATCGTGAGCCAGCCCCCTCATCCCTGTCCCTCGACGTAGTGCCTAGTGAGCGAACCAGGGGAGCCGCGTCGCATAGACACTGGGCATGGAATGCATGCCTCGACAGCCCCCAATAGGCACGACATGGGTTACTTGCCCAGTGTGTGACAACGGCGGGGGCACTAGCCAGCCACCGGCGCTCATCACTAGCCTGTCCCCTCGTCCCTGCCCCTCGACATAGTGCGCAGCGAGCAAGCCATTGGAGCCACATCGCACAGACCCTGGGCTTAGGAGGCAAGCCTTGGCAGCCCCCAATAGACATGGCATGGGTTACTTGCCCAGCGTGCGATAACGGTGCGCACGTCAACCAGGCAAGTGGCGCCTATCACGAGCCTGCCCCATCGTTCCTACGCCTCAACATAGTGCCCAGTGAGTGAGCCAGGGGAGGTGCGTCGCGTGGACCTTGGGCACGAGAAGCATGCCTCGACAGCCACCAGCAGGCTCGGCATGGGCTGCTTGCCTAGCGTGAGGGAGTGGTGGACGCGCCAGCCAAGCCACGGGGGCTAATCTCGAGCCAGCCCCCTCGTCACAGCCCCTCGACATAGTGCCCAGAGAGCAAGCCAAGGGAGCCTGTCTCATGGACCTTGGTCACTGAAGGCTTGCCTCGGTAGCCCCCAACAGGTACGACATGGGCAGCTTGCCTAGCGTGGGGCAGCGGTAGGCGTGCCAGCCACGCCATGGGCGCCTATCGCGAGCCAGCCTCCTTGTCCCTACCCCTCGACTTACTGCCCAGCGTGCAAGCGAGGGGAGCCATAGCAGTTCCTAGTAGGCATGACACCAACCTTGTCGGGGGCGCCCCACGCGAGCCTACTGCAGGCACGCTGTGAGCCTCAGCACGTGCTGTGGGATTTGATTTCATGGGCAAGCTGGGCTTGGCTGTGTCCCCTTGCTGTGATGGACCCTGAAGGCAGCCATGGGGTGGCTGGAGGTGCACTGGACAGGGCAGCCAGCTTACACACTAGGCCAAGCAAGCACCAACACATAGTGGTGCGAATATGTCAAGTGACGGGAACACAGGGCAGATTTTGGGAACCCAGCTTAGCGTGGATGGAAAGTCCAGCAAGCGAA
>JAJFZO010000229.1:7527500-7537500 GCA_021397835.1 Moringa oleifera
AGCACGATTACTGACCCACAATAGGGGCTTCCCGGTCCCTAAAGGCACGTGTCACTGGCTAAGCTTGCGCGGTGGAGGAGCCTAGTGGGCTGCCTTGAAGTGTGATTCCCACCGAGCAATGGGTAGAATCAATTGCAGATGACTTAAATACGTGATGCGGTATTGTAAGTGGCAAAGTGGCCTTGCTGCAACGATCCATTGAGATTCAGCCCTTTGTCGCTTCAATTCGTCCCTCCCCCCCTCCCGAACCCCTACAATAATTGTCCCTTTTTTTTTTTTTTGACGATCGATGCCTTGAGGTCTGAAATCGTCCCTCAACATAATGACCTGGAAAAAGAAGCAAGTCCTTTGGGCTTGTAGAGAATGAGAAACACAAGGGAAAAACACTTGGAAACATATGAGGAAGCATTGGGGAACCAAGTGTTACTCCAATAAAAAAAAATATATATCTAACAGAAACTTATCCCTTGATGTTGTCTCTCGATAAAGTACTGCCTAGTGACCGAGCCAGGGAGCCACGTCACACGGATTATGGGCACAGGAGGCATGCCTCAGCAGACCCCACCAGGCATGGCATGGGCAGCTTGCCCAGCGTGCGGCAGCAGTGGGCGCGCCAGCCAAGCCATTAGCGCCCATCGCTTACCATCCTCCTCATCCTTGACCATCGACATGGAGCCCAAGGAGCGAGTCAGGGGAGCTGCATCGCAAGGACGCATCAGCAGCCCCCAACGAGGCCAGTGGCACCCATCACGAGCCAGCCCCCCCGTCCTTACCTGTCGATATAGTGCCTAGCGAGTGAGCCAAGAAGGCCACGTCGCATGGACTTTGGGCATGGGTGACATGCCTCAGCAGCCCTCAACAAGCATGGCATGGGCTTCTTGCCTAGCATGCAGCTGCGGTGGGCACGTCAGCCAGGCCACAGGCGCCCATCGCGAGCCAACCCCTCGTCCCTACCCCTCGACATAGTGCCTAGTGAGGGAGCCACGAGAGGCACGTCGCACGGACCTTAGGCCCGAGAAAAACGTCTTGGCAGCCCCCAACAGGCATGGCATAGGTTGCTTGCCCAGCGTGCGTGAACTGTGGGCGCGCCAGCCAGGCCACGAGCGCCCATCGCGAGGTAGCCCCATCGTTCCTGCCCCTCGACATAGTGCCCAGAGAGCGGGCCACGGGAGTTGCATCGCATGGACCCTAGGCACGAGAGGCATGCCTCGACTGCCCCTAATAGCCATGGCAAGGGCTACTTGCCCAGTGTGCAGTAGCGGTGGGCACGCCAGCCAAGCCACGAGCGCTCATTACTCACCAAACCCTTGACATAATGCCAAGCAAGCGAGCCAGGGGAGCCACATCGCATGGACCCTGGGTATGGAAGGCACACCTCGGCAACCCCCAGCAGGCACCGCTTGCGCTGCTTTTACAGCTTGCGGCAGCGATGGGCATGACAGCTAGGCCACGGGCACCCATCGCGACCCAACCCCTCGACATACCAACCAACGAGTGAGCCATAGGAGCCACGTCGCACGAACCCTGGGTACGGGAGGCACGCCTCGATAGCCCCTAGGAAGCAGAGCATGGGCTGCTTACCCAACGAGCGGCTGCGGTGGGCACGCCAACCAAGCCACGAGCGCCCATCACGCCCCAGCCCCTTGAAACAGTGCCTAGCGAGCGAGCTAGGGGAGCCATGTCACATGGACCTTGGGCACGGAAGGCATACCTCGGTGGCCCTTAACACACACCGCTTGGGCTGCTTTCCCAGCTTGCGATAGCGATAGGCGCGCCAGCTAGGCCACGGGCGCCCACCGTGAGCCAGCTGCTCGATAAAGTAACCAACAAGCGAGTCATGGGAGCCGCATTGCATGGACCCTGGGCACGGGGGGCATGCCTCGGCAGCCCCTAACAGGCACAGCATAGGCTGCTTGTCCAGCACGCGGCAGTGGTCGATGCGCCAGCCAGCCCACAGGCACCCTTCGCGAGCCAGCCCCTTGACATAGTGCCCATCAAGAGAGCCAAGGGAGCCATGTTGCATGGACCCTTGGCACGGGAGGCATGCCTCAGCAACGCCTAGTAGGCATCGCATGGGCTGCTTGCCCAGCTTGCGACATCGGTGGCATGCCAGCCACGATATGGGCGCCCATCGCGAACCACGTCGGACGGACCCTGGGCACCGGAGGAATGCCTCGGCAGCCCCCAGTAGGCATCGCATGGGCTGCTTGCCCAACGCGCGACAGGGGTGAGCGCACCAGCCAAGCCATGGGCGCCCATCGTGAGCCATCCCACTTGTGCCTATCCCTCGATGTAGTCCCCAGCGAGCAAGCCAGGGGAGCCTTGTCGCACTCACCCTGGGCATGGGAGGCATGCCTCGGCAGCCCCTAGCAGGCATCTCATGGGCTTCTTACCAAGGGCTGCTTGCCTAGCGTGTGCCAGCTGTGGGCACGCCATCCAGGCCACAAGCTTCCATCACGAGGCAACCCCCTAATCCTTGCCCCTCGACATAGTGCCCAGCGAGCAAGCCAGGGTGCCGCGTCACACAGACCTTGTCACCGAAAGCATGCCTCGGTGACCCTCAGCACGCATGGCATGGGCTGGTTGCCCAGCTTATGGCAGCGCTGGGTACGCATCGTGAGCCAGCCCTCTCATCACTGCCCCTCGACATAGCGCCTAACGAGCAAGCTTGGAGGTCCATGTCACACGGACATTGGGCACGAGACGCATGCCTTAGTAGTTGCCAGCATCCACGGCACGCGCTGCTTTCCCACTGTGCGAAAGCGGTTGACACGTCAGCCAGGCCGCGGGTGCCCATCGCGAGCCACGTCGGACAGACCCTGGGCAACGAAGGAATGCCTCGGCAGCCCCCCGCAGGCATCGCATGGGCTGCTTGCCCAGCGTGCGACAGAGGTGAGTGCACCAGCCAAGCCATGGGCGTCCATCGCGAGCCATCCCACTTGTGCCTGTCCCTCGACGTAGTGCCTTGCCAGCGAGCCAAGGGAGCCATGTCGCACGCACCCTGGGCATGGGAGGCATGCCTCAGCAGCCCCCAGCAGGTATCACACTGGCATCTTACCAAGGGTGCGACAGCGGTGAGCGCACCAGCCAGGCTACAGGCGCCCATCGCGAGCCAGCCCCCTCATCCTTGCCCCTCGACAAAGTGCCCAGCGAGCGAACCACAAAAGTCACGTCGCACGGACCTTAGGCCCGGGAAGCACACCTTGGAAGCCCCTAGTAGGCATCGCATGGGCTGGTTGCCTAGTGTACAGGAGTGGTGGGCACGCGAGCCAGGCCACGGGCGCCTATCGCGAGCTAGCCCCCTGGTCCCTACCCCTTTACAAAACACCGAGCAAGCGAGCCAAGGGAGCCACGTCCCACGAACCCTGGGCTTGGGAGGCATGTCTCGGCTACCCCCAGCAGGCACGGCATAGGCTGCTTGCCCAGCGTGCGGTAGTGGTGGGCATGGGAGGCATGCCACAGGTGCCCATCATGCGCCAGTCCCTCCCCATAGTGCCCAGCGAGCGAGCCAAGTGGGTGCCACATTGCATGGACCCTGAGAATGGAAGGCATGCCTCGATAGCCCCCAATAGGCATGGCATGGGCTGCTTGCCCAATGTGCGACATTGGTGGGCGCACTAGCAGGGCCACAGGCGCCGATCGTGAGCCAACCCCTCGACATAGTAACCAGCGAACGAGCCATGTGAGCCGCATTACACAGACCCTGGGCACAGGAGGCATGCATCGGCAGCCCCCAACAGGCATGGCAGGGGCTGCTTGTCTAGTGTGCGGCAGCAGTGGGCGCGCCAGCCAGCCCACAGGCGCCCATCGCGAGCCAGCCCTTTGACATAGTAACCATCGAGTGAGCTAGGGGAGCCACGTCGCATGGACCATGGGAATAGAAGGCATGCCTCGACAGCCCTTAGTAGGCATGGCATGGGATGCTTCCCCACCTTGCGATAATGGTGGGCTCGCCGGCCAGGCCACGGGCGCCAATCGTGACCCAAGGAAGCTGCGTCGCATGGACCTTGGGCACCGGAGGCACGCTTTGGTGGTCCCCAGTAGGCATGACATGGGTTGCTAGCCCAGCTTGAGGCAGTGGTGGGCAAGCCAGCCAGGCCACGGGCGCCTAACGCGAGTAAGCCTCCGCATTACCGCCCCTCGACATAATGCCCAGCGAGCGAAAAAGGGGAAGCCGCGTCGCACAGACCCTGAGCACAAGATGCATGCTTTGGCAGCCCCCAACAGGGATGGCATGGGCTGCTTGCCTAGCATGCAGCAACTGTGGTCATACCAGCCAGGCCACAGGCGTCCATCGCGAGCCAACCTTCTCGTCCTAGAACCTCGATGTGCCTCGCAACCGAGCCAGGGATGATGCGTCGCACGAACCCTGGGCACAAGAGGCATGCCTCTGCAGCCCCCAGGAGGCATGGCATGGGCCAAATGCCCAGCGTGCGGTAGCTGTGGGCGCGTCAGCCAGGCTAGTGGCCCCCAACGAGAGCCAATCCCTTTGTCCTCGACCCTCGACGTAGTGCCTAGCAAGCAAGCCAGGGGAGCCGCATTGCACAAACACTAGGCACGGGAGGCATGCCTCGACAGCCCCCAGCAGGCACAGCATGGGCAGTTTTCCCAGCGTACGGCAACGGTGGGCGCGCCAGCCAGGCCATGGGCGCCTATCACTAGCCTGCCTGCACGTCCTTACCCTCGACATAGTGCCCAACGTGCGAGCCAAGGGTGCCACCACAGTCCCTAGCCAACACGATGCTAGCCTTGCCAGGGGCGCCCCACGCGAGCCAACCGCGAGCATGCTGTGAGGCTCGACACGTACTGTGGGCTTTTATTTCATGGTTAAGCTGGGCTTGGCTATGTCCCCCGACTATGATGGACCCTGAGGGCAGCCATGGGGTGGCTGGAGGTTCGTTGGACAGGGCAGCTAGCATGCACCTTGGGCCAGGTATTAGCATATCTACCCCAGCCTGCTAGCTGCAATGCCCAGTTGTGAAATTGGTATGAATTGATAGTCTTTTCATCACGGAATTGGTCCCAAAATGACTCAAATAAATCATGTAATTCTTGAGGAGTTTGCCTTGAAGTTTGGGATCATTTTGACTCACAGGCTATTTTTGACGATTTTTTCAATTTTCGGCTGTAGAAAATTTATTAAAAATATTTAGTGCCCAGAAAATTTTAAAATCTTTTCTGGTGGTATATATGATTATTCTCAATTTATGTACAAAATTTCAGTTCAAAATTCCAAGTAAATAACTTTTTAGACTTATTATGACGGCTCAGACATGTTGATGTTTCCTCCTGCCGGAATGAAATTTCATTTAAGACACCTTATGACGGCTCAGACATGTTGATGTTGATGTTCATCCAACTTGCTGGGTGCCAGTGGGCCATGCGTGCTCCCCTCCGCCCATCCCACATAAGCAAGCACTGGGCCTAGGGAACCCAGCGGGCATAGCATGGGCAGGGTGGCTTGCTACCTTGTCCATCCAGCCAATGGTGCATGGCTGTGGCGGCTACCACCGCTGGCAAGTAGGCGGTCGACGACATCGGTCGAAGAGTGTAGGATGCCCGATCAGTAGCCAACGAAGTGGGGAAAACATGGGAAATGAAATCCGCTAAATTGTGGGCAACGAAACAAGAAAATCGTGGGATAATGAGCTGGGATGTGGCTAGACAAGCTAGATAGTGTGGGTGGTGAAGCTAACGATGATGCAGGCTACGTGAGCGCCAAATCGCTGGGGGGATTTTGAACATGCAGAGTGCTTCATCGTCGGCCCTCGAGGCGGCGAACGCGGGGTTGGATCCCGATGCTTAGGCTTGCTGAGGCAGACTCGTTGTGCAGCGCGATCGATGATACGATCATCGGTTGTTAGCATCAAGCGACCCACACGGCCAGCTTGGGCACCGCGCGACACCCCTGCTGCCAAGGCCTCATTAGTGGGAAAAACGTGGGAAATGAAATCCGCTAAATCGTTGGATAATGAGCTAGGATATGGCTAGACAAGCTCGACGGTATGGGCGGCGAAGCTAACGATGATGCATGCCATGTGAGTGCTAAATCACTGGGGGGATTTCGAGCATGCGGAGTGCTTCGTCGTAGGCCTTCAAGGCAACAGACACATGGTTGGATCCCGATGCTCAAGCTTACCTAGACGGACTAGTTGTGCAGCGCGATCGACGACACGATCGTCGATCGTTAGCATTGAGCAAGCCACACGGCCAGCTTGGGCACGGCATGACACCCCTATTACCAAGGCCTCATCAATGGGCAAAACGTGGGAAAAAAAATCCGCTAAATCGTGGGATAATGAGCTGGGATGTGGCTAGATAAGTATGATGGTGTGGGCTACGAAGCTAATGATGATGCATGCTACGCGAGGGCCAAATTGTTGGGGGGGATTTTGAGCATGCGGAGTGCTTCATCGCAGGCCCTCGAGGCAGCGGATGCAGGGTTGGATCTCGATGCTCAAGCTTGCTGAGGCGGACTCGTTGCGCAGTGCAATTGATGACACGATTTTTGGTCGTTAGCATCGAGCGAGCCACACGGCCAGCCTGGGCACCGTGCGACACCCCTGCTGCCAAGGCCTCATTGGTGGTCCCTTGGCATCGAAGAATCGTCCCTCGCTATCGAAACAATTTTGCGCTTAGCGGCTTGGGTGCGGTGGCACCCAACAACCTGCATGATTGATGGGCCTTTCGCTCGTTGGCTTGCAACTCTTTTGGTGCGATTGCAGCCCATTTGTACGTGTGGTGTGTGAGTGGTGATTTAGTCGTGTGCATTGGCGGGCTCCATGCTCCCTCATCAAACTGTTGGCTAGCACGTCGCTTTAAGCTCGACCCCGAGCCATACATTGGCTTTTCATGGGTGACATCGAGACCTTGGGTCGTGTGCCTTCACAAACGAAATTAGATGATTCAAGTCAGCTGTCTTTGCACCATGTCCCTTGCAGACATGGGTGGAAACCTCTGCTGGGCCCCGTGCCCCAAGCGCGGCTTGCTTCGGCATATGGCTACTTTGGCACACAGGCGCTCGGTCGTCCCCTCGGGTGCGAAAAGTGTTGCGACAGGAGTGGCCTCGGCCTCTACCTGTCCAAGCAAAAGCATTTGTCCCACGTCTCATCAATTTTGAATGACAATCGCGATAGCTTTGGCCTCAATGAGCCTTACGGCACGCTTTGGTCCTAGTTGGCACGGTGTCTTGAAAGATGGTACCTAGTTGATCCTGCCAGTAGTCATTTGCTTGTCTTAAAGATTAAGCCATGCATGTCTAAGTATGAGCTAATTCAGACTATGAAACTGCGAATGGCTCATTAAATCAGTTATAGTTTGTTTAATGGCACCCACTACTCGGATAACTACAGTAATTCTAGAGCTAACTAGTGAGGTGGATACGAGTTGGGAAAAAGATACTACATTGTGGCAATTCGAGGACTAAATCAAGGCATACCATGGCAATAAGCCGACGAGGCTATCGAGTTCTCATGGTGGGGGTGGTTTGTCAGACACTTCAATCTGAGTGCCAAGGCATAGGCATGAGTCTTGCTTCATGACCAAACCTATAAGTTTGGAGGACCACGCTAGCAAGGCAAAAACGCATGAGTTAGATATGAAAACGAATGCGGGAGACTTGGTGAGAAATTGAGTTTCATACTTATAGTGGCGAGATTCGCTGGTCAGTCGGGAACATTATGGAGTGAGGGATGAAGCACACAAATAAACCCATAAGCTCGTTTAAGGGGAAAGCGACAGAGATGCCTCAAGTAAGCACCAGCACACGGTGGTGCGAATATGTCTAGTGACAGGAACACAGGGCGAAATTTGAGAACCCAGCTTGGCATGGATGGAAAGTCCAGCAAGCAAAGATATTCCACAAAGAAAGGATATGGCTATTGGCTAGAGGAGGATCAAGGTGATAGAAGGATAAGAAAGAGATGTCTATCCCGAAAGCCAAGGGAGATAAGGCTCGAGAAGAGTCCTGAATGGGAACCACCTCCTCAAGCATATCCAAACCGATTGAAAGTGGATAAGAAGGCTTGGAGAAGACTTCAAAGGAGATAAGATCCTTGACTCAAGGAGAGTCCTTGTAGGAGAAGGATGGTATCCAAATATCCTTGACTCATGGAGAGTCCTTGTAGGAGAAAGATGCTATCCAAATGGAAAGTCCTTACGGGATGAGGATGCTATCCAAATATCCTTGACTCATGGAGAGTCCTTAAAGATCCTTGACTTATGGAGAGTCCTTGTGGGAGGAGGATGCTATCTAAACTTTGAAGATAAGCCTCAATGGGATAAAAGATTCGTGATCAAGATTGGGCGGCCTATCCAAATAATGTAGGATAACTAAGAGAGAGTGTTTGAGTAGGACACTCCTCAACTAGTATAAAAAGGGGGCTTGGGTTCAGTTTTAAAGACATTAAGTAATACAAACTTAAGTGTGTGGGTAGCTGGAGGCTTTGAGTACTCTTAGAGAGAGACTCTTCTTTTGTAAAGAGTTCCTTTTTTTGAATAAAGGTTAAGAAAGAGTTCTCGTAATACTGTCTCCTTACTTTGGTTTTACATTGTTATCTCTTCTTCTTCGCTTGGTGTGGGCTTAAAAAGTTGAGCCGACTAGGTGGATGCACTTAGCACCATCAACTGGCGTTACACTGATCCCGTAACAGACAGTGTGACACCTACTATGGTGGTGACGGGTGACAGAGAATTAGGGTCCGATTCCGGAGAGGGAGCCTAAGAAACAGCTACGACATCCAAGGAAGGCAGCAGGCGCGCAAATTACCAAATCCTAACACGGGGAGCTAGGGACAGTAAATAAAAATTTTTGAGCTCTTCGAGTTTAGTAATTAGAATGAGTACAATCTAAATCCCTTAACGAGGATCCATTAGAGGGCAAGTCGAGTGCCAGCAGCCACGAAAATTCTAGCTCCAATAGGGTATATTTAAGTTGTTGCAGTTAAAAAGCTCGTAGTTGGACCTGCGGATGGGTCTACTGTTTCGCCTACAGTGTGCACCGGTTGGCTCGTCCCTACTGTCGACGATGCGCTTCTAGCCTTAATTGGTCGGGTTGTGCCTCGGCGCTGTTACTTTGAAGAAATTAGAGTGCTCAAAGCAAGCCTATGCTCTAAATACATTAGCATGGGATAACATCATAGGATTTCGATCCTATTCTGTTGGCCTTTGGGATCGGAGTAATGATTAACAGGGATAGTCGGGGGCATTCATATTTCATAGTGAGAGGTGACATTCTTGAATTTATGAAAGATGAACAATTGCAAAAGCATTTACCATGGATCTTTTAATTAATCAAGAATGAAAGTTGAGGGCTCGAAGACGATCAAATACTGTCCTAGTCTCAACCATAAACGATGCCGACCAGGGATCAGCGGATGTTGCTTTTAGGACTCCGTTGGCACCTTATGAGAAATCAAAGTCTTTGGGTTCTGAGGGGAGTATGGTCGTAAGGCTGACACTTAAAGGAATTGACAGAAGGGCACCACTAAGAGTAGAGCCTGCGACTTAATTTTACTCAACATGGGGAAACTTACCAGGTCCAGACATAGTAAGGATTGACAGACTGGGAGCTCTTTCTTGATTCTATGGTGGTGGTGCATGGCTGTTCTTAGTTAGCGGAGTGATTTGTCTGGTTAATTTCTTCAATGAACGAGACCTCAGCCTGCTAACTAGCTATGTGGAGATGACCCTCCACGGTCAGCTTCTTAGAGGGACTATGGCCGCTTAGGTTAAGGAAGTTTGAGGCAATAACAAGTCTGTGTTGCCTTTAGATGTTTTAGGCCACACGTGCACTATGCTGATGTATTCAACGAGTTTATAGCCTTGGCCGATAGGCCGGGGTAATCTTTGAAATTTCATCATGATGGGGATAGATCATTGCAATTGTTGGTCTTCAACGAGGAATTCCTAGTAAGCGCGAGTCATCAGCTCGCGTTGACTACGTCCCTGCCCTTTGTACACACCGCTTGTCGCTCCTACCGATTGAATGGTCTGATGAAGT
>JAJFZO010000229.1:7542500-7691871 GCA_021397835.1 Moringa oleifera
TGGGCAGGGGAGGCATGCCTCGGCAGCCTCCGATAGGCATGACATGGGTGGCTTGCCCCACGTGTTGCAGCGGTGGGCACACCAGCCAGGCCACGAGTGCTCATCGTGTGCTAGCCCCCTCATCCTTGCCCTTCGACATGGTGTCCAGCGAGCGAGCTAGGGGAGCTGTATCGCATGGACCCCGACCATGGAAGGCATGCCTTGGCAACCCACAGCAGGCACGGCATGGGCGGCTTGCCTAGTGTGTTGCAGTGGTGGGCGCACCAGCCAGGCCACGGGCGCCCATCGCGAGGCAGCCCCCTCGTCCCTGCCCCTCGACAAGGTGCCCAGCAAGAGAGCCAGGGGAGCCGCATCGCATGGACCTTAGGCATAGGATGCATGCCTCAGCAGCCCCCAATAGGCACAGCATGGGCTGCTTGCCCTGTGTACGGCAACGGTGGACGCACTAGTGAGGCCATGGGCGCCCATCGCGAGCAAGCCTTATCGCCCCAGCCCCTCAATATGGTGCCTAACGAGCGAGCCAGGGGAGCCACGTCGCACAAACCCTAAGAATGGGAGGCATGCCTAGGCAGCCCCCAGCAGGCACGGCATAGGCTATGTGGCAGCGGTGGGCGCGCCAGCCAGGCCACTGGAGCCCATCATTTGTGAGCCCCCCCGTCCCTGACCCTCGACATGGCACAACATGAGCGAGCCAGCGGAGCAGCATCGCATCGACCTGAGGCATGGGAGGCATGCCTTGGTAGCCCCTAGCAGGCATGGCATGGGCTGCTTGCCCAGCGTGCGACAGCGGTGGGCGCACCAGCCATGCCACGGGCCCCCATCGAGAGCCAACCCCCTAGTGCCTCCTCATCGACATGGTGCCCAGCGAGCGAGCGAGCCAGGAAAGCCACGTCACACAGACCCTGGGCACGGCATGGGTTGCTTGCCCCTCGTATGGCAGCGGTGGGTGCACCAGCCAGGCCATGGGCATCCATCGCGATCCATCCCCTCGACATGGTGCCTAGCTAGCAAGCAAGGGGCGCCACGTCGCACAGACCCTAGGCATGGGAGTTATGCCTTGGCAGCCCCCAGCAGGCACGGCATGGGCTGCCTGCCAAGCATGCAGCAGCGGTGGGTGTGGCAGCCAGGCCACTAGGGCCCACCGCTTTCGAGCCCCCCCGTCCTTGACCCTCAACATGGTGCCCAGCGAGCGATCCAGAGGAGCCGCGTCGAACAGACCCTAGGCACGGGAGGCATGCCTACGCAGCCACCAGCAGGCATGGCATGGGCTGCTTGCCTAACGTGCGGTAGGGGTGGGCGCACAATCCAGGCCACGGGTGCCTATCGCGAGCCAGCCCCTTCGTCCCTGCCCCTCGACATGGTGCCCAGCGAGTGATCCAAGGGAGCCGCGTTACACATACCTTAGGCACGGGAGGCATGCCTCAGCAGCCTCCAGTAGGCATGGCATGGGCAGCTTGCCCAAGGTGTGACGGCGGTGGCCGCACCAGCCACGCCACAGGTTCCCAATGCATGTTAGCCTCCTCGTCCCTACCCCTTGACATGGTGCCCAGCGAGCGAGCCAAGAGGCACATACCCTGGCCACAGAAGGCATGCCTCAGCAACCCCCAACAGGCACGGCATGGGTTGCTTGCCCTACAAACGACTGTGATGGGTGCACCAGCTAGGCCACGGGCGCCTATCGCGATCCATCCCCTTTAAATAGTGCCCAACGAGTGAGCCAGGGGAGCCTTGTTGCACAGACCCTGGGAACGGGAGGCATGGCTTGGAATACCCCAGTAGGCATGGCATGGGCTGCCTACAAAGCATGCAGTAGTGATGGGCGTGGCAGCCAGGCTACTGAGGCCCATCACTTACAGGCCCCTCCATCCCTGACCCTCGACATGGTGCCCAGCGAGCGATCCTGGGGAGCTGTGTCGCATGGACCCTGGGCATGGAAGGCATGCCTAGGCAGCCCTCGGAAGGCATGCTTGCCCAGCGTGCGACAGCGATGGAGGTGCCAGCAAGGCCACTAGGGCCCATTGCCCACGAGCCCCCCCATCCCTGACCCTCGACATGGTGCCCAGCGAGCGAGCCAGGGGAGCCACATCGCATGGACCCTGGGCATGGGAGGCATGCCTCGACAACCCCCAACAGGCACGACATGGGCTGCCCGCCCCTTGTGCAGCAGCGGTGGGCGCGCCAACCAGGCCACTAGCGCCCATTGCTTGCGAGCCCCCCCATCCCTGACCCTCGTCATAGTGCCTAGTGAGCAAGCTAGGGGAGCCACGTCACATGAAACTTGGGCACGAGAGGCATGCCCAGGCAGCCCCCAACAGGCACAGCATGGGCTGCTTGCCCAGCGTACGGCAGCGGTGGGCGCACAAACCAGGCCACGGGCGCCCATCGTAAGCCTGTCCCTTCCCCTCAAAATGGTGCCCAGTGTGTGGCAGCGGTGGGCACACAATTTAGGCCACAGGTGCCTATCGCAAACCGACTCCCTCATCCTTACCCCTCGACATGGTGCCCAGCGAACGAGCTAGGGGAGCCGCATCGCATGGACCCTGGGCATGGGAGGCATGCCTCAGCAGCCTCTAACAAGCACGACATGGGTGGCTAGCCCAGCGTGCGGCAGCGGTGGCCGCACGGCGTAGGCACCCATCGTGAGCCAGCTTCCTCGTCCTTGCCCCTCGACATGGTGCCCAGCGAGTGAGCCAGGAGAGCCATGTCACATGAACCCTGGGCATGGGAGGCATGCCTCAGCAACCCTCAATAGGAATGGCATGGGTTGCTTGCGCCGCATGCAGCAGCGGTGGGCGCACCAGCCAGGCCACGGGTGCTCATCGCGAGCCAGCCCCCTCGTCCCTCCCCTTAAAAATGGTGCCCAGCGAGCGATCCAGGAAAGCTGCGCTGCACTGACCCTTGGCACGGGAGGCATGCCTCAACATCCCCTATCAGGCACGACATGGGCGGCTTCCCTAGCGTGCGGCATTGGTAGGCGCGTCAGCCAGGCAACGGGCACCCATCGCGAGCTAGCCCCCTCGTCCCTGCCCGCTCAACATGGTGCCCAACGTGTGAGCTCGGGGTGCCACAGTCGTCCCTAGCTGGCACGGTGCCAGCCTTGCCAGGGGCGCCCCACGCGAGCCGCCGCGAGCTTGCTATGAGGCTCAACACGTGCTGCGGGCATTGATTTTATGGGCAAGCTAGGCATGGCTATGTCCCCTAGCTGTGATGGACCCTGCGGGCAGCCATGGGGTGGTTGGAGGTGCGCTGGACAAGGCAGCTAGCATGCACCCTGGGCCAGGCAGAGCCATAACTGCCCTAGCTTATTAGCCGCAAAGCCCAGTTGCGAAATTGGTATGAATTGACAATCTTTTCATCACGGAATTGGTCCCGAAATGACACAAATAAATGGTGTAATTCATTAAAAAAATTTATTTCGACTCATTTCGACTCACGGGCTATTTTTGATGATTTTTTCAATTTTTGGCTGTAGAAAATTCATTAAAAAATTTTAGTATCTAGAAAATTCTGAAATTTTTTCTAATTGTAGGTATGATTATTCTCCATTTATGTATAAAATTTTAGCTTGAAATTCCAAGTAAATAATTTTTTAGACCTATTATGACGGCTCAAACATATTGATATTTCCTCCTACTGGGAGTGAAATTTCATTCAAGACTCTTTAGGGGGGAAGTGGTCACCTAGCTTGCTGGGTGCCAACGGGCAGTGCATGCACCCCCTTGCCCATCCCACGTGGGTAGGCACAGGGCTTGGCGAACCCAGCGTGCATGCCATAGGCAGGGCGGCTTGCTGCCTTGCCTATCCAACCGATGGTGCATGGCTGTGGCGACCAGCATCGTCGGCAGGTAGGCAGCCAGTGATGTTGGCTGAAGAGTGTGGGATGCCCGATCAATAGCCAACGAAGTAGGGAAAACATGGGAAACAAAATCGTCTAAATTGTGGGCAACGAAACAAGAAAAATCGTGGGATAATAAGCTAGGATGTGGCTAGACAAGCTTGACGGTGTTGGCGACGAAGCTAATGATGATGCATGCTACGCGAGGTCCAAATCGTTGGGGGGATTTCGAGCATGCGGAGTGCTTCATCGTAAGCCTTTGAGGCGGTGGACGAGGGCTTGGATCCTGATTGTGTAGCATGATTGACGACACGATCGTCGGTCGTTAGCATCGAGCGAGCCACACGGCCAGCTTGGGCATCGCATGACACCCTTGCTGTCAAGGCCTTATCTGTGGGAAAAACATGGGAAACGAAATCTGCTAAATTGTGGGATAATGAGCTGGGATGTGGCTAGACAAGCTCGACGGTCTGGGTGGCGAAGCTAACGATGATGCATGTTATGCGAAGGCCAAATCGCTGGGGGGATTTTGAGCATGCGAAGTGCTTTCTCCATGCTCTTGCATCAAACTGTCGGTTGGCACGTCGCTTCAAGCTCAACCCCGAGCCATACATTGGTTTTTCATGGGTGACATCGGGACCTTGTGTTGCGTGCCTTCACAAACAAAAGTTGATGATTCAGGTCAGTTGTCTTTGCACCATGTCCCTTGGCATGGATGGAAACTAAAGTCGGGCCTTATGCTTCAAGTGCAGCTTGCTTTGGCATGTAGCTACTTTGGCACACAGGCGCTCGATCGTCCCCTCGGCTGTGAAAAGTGTTGCGATAGGAGTGGCCTCGGCCTCTGCCTATCCAAGCGAAAGTATTTGTCCGACGTCCCATCGATTTTAAATGATGACCGCGACAACTTTGGCCTTAGCGAGCCTTGTGGCACGCTTCGGTCCTAGTTGGCACTATGTCTCGAAGGATGTTATCTGGTTGATCCTGCCAGTTGTCATATGCTTGTCTCAAAGATTAAGCCATGCTTGTGTAAGTATGAACTAATTCAGACTGTGAAACTGCAAATGGCTTATTAAATCAGTTATAGTTTGTTTGATGGTACCTATTACTCGGATACCCGTAGTAATTCTAGAGCTAATACGTGCAACAAACCTCAACTTCTGGAAAAGGCGCATTTATTAGATAAAAGGTCGACACAGGCATCGCCCGTTGCTCTGATGATTCATGTTAACTTGACAAATCACAAGGCCATCGTGTCAGCGGCCATCGTGTCAGCGACGCATCTTTCAAATTTCTGCCCTATCAACTTTTGATGGTAGGACAGATGCTTAATGTCAAACCCTTGAATTTGAGTACCATGGCGTAGGCATGGTGAGTCTTCCTCCATTCCCAAACTTACAAGTGTGGAGGACCACGCTAGCAAGGCAAAAACGCATGAGTTAGATATGAAAACAAATGCGGGAGACTTGGTGAGAAATCAAGTTTCATACTTATAGTGGCGAGATTCGATGGTGAGTTGGGAACACTGTGGAGTGAGGGATGAAGCATACAAACAAAACCATAAGCCCATTTAAGGGAAACTAGCAGAGACGCCTCAAGCAAGCACTAGCACATAGTGGTGCAAATATGACCAGTGGCGGCAACACAGGGTAGAATCCAAGAACCCAGCTTGGCATGGATGGAAAGTTCAGCAAGTGAAGATATTCCACAATGAAAGGATATGGCTATTGGCTAGAGAAGGATCAAGGCGATAGAAGGATAAGAAACAGATGTTTATCCCAAAAGCCAAGAGAGATATGGCTCGAAAAGAGTCCTGAACAGAAACCACCTCCTCAAGCCTATCCAAACCGGTTGAAAGTAGATAAGAAGGCTTAGAGAACACTTCGAAAGAGATGAGATCCTTGACTCAAGGAGAGTCCTTGTGAGAGAAGGATGCTATCTAAACTTTGAAGATAAGCCTCAATGAGATAAAGATTCGTGATCAAGATTGGGTGGCCTATCCAAAAAACGTGGGATAACTAAGGGAGAGTGTTTGAGTAGGACACTCCTCAACTAGTATAAAAAAAG
Source organism: Moringa oleifera (assembly GCA_021397835.1). NCBI lineage: Eukaryota > Viridiplantae > Streptophyta > Magnoliopsida > Brassicales > Moringaceae > Moringa > Moringa oleifera. The sequence goes on from JAJFZO010000229.1 coordinate 7,548,400, forward strand.
GGCTTGGGTTCAGTTGTAAACATATCGAGTAATACAAACTCAAGTGTGTGGGTAGCTAGAGGCTTTAGGTGCTCTTAGAGAGAGACCTTTCTTTTGTAAGGAGTTCTTTTATTTTCAATAAAGGTTGAGAAAGAGTTCTCGTAATACCGTCTTCTTACTTTGCATTTGCATTGTTGGCACAGGCTTAGAAAGTTGGGCTGGTTAAGTGGACGCATCAAGCACCATCACATTAGAGTTACGTTGATCCCGCAATCGATGGTGTGATAGTTTGGTATCAGAGAACGGTTTCGATCACCACTTTCTCTCAAACTCATGGTTGATCTTATCACTGCCAAGGCCCCATGCCAAGAAGGAGTGAGTCAATGCGAGAGCATGTCACTCAGTTGGAAGAGATCGTTGGTGCACTGACAGAGGGATTAATATGCACGCTAGCTGAGTTGATGGAGACAATCACCCAACAACAATCCTCGATGGAAGAGGACATTAGAAACCTCAAGGAAACCGTGAGAAGCCTTGAGATCAAGATCGATTAGCTAAAAAAGGCTCCCCACACCCTTACGGTAGGGGTAGACGCTACTATGGCTAAGTAGAAGGTGCCTGAACCAAAGTCGTTCTCTGGAGAGGGGAATGCCAAAGAGATGGAGAACTTTTTATGGGATACGGAGCAGTACTTCAAAGCTGCTAGAGTGCCCGAAAATGACCAGGTAATGATCACATCCATGTACTTATCTGGTGATGCTAAGTTATGGTGGTGCACCGGTATGCAAGATGATGCTATCATGGGAAGGCCTAGCATTGATTCATGGGAGGCACTCAAAAGGGAATTGAAGGAGCAATTCCTGCCATGCAACACCTTATTCATGGCTAGGGAATAATTGAAACGCTTGAAGTAGACAAGTTCAGTGCGTGATGTCGTCAAGGAATTCAATTCACTAATGCTGGACATCAAGAACATGAAAGAGGAGGATAGGTTGTTTAACTTTCTGTCAGGCTTGCAGCCGCGAGCTCAAGCAGAACTAAGGCGGCAAGGTGTCAAAGACTTGCATTTAGCATTTTTTGTGGCAGATAGCTTGGTGGATTTCAAATACACGGGTGGTACTCCCAGAAAGAAAAGTGACAAACGAGGGAAGGCTAGAAAAGAGATGAAAAAGCCTAATGTTAAGGGCAAGAAAAAGAAGAATGCTGAGTCTAGCAAGCTTGAGGGCTCATCCCCTTTGAAAGGAAAAGGAATGAATGTGGACCAAAGGGGTTGCTTCTTATACAATGGGCTACATAGAGCATGGGACTGTCCTCGCAAGGAGAAGTTAGCGGTGCTCATGGCAGCAGTGGATTCCTCCGAGGAAAAGGAAGAGAATGCCATAATTCGGGTGAATCCAATCTAGTTGCTGAATGCAATCACACCCAAGAACTTGCAGAAAGGGTTGATCTATGTCTCGGTGAAGGTAAACAGGAAGGATGCAATGGCAATGTTGGATACTAGAGCTACCAGCAATTTCATCACAGAAAAAGAACTAAGAAAGCTCAGGCTTAAGCTTTCTCCAGCCTCGGTCAAGTTCAAAGCAGTGAATGCTGAGGCGAAGGTAGTATACAGAGCTACCACTAAGACCCTTGAAGTAGGCGAACGGAAAGGTACGTCTAACTTCATGATAACTCAGTTAGATGACTTTGATGTTATCTTAGGTCTAGAATTTTTTAGACAAACCAAGGCATCGGTGATGCCCTACTTAGGTGGACTACTCATGGTTGATGAGCAAACCCGAGCCTAATTAGAACCGAAGCCCAAGAGAGTTTTCGATAGACAAGAAACAGATTGGGTTGCAATCTGCAAAGAAACTTAAGTCAGGACTACGGAAGGGTGAAGTGACGATGGTGGTAGCACTATTTGAGGCGAAACCAGATCAGGTTGTAAAGGTGCCAGACAAGATCGCTGAAGTGTTGACGGAATTCAGCGACATGATGCCACTGGAGCTCCCCAAGATATTGCCTTCGAGGAGGAATCTTGACCATATGATCGAGTTACTTCCGGGTGCTAGACCCCTTGCTCAAGCACCATATTGAATGCCCTCATCGAAACTAGCCAAACTACGGAAGCAACTAGACGAGCTATTGGAAGCGGGTTTCATTCAGCCGTCGAAGGCCCCTTAGGGAGCACCTTCGGGGAGGGGAAGGACCATCGCGAGGCGGATGTTGGCCTCCCGTGCGCCTTTGGCTTGTGGTTAGCCTAACAAAGAGCCTCAAGCGACGCCGCGTCATGTCTTGGCGATGGTAAAGAAAGCCTCATGCTCCTTCGTGCGAGCGTCACTTGCTTGCGGCTCAGAGACCCAACAATCGATCAATCGAGATGTGACCCCAAGTCAGCGGGACCACCTGCTGAGTTTAAACATATCAATAAGCAGAGGAAAAGAAGCTAACAAGGATTTCCCTAGTAACGGCAAACGAACCGGTAAAAGCCCATCTTAAAAATTGTGCACTCTTAGCGCCTGAATTATAGTCTGGAGAAGCTTCCTCAAAGAAAAACTAGGGCCCAAGTCCCTTGGAAAAGGGCGCCGGAGAGGGTGAGAGCCCCGTCTCGCCCGGGCCCTATCACACCATGAGGCGTTGTCGACAAGTAAGGTTGTTTGGGAATGCAGCCCCAATAGGGCAATAAATTTCGTGCAAGGCTAAATACGGGTAAGAGACCGATAGCAAACAAGTACCGCGAGGGAAAGATGAAAAGGACTTTAAAAAGAGAGTCAAGGAGTGCTTGAAATTATCGAGAGGAAAGCGGATGGGGGCCGACAGTGCACCTAAGTCAGATGTGGAACGGCCACGAGTCTGTTCGTCGACAGACTCGAGGTGCAGATCAACACGAATCGTGATGGTAACCCAAGCCCGAGCCTTTGATACACTCGCAGAGACATCATCGTCGAGATCGTGGCTGGCAGTGCTTGCCGTAATGGTGGTGCTTCGGCACTTGCACGCTTCCGATGTTGGCCAGCGGGCTCCCCATTCGACCCATCTTGAAACACGGACCAAGGAGTCTGACATGCGTGTGAGTGAACTCGTAAGGTGCAAGGAAGCTAATTGGCGGGATCCCTCGTGGGTACACCGCCGATCGACCTCAATTTTTTGAAAAGGGTTCGAGTACGAGCATGCCTGTCAGGACCCAAAAGATGGTGAACTATGCCTGAGCAAGGCGAAGCCAGAGGAAACTCTAGTGGAGGCCCACAACGATATGGACATGCAAATCATTCGTTTGACCTGGGTATAGGGGTGAAATACTAATCGAACTGTCTAGTAGCTGGTTCCCTCCGAAGTTTCCCTCAAGATAGCTAGAGCTTAGATGCGAGTTTTATCAAGTAAAGCCATTGATTAGAGGCATCGGGAGCGCAATGCCCTCAACCTATTCTTAAACTTTAAATAGGTAGTACAGGGCGGCTGCTTCGTTGAGCTGTCCCACGGAATCGAGAGCTCCAAGTGGGCCATTTTTGGTAAGCAAGAATTGGCAATGCAGGATGAACCAGAAGCCGAGTTATGGTGCCCAACTGCGTACTAACCTAGAACCCACAAAGGGTAATGGTTGATTAAGACAGCAGGATGGTGGTCATGGAAATGGAAATCCACTAAGGAGTGCGTAACAACTCACCTTTCGAATCAACTAACCCCGAAAATGGATGGTGTTGAAGCGCGCAACCTACACTTGGCGTTAGGGCAAGGGCCAAGCCTCAATGAGTAGGAAGTGGTGCGATGGTCACCGCAAAACCCAGGGCGCGAGCCCTAGCACAGCGGCCATCGATGCAGATCTTGGTGGTAGTAGCAAATATTCAAATGAGAACTTTAAAGGCCAAAGAGGGGAAAGGTTCTATGTGAACGGCACTTGCACAGGGGTTAGTCAATCTTAAGGGACGGGGGAAACTCGTCGAATAGCGCCTCGGCGTGAGCTTTGAAAGGGGATCCAGTTAAAATTTTAGAACCAGGATGTGGTGGCTAACGATAACGTTAGGGAGTCTAGAGACGTTGACAGGGGCCTTGAAAAGAGTTATCTTTTCATTTTAATAGCCTGCCTACCCTGGAAACGGCTCAGCCGAAGGTAGGTCTAACGGCAGGAAAAACACCACACTTCGCATGGTGTCCGATGCGCCCTTAGCAGCCCTTGAAAATCTAGAGGACCGAGGGCCTCCCATGCCTGGTCGTACTCATAACCGCATCAGGTCTCCGAGGTGAACAGCCTCTGGTTGATGGAACAATGTAGGCAAGGGAAGTTGACAAAATGGATCCGTAACCTCGAGAAAAGGATTAGCTCTGAGAGTGGGTCGCCTCGTGCCAGCCTGGGGACGGATTGAAAACGGTTCCTTTGGGGGCCTTCCCCGGGCGTCGAACAACCAACTCAGAACTAGTACGGACAAGGTAAATCCAACTGTTTAATTAAAACAAAGCATTGCGATGGTCCTTGCGGATGCTCACGCAATGTGATTTCTGCCCAGTGCTCTGAATGTCAAAGTGAAGAAATTCAACCAAGCGCGGGTAAACGACGGGAGTAACTATGACTCTCTTAAGGTAGCCAAATGCCTCGTCATCTAATTAGTGACCCGCATGAATGGATTAACAAGATTCCCGCTGTCCCTGTCTACTAGCTTGTGAAACCACAGCCAAGGGAACGAGCCTGGTAGAACCAGCAGGGAAAGAAGATCATGTTGTGCTTGACTCTAGTCTGAATTTCTCAAATGACTTGAGAGGTGTAGGATAAGTGGGAGCCAAAAACAGTGAAAGTGAAAGACCATTACTTTTAACGTTATTTTACTTATTCTGTGAATCAGAGGAGGGGTGTCACCCTCTTTTTGGACCCAAGGTCAGTTTCAACCAGTCGATCCAGGCGAAAGACATTATTAGGTAGGGAGTTTGGCTGGGGTGGCACATCTATTAAAAGATAATGCAGGTTTCCTAAGATGAGCTCAATGAGAACAAAAATCTCGTGTGGAATGAAAAGGTAAAAGCTTGTTTAATTTTGATTTCCAGTAAAAATACAAATCGTGAAAGCATGGCCTATTGATCCTTTAGACCTTCAAAATTTGAAGCTAGAGGTGTCAGAAAAGTTACCACAGGGATAACTGGCTTGTGGTAGCCAAGCGTTCATAGCGACGTTGCTTTTTGATCTTTAGATGTCGGCTATTCCTATCATTATGAAGCAGAATTCACCAAGTGGTGGATTGTTCACCCACCAATAAGGAACATGAGCTGGGTTTAAACCATCATGAGATAGGTTAGTTTTACCCTACTGATGCCAGTGTCACGATAGTAATCCAACCTAATACAAGAGGAACCACTGATTCGCATAATTGGTCATCGCATTTGGTTGAAAAGCCAATGGCTCGAAGCCATGCGCTGGATTATGACTGAACGCCTTTAAGTCAAAATCCAGGCTAGAAGCGATGCATGCGCCCATTGCCTAATTGTCGACCTGTAGTAGGGGCTTCCCGGTCCCCAAAGGCACGTGTCATTGGCCAAGCCCGCGCAGCAGAGGAGCCTCGCGGGCTACCTTGAAGTGTGATTCCCACCGAGCCATGAGTAGAATCATTTGCAGATGACTTAAATACGCAACGGGGTATTGTAAGTGGCAGAGTGGCCTTGTTGCCATGACCCACTGAGATTCAGCCCTTTGTCGCTTTGATTCATCTCCCCCCCCCCCTCTCGAACCCCCACAACAATTGTCCCTTTCTTGTCGATAATCAACGCCCCGAGGTTTGAAATCGTCCCTCAAGATAATGACTTGGAAAAAGAAGCAAGCCCTTTGGGCTTGTAGAGAATGAGAAACACAAGGGAAAAACACTTGAAAACATATCGAGAAGCATTGGGGAACCAAGTGTTACTCCAATAAAAAATATATGTATCTAACAGAAACTTGTCCCTCGATGTTGTCCCTTGGTAAAGTATTGCCTAGTGAGTGAGCCAGGGAAGCCACGTCACACGGATGCTGGGCATGGGAGGCATACCTCGACAGTCCCTAACAAGCACGGCATGAGCAGCTTGCCCAGTGTGCGGCAGCGATGGGCGCGCCAGCCAGGCCACTGACGCCCATCGCTTGCCGGCCCCTCGTCCCTGACCCTCGAAATGGACACCAACGAGCAAGCCAGGGAAGCCATGTCACACGGACCCTGGGCAGAGAAGACATGCCTTGGTAGCCCCCAGCAGGCACAGCATGGGCTGCTTGCCCAGTGTGCGGTAGCAGTGGGGGCGCCAGCCAGTCCATGGGCCTCAATCGCGAGCGAGCAACCTCGTCCTTGCCCCTCGACTTACTGCCCAACGAGTGGGCCAAGGAAGCCATGTCGCACAGACCCTGGCTCATGGGAGGCATGCCTTGGCAGCCCCCAATAAGCACAGCATGGGCTGCTTGCCCAGTGTACGGAAGCGCTGGGCGCGCCAGCCACGCCACGTGTGCCCATCGCGAGCTAGCTCCCTCATCCCTGCCCCTTGACTTACTGCCAAGCAAGCGAGCCAGAGAAGCCGCATCGCATGGTCCCAGGGCATGGGAGGCATACCTCAACAGCTCCCAGCAGGCATGGCATGAGCTGCTTGCCCAGTGTACGGAAGCGCTGGGCATGTCAGCCACGCCACGGGTGCCCATCACGAGCTAGCTCCCTCATCCCTGCCCCTTGACTTACTACCCAGCGAGCGAGCCAAGGGAGCCGCATCATACGGACCCTAGGAACTTGAAGCATGCCTCGGCAGCCCCCAGCACGCACAGCATGGGCTGCTTGCCCAGTGTGCGGTAGCGATGGGAACGCCAGCAAGAACATAGGCACCCATCGCGAGCCAGCCCCCTCGTCCCTGCCCCTGGACATGGTGCCCAGTGAGCGAGCCCAGGGAAGCCACGTCGCACAGACCCTGAGCACGGGAGGCATGCCTTAGCAGCCCCCAGTAGGCACGGCGTAGGCTGCTTGCATAGTGTGCGGTAGCGGTGGGCGCACCAGCCAGGCCACAGGCACCTGCCGCGAGCCAACCCCCTCGTCCCTGCCCCTCAACATGGTGCCCAGCGTGTGAGCTAGGGGTGCCATAGCAGTCCCCAGTAGGCAAAGCACCAGCCTTGCTAGGGGCGCCCCACGTGAGCCAGCCGCGAGCATGCTGTAGGGCTTGGCACATGCTGTGGGCGTTGATTTCATAGGCAAGCTGGGCTTGGCCATGTCCCCTGGCTGTGATGGACCCTAAGGGCAGCCATGGAGTGGCTTGAGGTGTGCTGGACAGGGCAGCCAACATGCACCCTGGGCCAGGCAGAGGCACAACTACCCAAGCTTGTTGGCCGCAATGCCCAGTTGTGAAATTGGTATGAATTGACGGTCTTCTCATCACGGAATTGGTTCCAAAATGACTCAAATAAATCGTGTAGTTAATGTGGAGTCTGCCCCTTAAGTTTGGGATCATTTTTACTCGTGGGCTATTTTTGATGATTTTTTTAATTTTTGGGCTGTAGAAAATGCATTAAAAAAATTTAGTGCCAGAAAATTTTGAAAATTTTTCTGGTGGTAGATATGATTATTATCCATTTATGTACAATATTTTAGCTCAAAATTCCAAGTAAATAATTTTTTAGACCTATTATGACGGTTTAGACATATTGATGTTTCTCTCTTGCCGAGAGTGAAATTTTATTTAAGACTCTTTAAGGGGGGGTGATCATCTAGCTTGCTGGGTGCCAACGGGCCATGCGTGCTCGCCCTCTGCCCATCCCACATGGGCAGGCGCTGGGCTTGGGGAACCCAGCGCGCATGGCATGGGCAGGGTGGCTTGCTGCCTTGCCTATCCAGCTGGTGGTGCGTGGCTGTGGCGACCACGACCGCCGACAAGCAAGCAGCCGGTGACGTCGACCGAAGAGTGTGGGATGCCCGATCAGTAGCCAATGGAGTGGGGAAAACATGAGAAACAAAATCCGCTAAATTATGCGGAACAAAACGAGAAAAATCATGGGATAATGAGCTGGGATGTAGCTAGACAAGCTCGACGGTGTTGGCAGCGAAGCTAACAATGATGCATGCTACGCGAGGGCTAAATCATTGGGGGGATTTCGAGCATGCGGAGTTTCTTCGTTGCAGGCCCTCAAGGTGGTGGACGCGGGGTTGGATCTCGACGCTCAGGCTTGCCTAAAAAGACTTGTTGGACAATGCGATCGATGACATGATCGTCCGCCGTTAGCATCAAGTAAGCCATACGGCCAGCCTGGGCACCGTGTGACACCCCTGTTGCCAAGGCCTCATCGGTGGGAAGAACATGGGAAACAAAATCCATTAAATCATGGGATAATGAGCTTGGATGTGGCTAGACAAGCACGACGGTGTGGGCGATAAAGCTAACGATGATGCATGCTACGCGAGGGCCAAATCGTTGGGGGGATTTTGAGCATGCGGAGTGCTTTGTCGCAGGCCCTTGTGGCGATGGATGCGGGGTTGGATCCCGACGCTCAAGCTTGTTAGGGCAAACTTGTTGTGCAGCGTGATCAACGACACGATCGTCGACTATTAGCATCGAGTGAGCCACATGGACAGCCTTGGCACCGCGTGACACCCCTACTGCCAAGGTCTCATTGATTGTCCCTTGCAATCAAAGAATCGTCCCTCACTATGGAAACAATTTCGCACTTAGCGGCTTAGGTGGCGGCACTCGATGACCTGCATGATCGATGGGCCTTTCACTCGTTGGCTTGCAGCTCGTTTGGTGCTGTTGCTGCCCATTTATACATGCAGTGTATGAGTGGTGATCTAGTCATACGTGTTGGTAGGCTCCATACTCCCGCATCGAACTCTCGACTAGCACGTTGCTTCATGCTCGACCTCGAGCCATACGTTGGCTTTTCGTGGGTGACATCGAGACCCTGTGTTGCATGCCTTCACAAACTAAATTCGATGTTCGAGTCGGTTGTCTTTGCATAATGTCCCTTGCAGGCATGGGTGGAAACCTAAGTCGGGCCTCATGCACTAAATGCGGCTTGCTGCGGCATGCGGCTGCTTTGGCACATGGGCGCTCGATCGTCCCCTCGGGTGCGAAAAGTGTTACGACAAGAGTGGCCTCGGCCTTTGCCTGTCCAAGCAAAAGCATTTGTCCCACGTCCCATTGATTTTGAATGACGACTGCGACAACTTTGGCCTCAGTGAGCCTTGCGGAACGCTTCAGTCCTAGTTGGCGCGGTGTCTCGAAGGATGCTACCTGGTTGATCTTTCTAGTAGTCATATGCTTGTCTCAAAGATTAAGCCATGCATGTGTAAGTATGAACTAATTTAGACTGTGAAACTGCGAATGGCTCATTAAATCAGTTATAGTTTGTTTAATGGCACCTACTACTCGGATACTCGTAGTAATTCTAAAGGTAATACGTACAACAAACCTCGACTTCTGGAAGGGCCACATTTATTAGATAAAAGGTCGATGCGGGCTTTGCCTGTTGCTCTGATGATTCATGATAACTCGACGGATCACAAGGCGATCGTGTCGGCGAAGCATCATTCAAATTTTTGCCCTATCAACTATCGATGGTAGGATAGTTGCCTACTATCAGGCCCTTGAATCTGAGTAGCAAGGCGTAGGCATGGTGAATCTTGCTCCATTCTCGGACCTACAAGTGTGGAGGACCATGCTAGCAAGGCAAAAACGCATGAGTTAGATATGAAAATGAATGCGGGAGACTTGGTGAGAAATCAAGTTTCTTACTTACAATGGCGAGATTCGCTGGTGAGTTGGGAACATTGTGGAGCAAAGGATGAAGCACACAAACAGACCCATAAGGACTCTTAAAAGGAAAGCGGCAAAGACGCCTTAAGCAAGCACTAACACATGGTGGTGCGCATATGTCTAGTGATGGGAACACAGGGCAGAATCCGAGAACCCAGCTTTGCATGGATGGAAAGTCCAAGAAGCGAAGATATTCCAAAAAGAAAGGATATGGCTATTGGTTAGAGGAGGATCAAGGTGATAGAAGGACAAGAAAGAGATGTCTATCCCATTAGCCAAGGGAGATAAGGCTCAAAAATAGTCCTGAATGGAAACTACCTCCTCAAGCCTATCTAATCGGTTGAAAGCGGATAAAAAGGCTTAGAGAAGACTTCAAAGGAGATGAGATCCTTGACCCAAGGAGAGTCCTTGCGAGAGAGAGATGCTATCCAAACTTTAAAGATAAGCCTCAATGAGATAAAGATTCATGATCAAGATTGGGTGGCCTATCCGAAAAACATGGGATAACAAAGAGAGAGTATTGGAGTAGGACACTCCTCAACTAGTATAAAAAGTAGGCTTAGGTTCAATTGTAAACAAATTGAGTAATACAAACTCAAGTGTGTGGGAAGCTAGAGGCTTTGGGTGCTCTTTGAAAGAGACCCTACTTTTGTAAAGAGTTCCTTTATTTTCAATAAAGGTTGAGAAAGAGTTCTCATAATATTGTCTTCTTACTTTGCGTTTTGCATTGTTGGGGCTTATTCTTCTTTTGGTACAGGCTTAAAAAGTTGGGCTGGTTAAGTGGACGCATCAAGCACCATCACACTAGAGTTACATTGATCTCGCAATCGACGGTGTGATAGTTTGGTATTAAAGCACGGTTTCGATCACCACTTTCTCTCAAACTCATGGTTGATCTTATCGCTGCCAAGGCCCCATGCCAGGAGGGAGTGAGTCAATGCGAGAGCGTGTCACTCAGTTGGAAGGGATCATTGGTGCATTGACGGAGGGATCAACATGCACGCTAGTTGAGTTGTTGGAGACAATCGCCCAGCAACAATCCTCGGTGGAAGAGGACATCAGAAACCTCAAGGAAACTGCGAGAAGCATTGAGACCTAGATCGGTTAGCTAAAAAAGGCTCCCCACACCCTTACGGTAGGGGCAGACTCTACTATGGCTAAGCAGAAGGTGCCAGAACCAAAGCCGTTCTTTAGAGAGAGGAACACCAAAGAGATAGAGAACTTTTTATGGGATACGGAGCAGTACTTCAAAGCTGCTAGAGTGCCCGAAAATGACCAGGTAATGATCACATCCATGTACTTATCTGGTGATGCTAAGTTATGGTGGCGCACCGGTATGCAAGATGATGCTATCATGGGAAGGCCTAGCATTGATTCATGGGAGGCACTCAAAAGGGAATTGAAGGAGCAATTCCTGCCATGCAACACGTTGTTCATGGCTAGGGAACAACTAAAACGCTTGAAGCCGACAGGTTCAGTGCGTGACGTCGTCAAGGAATTCAATTCACTAATGCTGGACATCAAGAACATGTCAGAGGAGGATAGGTTGTTTAACTTCTTATCAAGCTTGCAGCCGTGGGCTCAATCAGAACTAAGGCGGCAAGGTGTCAAAGACTTGCCCTCAGCATTTGTCGTGGCGGACAGCTTGGTAGATTTCAAGTATGCGGGTGGTACTCCCAAAAAAAAATGAGAAACGAGGGAACGCTGGAAAAGAGATGAAAAAGCCCAATGGCAAGGGCAAGAAAAAGAAGAATGTTGAGTCCAGTAAGCCTGAGGGCTCATCCCTTTTAGAAGGAAAGGGAAAAAATGTATACCAAGGTGGTTGCTTCTTATGCAACGGGCTACATAAAGCATGCGACTGTCCTCGCAAGGAGAAGTTAGCAGTGCTCATGGTAGCAGAGGATTCCTCTGAGGAAAAGGAAGGGAATGTCATAACTCGGGTGAATCCAATCTAGTTACTGAATGCGATCACACCCAAGAACTTGCAGAAAGGGTTTATCAATGTCCCGGTGAAGGTAAACAGGAAGGATACAATGGAAATGTTGGATATTTTGAGCTACCAACAATTTCATTGCGAAAAAAGAAGTGGGAAAGCTCGGGCTTAAGCTTTCTCCAGCCTCGGTCAAGTTCAAAGCAGTGAATGCTGAGGTGAAGGCAGTATGCGGAGCTGCCACTAAGACCCTTGAAGTAGGCGTATGGAATGGTACGTCCAACTTCATGATAACTCAGTTAAATGACTTTGATGTTATCTTGGGTCTAGAATTCTTCAGATAAACCAAGGCATCGGTGCCCCACTTAGGTGGACTACTCGTGGCTGATAAGTGAGCCGCGAGCCTAATTAAAATCGAAGCAGCAAGAGAGTTTTCAGTAGACAGGAAACAGATTAGGTTGCAATCTGCAAAGCAACTTAAGTTAGGACTGTGAAAGGGTGAAGTGACGATGGTGGCAACACTATTTGAGGCAAAACCAGATTAGGTTGTGGAGGTGCCCCACAAGATCACTGAAGTGTTGAGGGAATTCAACGACATGATGCCACCAAAGCTCCCTAAAACATTGCCTCCGAGGAGGAATCTTGATCATATAATCGAGTTACTTTCGGGTGCTAGACCCCCTGCTCAAGCACCATATCGAATGCCCCCATTGGAACTAGCCAAACTATAGAAGCAACTAGACGAGTTATTGGAAGCGGGTTTCATTCAACTATCGAAGGCCCCTTATAGAGCACCTGTTCTATTCCAGCAAAAACAAAATGGCTCGCTGAGAATGTGCATTGATTACCGAGCATTAAACAAGGTAACGATAAAGAACAAATATCCGGTGCCAAACGTTGCTAACTTATTTGATCAATTATCAAGGGCCAAGTACTTTACAAAGCTAAACTTGCGGTCGGGATACTGGCAAGTCAGAATAACTGAGGGGGATGAAGCAAAAACTGCATATATCATAACGTACGGCTCTTATGAGTTCATGGTGATGCCCTTAGGGCTAACCAATGCACCTACTACCTTTTGCAATCTTATGAATGACGTATTGTTTGAGTTTTTTTGACAAATTTATGGTAGTCCACTTGGATCACATTGTGGTATATAGCGAGACCCTAGATGACCACGTAAACCATTTGCGGCAAGCATTGATGCGGCTGCAAGAGCACCAGCTGTACATCAAGAAGGAAAAATGCGAGTTTTGCAAGCAAGAAGTGCCATTCTTGGGACATTGGGTCAGGAACGGACAAATACGGATGGATGAAAGGAAAGTGAAGGCCATCATGGAGTGGCCAGCCCAGCGAAAAGTTGCTGAATTGTGATCATTCCTTGGGCTCGCAAACTATTACAGATGGTTCATCAAAGGATATTCGAGCAAGAGCAACCCTTTGACAGACTTGCTAAAGGAAGATAGCCTGTGGGTGTGGACCGATGAATGCAACAAGGCTTTCGAGGGATTAAAACAGGTAGTAGCCTCGAAACCAATACTGTCCCTATCAAACTTTGAAGAGCCATTCGAGGTAGTCACAGACGCTTCTATCGAACAATCCGGGGTGTATTAGTGCAGAATGGCCATCCCGTGGCATTCGAGAGTTGAAAACTTAAGGATGCAGAGCAGTGTTATTCGACTCATGAAAAGGAGATGACAACTGTTGTCCATTGCCTAAGGACATGGCAACATTACTTGCTTGGGACAAAATTTAAGGTAATTACTCACAATGTTGCTAATACCTATTGTCGCTCGCAAAAAAAAGCTGTCTCCGAAATAAGAAAGATGGTAAGAGTTTGTGATAGAGTTTGATCCTATTTTGTTGGCCTTCGAGATTGGAGTAATGATTAACAGGGACAGTCGGAGGCATTCGTATTTCATAGTAAGAGGTGAAATTCTTGGATTTATGAAAGACGAATAGTTGCGAAAGCATTTGCAAAGGATGTTTTCATTAATCAAGAACGAAATTAGGGGCTCAAAGACGATCAGATACCGTCTTAGTATCAACCATAAAGGATGTCGACCAGAGATCAGCGGATGTTGCTTTTAGGACTCCGCTGGTACCTTTCCCTTGGCTATGGTTTCACTGGACAGTAGACAGGGACAGTGGGAATCTCGTTAATCCATTCATGCGCATCACTAATTAGATGATGAGGCATTTGGCTACCTTAAGAGAGTCATAGTTACTCCCGCCGTTTACCCGTGCTTGGTTGAATTTCTTCACTTTGACATTTAAAGCACTAGGCAGAAATCACATTTAGAGCACTGGGTAGAAATCACATTGCGTGAGCATCTACAGGGACTATCACAATGCTTTGTTTTAATTAAACAGTTACATTCCCCTTATCTGTACCAGTTCTAAGTTGGCTGTTCGACGCCTGGGAAGGCCCCCGAAGGAACCATTCCCAGTCTGTCCCTCGGCCGACACGCAGCGACCCGCTCTCATCGCTGGAGCAGCTCAAGCAGTCCACCGACAGCTGACGAGTTCGGGACTAGGACCCTTGTGCCCAGCCCTCAGAGGCAATCCTTTTCCCGAGGTTACGGATCCATTTTTTTTACTTCCCTTGCCTACATTGTTCCATCAACCAGAAGCTGTTCACCTCGAGCAGTCAACACTTTATTGCTATAACTATGAATAAAAGATTACCACCTTTATTCACAAGTACATAGTAACTATGAATAAATGGGATTTTTGTTCACAGTTCTATTATAACAGTGAATAAAAGGCTTTTTTAAACACTCTATCCATAATTATATAAAGCTTTGAATAAATGCTTTTTTTTCTTCACAGTTTTGTTACAATTGTGAACTTATTTTTTTTTATTCATAGTTGTAATTAAAACTGTGAACTATTTAGTGTAAACTAATATAATTTTTATTGTAGTGAAAATTGGTATTGACTTCAATTTTATTTTTTATGGATTTCAAAAGAAATGAATTTCGTTCCTCTTCACACTAATGGTTTTCCATAGTGAAACCTAAACTATGACACCTTAAACCACCTTAGTCCCTAAACTTTAAAGCATAATGCATTTAACATGAAAACATGCATCTTGAACTTAAACCTTAAGCCCTTAATCATAAAGCATTGTACATGGAAACTTGCATCTTTAATCTTGAACCCTGAATGTGTAACCTAAAATTTTAATGTTAATTTCTTGACTTTGGATCCTAAACCTAGGACTTAGGACCATAAAACTTGACTCAAGATCCTAGACCATTGATCCTTGAGCTTGAACCTTATAACCTTAACTCTGAAAACTAAACCTTTGAAATGGACCTTTAACCTAAACCTTAGACCTTTTAAACTCTAATTCACAATATTTAACTTGTAAAATCTGGATCAGCAAGTGATTTTATTTTGAGAGAACTTAATTTTAGCCTTTTTAATGTCTTCTTTCCAACCTTTGAAGGCATTTATCCTTCTTGAAAGTAACTCCAAAAAGAGCTCACATTGAGACATAAGATACTTATACTATTCCTTAAAACCATTTTTTTCAAACAAAATTGATCATGTTGAAGCAACCTTAGTATTTCATACTCATTTCTAACTATTTTACATGTTTCTTGAGCCATCAAATCCTTTGGATTTCCTTTTTCAGAAAAGCTCCAAATAATTCTAAGTATTTTGTTCTAACCTAAAGGAAAGCCCATGAAGGGGTCTTCCAGCATTAATTTCTTTTTTCCCTTTCATTCTTTCTCTTTCAAGATATTTCTTATGCAATCATATGACTATAATCTTTCATACTTATCTTTTGTTTCATTCAGCCTCCTCAAGGATCTTTTAGAAACTGCCTTACAACAACCATATTTAATCATAATTTTGAATTTTACTACTAAGAAAAAGTTTAAGAGGGTATTTTTTGCTTTTTTTTTTTTTTCATCCTATGGCATTGTAAACCCTAAGTTAGTTCCAAAATATTCTTGAGATCACCCTTTACAAGATTGATCATTCAGTTCTTCATATTTCATTCTAGATTTTTTGCAAACTTTCCTAAAAGAGTCTTGCTGGTCATGAAAATGTAGTTCATTTATGATGAAATGGTCATTTTAAATTTTCATTCCCTTTTAATGTAACGCTAGATGATTTATGTTATGCTTTTAGTGTGTTACTTCAAACTGTTTTTTCTTGACTTCTTGTAGTCCTTATAGCATGTTGTAAGCAAAATTAAGTACATAATGACTTCAAAATTTAATTTTTTAAAGGATTTCCAAATAAACTAACTTTCTCCTTTTTCACATTAAGAGGTTTCCACAACAAAAACTTGACCATGGCACCTTAGACCACTATAGTCCCTCAACCTTAGGCTTGAACCTTGATCCCTCAACCATAAAGCGTAAACTTGAAAATTTGCATCCTTAACCTATAAGCTTGAACTTTAAATTTTAATTTTTAGACCTTAGATCCTAAACCTAGGACTTAGGAGTCAAGACCTTAGACCTTGCACTTGGGACCATAGGCCTTTGTTGAAGAATTTTAACAATTGATCCTTTAGCTTAAACCTTTAAACCTTGACCATAGGCCTTTTGCCCTAGTTTCTACATCATAGACCTAAAACCCTATTGATAACACAATTACTAATAGTACATTTATATATTGTTTTTTAAATTTGAAGAGCTTCATAGATTTTTTTTTGTGTGTGTGTTTTTTTTTTTTTTGTTGTTTATTGCATGTTTTGATGATGAAAGACAAGTGAAAGCATTACAAAAAAAATAGATCTATTTGAATGGTTTTGACCAACTTTGACACGACTTTGTATTTTATCAATAACTCTCTTTTTTCAAACTTCAATTGACATCGTTTGACTTGTAAAATCAAAATCTTCAAATGAGTTTTTTTAAGAGAATTTGATTTTAACGATTTTGATTTCCTCCTTTCATCCTTCTAAAGTATTTTTCCTTCTTCAAAGTTATTCCAAAAAGAGCTCGCATCAAAACACATGATGCTTTATGCTTTTCCTTCAAACCTTATTTGTTTTTCAAATATAATTGATCTCATGGAGGCACCCTATGTATTTCACCATAAGTATATCACACTCATCTTCAATTATGCTCTTTTTTTGAACTTTTTTTTTGAGAACTTAATTTTAGCCATTTTAATTTTAATTTTGCATCCTTTCGAAGCACTTCTCCTTCTTTAAAGCTACTCTAGAAAAATCACACATCAAAACATAAAATACTCTTCAAATCTTCTTTTTCTTTGCTTTTTCAAGCACAAAATCTCATTGAAGTACCATGACATTACATACTCATTTTCACCTGTTGTTCATGTTTCTTGAGCCAAAAGATCTTTCCAGTTGCCTTGCTTGAAAAGCTTCAAATAATTCCATGTACTTAGTTTTAACCTAAGAAAAAGCCCATCAAAGGGTTTTTAAGCATTAACATTTTTTTCTCTTTCATTCTTTCGCTTTTAAGATTATTCCTCTACAATCATAAGATTGCAATCTCCCATATTCATCTCTCATTTTGTCTAACATCTTTAAGGATTTTTCAAAAATTATGTTAGAAGAGCCCTCTCTAATCATAATTTTTAATTCTTCTTCCAAGGATAAGCTCACAAAATTCACATTCTACTTTCATCTCTTTTCATCTGATGATGTTTTAAACTCTAAATTTTTCTAGAAATATTCATGGGATTACCCTCTATAAGATTCATCCACTTCTTTGCATCACCTTTAGGATTTTTCGCAAAACTTCCCTACAAGAACCCTGTTGGTCATGAGAATGTAGTCCATTTATGATGGAATAGCCATTTTAAATTCTCATTCTCTTTCATTGTAATGCCATGTTTATGCTTTGCTTATAGTGTGCTACCTCAACCAATACTTCTTTATCATGTTATAGACTTTTTACTATAATACAATATAGTTTATTCTTTGCTCTTAGTGTATTGCTTTAAGTCGTTTTTCTTTTACATCTTGAAGACCTCAAACTTGAGATTTTAGACATTTGGGTCACGACTGTTGACTAGTAATCCTTGAACTTAGACCTTGTACCCTTAATCATAAATCTTTCCATTATACATCTAGAACCCTATTAATAACTGAACTATTTATAGTGCAGTTCTTTAGTATTTTTTGAATTTTGAGAGCTTCCTTGAATCTTTTCTTATGTTTCTCAATGTTATTTATTGCAATATTTAAGGATGAAACACAAGCAAAAGAACTAAGGGAAGAAAGAGATCTATTTGAGTAATTTTGGCCAACCTTAACACCAATTTTGTATTTTGCCAATAACTCTCTCTTTTAAACTCCAATTGGCATCATTTAACTTGTAAAATCTAGATCTGCAAGTGATTTTCTTTCGAATGGACTTAATTTTGGCCTTTCCAATTTCTTCTTTTCTTCCTTTGAAAGAATTTATCCTTCTTTAAAGTTACTCTAGAAAAGAGCTCGCATTGAAACACAAGATACCTTATACTATTCCTTGAAGCCATGTTTTTTTTTTTTCAAACGCAATTAATCATGCTAAAGCACTCTCAGTATTTCATACTCATTTTCAACTATTCCATATATTTCTTGAGCCATCAAATCCCTTGAATTTCCTTTCTCTAAAAAGCTCTGAATAATTCTGAGTGCTCGACAAATTTAAAAAATTATTATTAACTCTAATATTAATTTTATGGGATTTCTAAATTCCCCTTTTCCCATTGATGGTTTTTCATAGCGAAACCTCACGTATGACACCTTAGACCACCATAATCCTTAAACCCTAAACTTGAACCTTGAGCCCTGAAAAAGCATGAACTTGAAAACTTGCATCCTTAACTTACTATCATGAACTTTACATTCTAATTTCTTGACCTTAGACCCCTAGGCCTATGACTCAAGACGCTAGACCTTGGACTCAGGACCCTAGACCTTTGGCATACAACCTTTGACAATTGATCTTTGATCTTGGTCTTTGCAATCTTAACCTGAACCTTTAACATGGACCCTTAACCTGCACCTTAGACGTGGGACCTTAGACCTTCAAACCTTGACCTTAGACCTTCAACCCTATGGCTTCCATCATGAACCTTGCATTCATTTTATAACTCAACTATTTATAGTGCATTTATATATTGTTTTTTTTTTTTTTTGAATTTGAGAGCTTTCTTAATGCTTTTTGGTATTTTTTTAATGTTCTTTGTTGCAAGCTTAGAAGAAGATAGACAAGTTAAAGTATTAAGGTAAAATACATATCAATTTGAGTTGTTTTTTCTAACTTTGACACCATTTTGTATTTTGCCAATAACTATCTCTTCCAACTCTTGTTGACATCATCTAACTTATAAAATCTAAATTTTCAAGTGATTTTCTTTTATGAGAATTTAACTTTAGTGATTTTAATTTCAAATTTTTTTTCCTTCCAAAGGATTTTTTCCTTGTTGAAAGTTACTCCGGAGAGAGCTTGCATCAAGACCTATGCTCTTCCTTCAAACCTTTTTTAGCATTTTACAAAATACAGTTGGTATCATTAATGCACCTTTAGTATTTCATGCTCATTTCCAACTATACTCTTTCTTCAAACCTATTTTCTTTTGAGATAACTTAATTTTAGCCATTTTAATTTCCATATTTCATCTTTCAAAAGCATTTTTCTTTCTTGGAAGTTACCTAAGAAAGAGTATCCATTAAACCTAAGCTACCTTATATAATTGCTTAAAAAATTACTTTTTTTTCAAGAATAATTGATCTAATTGAAACACCTTCAGTATTTCACACTCATTTTCAACTATTATTGCTGTTACTTGAGCCATCAGATCTCCCTAGTTGCTTGGTTTGAAAAGCTTCCAATAATTCCAAGTACTCAGTTTTAACCTAAGAAAGAGCCCATTAAAGGGTCTTTAAGCATTAATTATTTTTTTTTTCCCTTTTGTTCTTTGCTTTCAAGATTATTCCTTTACAATCATAGGACTACAATCTTTGATACTCATCTCTCATTTTGTCCAACCTTCTCAAGTATTTTTTAGAAACTACATTCAAAAAGCCCTCTTTTATAATAATTTTCAATTATCCTTCCAAGGACAAGCTCACGAGGATCATTTTCTACTTCCAGCACTTTTCATTCTATCATGTTTTAAACCCCGAATTATTTCAAAAATATTTATGAGATCACCCTCTATAAGATTCATTATTCACTTCTTCGCATCACCTTTTTGGATTTTTTGCAAAACCTTCATGGAAGAGCCCTGTTGGTCTTGATAGCGTAATTCATTTATAATGGAATAGCCACTTTAAATTCTTATTCTCTTTTCTTATAATGCCACATAGTTTATTAAAGCAATGCCTCAAGTCGTTCTTCTTTGACATCTTATAGACCTTTTATTATTTTGAAAGCAAAATTAGGTATCGATACGTATTGTTTAAAAACTTAGTGATGATTCTAATTTTATTTTTTTAAGATTTCAAAAGAAATAAATTTCCTTCTTTTTCACACAAATGGTGTTCCATGGGGAAACCTTGGATATGGCACGTTAGACCACCGTAGTCCCTCAACCCTAAACTAGAACCTTGATCCCTAAACTAGAGAGTTTGGACTTGAAAACTTGCATCCTTAACGTTGAAAACCTACTACCCTAAAATTTTAATTTTAATTTGTTGACTTTAGACCCTAAACCTAGGATTCGAGGCTGTTGACCTTGGACTTGGAACCTTAACCCTATGGCCCATGACCATCAACCACTAATCCTTGAGTTTAGACCTTGCAACCTTAACCTTAAACCCAAAACCTTTGACTTGGACCCTTGACCTCTTGGACCATTAACCTTGGACCTTAGACCTTCAACCCTAAACCTCAATCCTTTGACCCTAAACTCTTCATCAGAGACCTAGAACCCTATTGATAACTCATTGATGTATAGTGAAGTTATTTAGTGTTTTTTGAATTTTGTGAACTTTCTTAATGCTTTTATG
Source organism: Moringa oleifera (assembly GCA_021397835.1). NCBI lineage: Eukaryota > Viridiplantae > Streptophyta > Magnoliopsida > Brassicales > Moringaceae > Moringa > Moringa oleifera. The sequence goes on from JAJFZO010000229.1 coordinate 7,568,961, forward strand.
TATTTTTTTATGTTGCTTATTGCAATAATTGATTATGAAACATAAGTGGAAGCATTAAGGGAGAAAAACAAATCTATTTAAGTTATTTTGGCCAATTTTGACATGACTTCGTATTTTTCCAATAACTATCTCTTTCAAACTCTAAATAACGTCATTTCACTTGTAAAATCTAGATCTTCAAGTGATCTTTTTTTTTTTTTTTGTAAGAACATTTTTGCCTCTTCAACTTCTTCTTTTCATCCTTTGGAAGCATTTTTTCTTCTTGAAAGTCACACCAAAAAAAGCTCACATTAAAACATAGGAAGAGCCCATGAAGCACCCATAATATCTCGTACTCATTTCTAACTATTCTTCATGTTTTTTGACAAATCAGATTCCTCGAATTGCTTTTTTGAGCACTCAGTTCTAACCCAATGAAGAGCCCACAAAGGAGTTTTCTAACGTCAATATATTTTTTCCCTTTCATTTTTTCTCTTTCAAAATTGTTCTTATGCGATCACATGACTATAATTTGCCATAATAATCCCTTATTTAATCCAACCTCCTCAAGGATATTTTAGAAACTACCTAAGAACAGCCCTCTTTAATCATAATTTTTAATGCTTCTGCGAGGTGAAGCTCATGAGGTTACTTTTTGCTTTCATTTTCTTTTAATCCTATGATGTTTTAAGCTTCTAATTAGTCCTAAATTATTCTTAAGATCATCCTCTACAAGATCAATCATTCACTTTTTTGCATCTACTTCTAGATTTTTAGCGAAAGCTCCCTAGAAGAGCCATGTTGGTCATGAGAATATATTTCCTTTATGACGAAGTAGCCATTTTAAATTCTTATTCTTTTTTACTATAATGCCATATGGTTTATGTTATGCTTTTAATCTGTTGCCTCAAACTATTCTTCTTTTACTTCTTATAGACCTTGCATAATTTTGAAATCAAAATTAGGGTTTAGTACATGCAATTTAAAAATTAGTAGTGACTATAATTTCAATTTTTTAGGTATTTCAAAATAAACTAATTTTTAAAATGCAATTGATCTCATTAAAGCACTCTTAAAATTTCACACTCATTTCTAACTATGCTTTTCCTTCAAACTTATTTTCTTTTCAGTAAACTTAATTTTAGCCATTTTAATTTCCATTTTTCATTCTTTTGAAAGGATTTCCTTTCTTGAAAGTTATTCCAAAAATGGAAAGCTTCTATACACAATATACGTTATATTGTTCTTTCAAACCTGATTTTCATTTTTCAAACATAATTGATCTCATTGAAGCACCATTAATATTTCAAACTTATTTCTAATTGTTCTTCATGTTTCTTGAGCCATCAGATCCCTTGAATAGCCTTTTGTGGAAAAGCTCCAAAGAATCAACCACTTAATTCTATCCCAAGAAAGATGCCATGATGGGGTCTTCTAGCATTGATATCTTTTTTCCCTTTGTTCTTTTGTAATCAAGATTGTTCTTATGCAATCATAAGACTACAATCTCCTATACTCATATCTCATTTCATCCAACCTCCTCAATTGGAATACCTATTTGAAATTCTAATTCTCTTTTATGGTAATGCCATATGGTTTATGGTTTGCTCTTAGTTTATTGCCTCAAACCGTTATTCTTTAGTATCCTCTAGACCTTGCATCATTTTGGAAGCAAAAATAGGCATCACTATATACAATTCCAAAAATTGATGGCAACTTAATTTTATTTTTTAGGGATTTCCAAAGAAATGAAGTTTTTCCTTTTCCACACTAAGGGTATTTTATGGCAAAACTCTAATTATGACACCCTAGACCACTAATTTTCTCTTGTTTTCATCCTTCTTGCTAACGTAGTTCTCTGGCTTTAGTAATAACTCTTTCAAGTTCTTTGGCGTCATTCCATTAGGTGCATTATGAAACGCTTCAGCTTGGCTTCCTTACTAGATCAATAAGATCACCCCTGATTGACCCAATGCTTGCACCTTCAAAGTTGCAAAGGTGAATCATTTCATGTAGTCTTATAGTGGTTCTCTTAGCTATTGCCTAACATGGAACAAACTAGTCATTTCTTCCTTTTTGACCATGCTACTTGTGAAGTGCTGTCAGAATAGCTATTTAAGGGAATCACAAGAGTTAACAGAACTAAAGGAAGCGAGTTATACCATCGACTGCCCACCTTCACTAAGGAGACAGGGAACTCTTTGCACTTTATAAGGTCTAACAATCCTTAAAGGTTTGTTATTATCAAGAATTGTTCAATGTGATCCCATGGTTCAATTAGCCTATTAAAGTTATCTATCTAGAGGGACTTAACCTTAGATAATACTAGTTTAATGATGATTTTAACCACTAGTAGGCATTTTCCCACTGCTTTTGGGCATTGATAAGTAATTAGATTTGAGTTTTCAAATTGTCTGTCTTTTTCTCTCTTGGGCAACAAGAAGTATAAGAGCATTTATTGTTAATTATTTTTTGTTTAGCTTGCTTGTTAGCATCTTTCTCTCTATCTTCATCTTCGATATTGTATTGGTTTTGTACCACCTCATCAAGGGCTTTAGGTGACATTAGCATCGGTAGTTGGTGAACGAAGGGCTAAAGATGATGTTATCCTCCTTATGAGATCTATTGGTGCACTAAGACATTTAAGATATTAGTTATTTGATCCATGTGTTGACTTAAGGCTGCCAATGCATCGGTTTAAGGAAGCACTTAGTGATGGAGGTTTGAAGGGCTCGTAAGTAGGAAAGGTGGAATGGTAGGGACATGAGAGTAAAGCAATATCATCGGTGTTAGCAAAATGGTGTGGAACTATTCCCACCAAGGTCATTGCTTGTAGAGGGGGTACATGGGAGGATATACCAACACGCACAGTTGCGATTGTCACCATTACGAGATGCAACAGGTGTAGTGCAATGGTGATTGTAACCATGAGTGATAAAGAGAAGGAGACCATGGGTGGTCTTGCCATAATTGGGGGCAAAATGGGTTAGTTGACTTAGGCAACTAGTGGGTCAATTGAAGCAAAATAAGGATCTTGGTTATCAGTTACTTGATTAGTAGAATGTGTTTTAGGAGCCACAGTTGACTAAAGTAGTAGAGGCAATTGATGAAAGTTGATTACTTTTTGTTGCAGTTTTTGATAAAACGATGCCAATGATGTTACTTGAAAAAATTAGGTAGTTGGATGTTGACATGTGGAAAGGGATCTTTGGATTTTGTTAATGATAATGAAACTAAGTGAATTAACAAAATAAGAAAAAAGTCAAGAGGTTGTTATTAATTTGATTGAGATACTTTCTCATAAACAAGTTAGTGAAGAAATTAATAGAATTTTGGTATTGAGAAGATAGCTTGAATAAATCATCCATTAGGTTCTCTTTTTATAATTAGATCAAAAGATATAAGGGTTATTTCAGTTTTGTACAACTTCACCAAACCTTAGTAAGTGAGATGTTGACTTATTTATGCGCTAATCTAGGTTGTTGAATTTTTGATCTTTTGACACCTGCCTATATATAGGGTATCAAAGTATCAAAGTATCATAGGTCTCATAAATCACATCACTGCAACGCTGATTACACTAGCATTTTCTCATTGACACTAAGCTGTATGCCATTCTAACACTACCAACACCGTTCAGTGCCTTGCCTTTTTTCTTGCTCTCAAGTCGCAAGTGTTTTTTATTGGAAGGCATGCCATCGTGGGTTTCTTTTGTACACATCAAGCCTAATTGATATTTAATCACATCAACTTTAGTTTCTTCTCTATTTTCTCCTTACATTTCATTTTTTTGCAAATTTTCTTCATGTTCTTTATTGGTATTATTTGCTTTCCAGTTCATCTTTGCTTACTAGATTCCATTAATGTTTTAGCCATCTGAGGAGAAAAAATCTATGGTTTCTTGATTGGTTTGATTTTAATTTATTAGGTTTCTTCTTTTGTGGAGAATGATTTTTGGGTATGTGACCTCTATGAATTTTGCATGAAATCTAATGGTTTACGTTTGGGATAAAATTCTATCATTTTCTTTCTCTTTTATCTTGCGATGGGATTATAAGAAAATGAAAGTGAGTTCAACAGTTAATTTGTTTGTGTAAGAGGAAATTGTAACAGAGCATTACCCATCATGAAGTTGAAGGATTTCTTTATAAAAAAACCAATGGAAAAAAAAAAAGTGCAATTCCTGTTTTGTAAGATATCAGAAACTTAAAGTTCTTTCCTTTTTGGCTAAACCATGAAAATACTAAGAAAGAAAGTGTTGAAAAATAATGAAACATACATCAAAAAATTGTAAAGTCTCAAAATAAAGTCTTATTACATAAGTCTTATCATAAATTTTTATAAAAAATTTATTTTAACAAAATCATCTATTTTAATTACGATTATAAGTTTTATTTTTTAAAATTATAATATTAGAAATTATTTAGTAATCAATAAATATATTTATAAAAATATGGAAAACAAAAGTTATAATTTTATTTAATGATTTTTCTAGATTTGATGTAGCACCAAATGAATTGATTAATGAAATGACAACAAAGGTAGGCTTATTATTATAATCAAAAACTTTCTTTCATTTTTTAAATTTATTTAATAAAATTCTAAGATCAATTGAAAGTTTTAAAATAAATAATATTTATAGAATTAATTAAATAACCAAAAGAAATTAAGCGATAGTTTCCTTCCTTTAATTATCTTTTACATAATCAAACCAAATGTCATATTGTCAAAGATGGATCCATTTCACATTAATATAAGTATCTACCAAGTCAAAATGTTTCTAATTTAATAAAAAAATCAAAAATTAAAAATATTTAAATTAAAAATTAATATAATAAAATTTTTTAAAAATTTTATATAAATATAAAAATAAAATCTCTACAATGTTTTTTTATTTATTTGTTTTGATAGATATCAGAAAAATTAAAATCCGATAAAAATCTTTGTTGGTTAGCAATTTGAACATGTATCCTATGTAATTATCTATTATCACTTCTGGTTTAAGCTCTAATGGGGAAAAGACTACCATTTCTTTCATTAGTCAAGTTTTTATTTCTTTTTTTTTTTTTTGATTAATCTCAAGTCTAAACATTGTCCAATAAAAGCATGAGATTGTTAAATTTGTTATTCAAGATTGATATGAAAATTGTTTTGGTGAGAAATTTGCTTATGTTATATTTGTTTTTATTTCCCCTTTTCAAAGACTGGGAAGAAAAGATGTTAAAATATCTGTAATTCGTGCAAGTTTATGCAGTCCATGTGGCTTTTTGTGTTGTGCACCTCTACAACAAAGCCAAGGAGAAGTCAGGACCCTTGAAGCTAGGGTCAATCTTGTATACGGTGTTTTTATTAAGGTCCTTTAGTATCTTGATGGTAAGGTTTATTTTTTTTAATTTTTTATTTGTTTTTTATTAATAATAATAATTCTTATTATTATTTATGTTTTTAAATTGAATTCTATTTCCTATTTCAAGAAATACTTCCTTGATATGAGTTGATCAGATCATGATGCCCTAGCTTTCTTAAGCATTAAGAGCCGTTCTCAATCTCTTAAGAGTATTACTTTATAGATTTTTTGTAAGAAATCTTGATTAAGTTACTGTTATCAGTTTTTTTTTTTTTTTTCATATCAGGGTAGTAGTGATATAGAACATTGTAAGGCTCGAATTATGGGATCAAATCACTAAGAGTGTTGATGGAGCCCTTGTTCATGGCATTGCCAAATAGAGGCTTATGATAGCCTTACCATGCTTGGATAAAGAGTTGGTATGACATCGATAGATCCTTTTTTGATCTAAGGATCAAGACTGACTAACTCATCCACAGATAATTGACTCTAATATCGAGTAATTAATCTCAATCTTGTTGCAAGGGCTAAAGATGTGGCATGAGCAAGGGAAGAAGTTTGTTGAAGCTATAATCCAGATGATGTGACATTTTCCATAGATAAGCAGTAATTAGGTGTCAATTCGTCAAGATATTCACTTCAAGAAAAATGAAGTTAAATTAGTGTCATAGTTAAAAATATAAAAACGAATGAAATGAAAATGATGTGATGGCAAGAGTGAGATCGAGGACAAATTTTCAAATAGGGCATGGTTGATGAAGTTAGCCAGTTTGGATGAAGAAAGCTTAGCATCAGGAATGTGAGACATCTAAAAAGGATTAAGAACATGATAGGATGAAGAAGTCCTATCAACACCTAATTTTAGCTTTAACTTTTGAGAAAAAGCTAAAAACATTAGTTAGATATCAATAAGTCTTTTCAAATCATTATTATTTTATCAAATTCTAAAATCATATTTTTACCCCTGTGTTAAGTCGAAATAATTTAATAAACCTCTTCCGATGTTATCATACTCTAATGTTAAATCAAGAGTAGATTAATGAGCATATCGCGATGTGAGCTTAATAAGCATATCTTGACATGCATTTAATAAGTATACCTCGATGTGGGCATAATGAGTGCACCTAGATGTCATTATACCTACATATCGGGTCAAGAATAGTTTAATAAACATTCAACTTGATATTAGCTTGAAATTCTCAATTAAAGATGAAAACAAAAACACAATTATGATATTAAAAAAGCGATGTGGTTGATGATGATCCCACAACAAATTTAGGAATTGTATCTTGAAGAAATTAACCTCAACCTCATGCTTATCTTGATGTAATTGACCTTAATCTCACATCGGCCTCAAATGTGCAATAGTTCCTAAATTGATGACAAATTAGTAAAATAATAATAAACTAAAGGTAGACTAAAAAAAATAATAGTAAATCGATGAGGAATCCATAGAACTATAATAAAATGATAAAATCAATGCCAGATTGATGAAATGATAAGTAAACTCAATAACAGATTGGTACAAAAGACTCTTGATGTTCATAATTGTAAGCAAAACATGTCAAAATACTAACCTCTAATTAAGTTAAACCAAATTCTTGATGTGATATTATTGACTCTGATCTCACGTTGCATCATTTTCTTTTAAATGTGATTGACTTTCATCTTGCGTTTGCATCATTTTCCTTTAGATGTGATTGATTCTGATCTCGCATCTGCATTTATTTATTTTTCATGTGATTGATTCTGATCTCACATATGCATTTACTTCTTCTCGATGTGATTGACTCTAATTTCACATCTTTACTTACTTCTTCTCAATATGATTGATTTTGATGTCATATCCACATCTACTTCTTCTTGATGTGACTAATTCTAATCTCACATATACTATTTCTTTATGATATGAACAATTCTAATCTTATATCTTCATCTACTTCTCTCAACGTGATTGATTCTAATCTCTCATCTACATTTACTTCTTCTCCATGTAGTGGATTTGGATCGCACATTGGGTTACAAGCATAACATAATTCCCCATTTGATTTCCTTTGACCTTTCATCGAGTTACAAATCTTACATAATTCCAAGTATGATTTCCATAATTCTAACTTGATTCTAATGTGATTGACTTAATTCTCACATTAGATTTAACTGATTTGATCCTAATATGATCTCATATTAAGTCAATCCAACATTAAAATATCATTGATTTTTTACTTCATTTTTTCAGGTGCTACTACAATGCGATTCTCGATGGTACACGAAATCTAAATGTATTCTCATAATTGTCTCTAGATGTGGTCATACAAGGGTTTCAGTTGAATAACTAGAAGAAAAACTCTAAAAAAAATGGAAGAATAAGACTCGAGAAGTTATTGGAAGACTCTTGGTGGAATCTACACTAAGCGCGCCTTTTTCGAAAATAGACTACCTAGCACTATTGTTCCTTCTCCATTGTAATAAACATTCAAAATTTTTACTAAGCCTTGCCCTTTTTTTTTCCCTATAAGTAAACCCATTTTTGATGAACTAGGGGGTGTCTCTACATTGTAAAACTCTACATCGTTATATTCAAACATCTCTATTTCTTTCTAGAATCTCTACACCTTTGTTTTTCTTAAGAAAGTCTTTACATTTTAAGATCTTTGCATTCTTTCAAGTTTATCTTTAGGAAGTTTTTCTAAGAGTATTGATTGATTATTTAATAAAAAAATAGCACGCAAATTGTAATAAAGGTGCTGTTCATCCTATATTTATTTTCACATAAATGAATAAGGCGATGTTTGCTTTTGTTCACTTTTCTTTGTTATTTACTATTCATTATATATAAATCATATAAAGCATCTCATGTTTTTCTAAAAATCATTTTAGAGAAAGGAATTCGATGAAGTTCATATTTTGATCGCTAATTTGCAGAATATATTTTTTCGAAATTGAAGATCTAGTATCAACTACATTGAAATTCTTGCATAAAATGGATAATACATTTATTTTGAGATTCGCACGTTTTAATTAAGTTTGATATGGCTTTATCCTAAAATTTTGAAATTAAGCAAGGATTAATCTCACCTTGTTTATATATAATGTATATGTATATAGATATATATGTTATTCTTATTTATTATACTTCGAGATCAATATGAGATTATCCTAATTCAAAGGCAAGAGATCATCCTATTTAAGTGGTACCAATTCTTAGGCACTTGTGGGGGCGCTAATCTTCCTCTACACATAACTGGCTCACGATCTTAGATGCTTTGGTGAAGTAAGACCAATGCCTATTCTCAAATGGAGTTCAACTTTCCTTTTCCAAAAGAAAAGAAGTTTTCAAGGAAAACTAGTGACCAATCACATCATAAAAAAGATTAGTGGTGGCTTTTTATCTTCCTTATTTATCCAAACAATTTGTAAAAACTAAAAGGAATTTTCTTATGATCAAGCTTTTTATTAGGAAAAAATCCAATTTTGATAGTTGATGACTCCACTAAGGACCAATGATTAGAAAATTCAACAAACTTAAATAGGATTGATCTCTTCATGCAAAAATTTAATTTTGTTTTGAGGATATATATAAATATATATATATAAATATATATATATATATATATATATATATATATATATATACATACCCGATATATGGTCAGAAAGGCTCCTTTATTACCTTTTTATTCTGAATCTTTGTAGTTAATTTAAATTTTTTATTGTACCCGATCCAACGTTAGGAATATTAATACTTTACCATATGTATTTACTATCTATTTTTCCCTTGAAAAAAAAAAACTTCACACATTCCCTTTCATGCATTTGCATATAGCTAAATTCGAGCTCAGCCCTATATGGTGCACATGCTATTTTAAGATGGATGAAAGGATGCATGCATTCAAGAGATCACTTAATCTTCATGCATGTCTTGTACCTCATCTTTCCCAAGCCGTACTCTGTGAGTTGGTATCACTCTTTAAAATCTTTTTAGCATTCATATATGTGATATTGATGATTAGAGGTAGGAAGATCTAAGAGCTTAGAGCCTTTTAAGAACCCAAAGGCCTTATCTTAGTTCAAAGCTTTACATATAGACAAAGTTATATGTCAACCTTATTAGGATTTAATGACCCTATTAAGCGGCAACAGTAGCTAAAGATAGGACTGTGGCAGTGTTAATTCTAGTTTCTAATATTACTTTATTCATGCTTCATGAAATCAGGAATTGAATGCTCAAATCATCATAAACATTAAAAGAATGGTTTTATTTCAGATTTGAGAACCAAAAATAGATTGGAAGATGGAACCAATCTGGTATCCCATAAAGAAGTGCAACCAGTGGGCAAAAGTTTGCAGTCCAGGTATGGAGGCAAATTTATGTGTCCTCTTCCTTATTAAATGTCTTCTAAAGTCAGTGTGATATTGAAGGAAAATGAAAAATAGATCATTCTAGCCTCATCATATTTATAATATGAAAAATATTGTAGTCCAAAAAAAATAAAAAGGTTTGTTACGAGTATGTGAATCTCCAAGGAAATGCTGATGAGGGAAATCAAAAGAGAAGGGTGTAGAGACTACTTGAAAAAAAGTTTATTTGATGGGCTTATTACAAAGACATAGTGATAAGTCAATTTAGTTACCTATTCTAGTTGTTTTGATATAAGGATTGGTGATTTTACAAAATGCAGCAAGTTACATTGACTTGGCAACATTAAACTTTGTGGAGATGATCGAGCAAGAGGTAGACCTTACCATACTTGTTGAGACTTTCTAGTCCCTATCATATTATAAGATCTTAAGAAGAGGGAAAATCATAAGGTAACTATTTTATACAACTAATTGAAGAGCCATATAATCAAGAATGATAAAACCTTAAGAATGTTTACTATAACACAATCAAGAATTTTTGTGAAAATGAAATTTTAACAGAAAGTATAGTCATAATGGTTTCTTGTGCATCATACTTCAAAAGAGAAATAAGTTAAGTGGATGATGCCATGGTTATTCTATGAAAACATTCTTTACCAAACTAAGAATGGATTTACTTTACTGTTACCAAGCTTATAGGGTTACTCTGGATATACACCTTTATTATTCTCAAGCAACTAAGGATCAAGCAATTCATCCCTGTTTCATATGATTTGGTACAAGGTAGAAATCGCAATAGCACCTTCAGCAAAATACAAAAGGAAATGTTAGAGTGAGACAAGTTCACCATGAGGAAATAGAGACTCGCTTTGGGAATCTACCTAAGATATCATCAGTAAAGGAAGAAATTGATAAGAGATTTACACTTACCAGCCTAGTTGCTTCAATATCAATTCACCTTAATCTTAATCCTGATGCCCATATCAACTTTCAAGAAGCAGCAAGATCATGATATTGAATAGTTGACAGTAAAAAAGGGCAAAATGGAAAAACATATTGGATGCTAAAATAAAAGGCTAGAATTTAGGATTAAATGATTGGTAAGCTTAAGTAAGATCGAGATCAAGTCAAAGAGTAGAGTCTTTGAGGAGGAAAATGAAAGTGTAACATTAGATAATGTGGTTGAAAAAGACAAGAAAATCAAGAAACTTACCTAAAACGTGTTGTCTCTGAAGGAATAAATGAATGATCTAAGATTGGGGGAAAAAAGGAAAGAATAGAAAAAGATTTCTTGAGGTTTTGAATGACATGAAAAAGGAAAATGAAAGATTGAAGGGAAAAATATATCAAGACAAGAAAAATCCATTAGAGAAGCTTGTTGACAAGGAGGCAAAATGCAAATTTGAAGTCAGACATATGATAATCATTCCAATAAAGATGGATTATGTTAAGGTAATCAATGATTTATGATGAAAAATAGAAAAGATCATATGAGAGGTGATTTGTGGAAATCTAGAGCAAAAGAAATATGTGCACCTTAGTGCTATGACAAGAAGAGAATATGAATCACAAGATGGGAATTATAAGAATGATCTAAGATCGGTTTTAACTCAGATAAGACAAACTATGGAGGCTGTAAGTCTCATTAAAGAGGAATTAGATGCTTTTAAGATCAAATTTAGATCATCACTATGTTCAAAAGAAGAAATGCATACCTTCATCGCAAACTTCTAGTAAGATACTAGCATGGAGTTTATGTGTTCAATTGTGGTTCCAATCTAAGATACTCATTAGATTCTCATATAAATCTTAATAAGATTTTTATTTTTTAGTTTTATGATGATCTGAGTACAATGCTTTTCCCATATCTATTATCATGCATACATGTTTATTTATTTGAAATCTAAATAACAAGGTCAAGAGAATTAAAAAATCAAAGTCAAGATTTCCCAAGGTCAAGATTTCTCTAAGGTTAGAAGATATTAGGTTGGGAAGATCAGAAATTTAGACCAAAAAAGGTAGATCGGGTTTGATTGAAATGATAAACGAAAACAATACGATTAGATATCCTAAAAAGCCAAAATATCATTATATGAAGGGCTTAGGTTCAAGGAACCCAAAGATGATTCCAAACTATACTCAAACAAAACATAGAAATAGCTAAGATTCAAATAAGAATACCTAATGAAATCATCAAAGCTAGAGGAAACTAGACTAATATAAAATTTTAAGGATCTCTCCTAACTTTTTAGGGCAATTAGACTTGGCAATAGGATATGACATTTTGGGGTAATTTAAGTTCATTTTTTGTGCTCTTAAGACTAATAAACTCCCTGCTTACCTATTGATTGCATTCATGCTGTGTCACATCCTTGTCCTTAAACCTTGGACTTCAACCTTAAGCTCTAAACCGTAAAGTGTGAACATGAAAACTTGCATCCTTAATATTTAACGTAAAACCTACAACATTAAACTTCAAATTTCACTTTCTTGACCTTACACCTTAGATCTTGGACATGAGCCCCTAGACCTTGGACTCGGGACCTTGGACCTGTAGCTCATGACCCTTAACCATTGATCTTTGACCTTGGACCTTGTAGCCTTAATCTTCAAATCTAAACCTTTGACTTAGACCTTTATCCCTGACCCTAGACCTTGGACTTTAGACCAATTACACTAGACCTTAGACCTTTGATCCTGACCTTTCAACACATACCTAAAACCATATTGATAACTTAACTATTTATAGTGCATTTAATATTTTTTGAATTTTGAAAGCCTGTTTAATGATTTTTTGTGCTTTTAATTATGTTATGTGCCGCAAGATTACATGATGATACACAAGTGCAAGCATTAAGGGAACAAAACAAATCCATTTGGATAGTTTTTGCCAACTTTTGACACCTTTGGTATTTTGCCAATAACTCTCTCTTTTGAACTCCAATTAACTTCATTTATCTTCTAAAATATGAATCTTCAAGTTATTTGTTTTAGAGAAGTTAATTTTAGCCATTTTGATTTCCTTTATTAATCCTTTAAAAGCATTTTTCCTTTTTGAAACGAGGTCACTCTACAAAGTGCTTACATCAAAACAAAGGATACTTTATGCTCTTCCTTCAAACCTATATTATTCTTTCATCAAAAATAATTGATCTCATTGAAGCACCCTTAATATTTCATACTCATTTCCAAACTATTCTTCATGTTTCTTAAGGCATTAGATCCCTTGAATTGCCTTTTTTGAAAAGCTCTTAATATTTCCAAGTACTCACTTCTACCCCAAGGAAGAGCCCACGAAAGGGTCTTCAAGCATCAATATCTTTTTTTTTTCATTTCGTTCTTTTATTTTAAAGATTGTTCCTATGCAATCATAAGACTATGATCTCCCTTACACCTCTTTTGATTCGTCCAACCTCCTCAAGAGTCTTTTAGAAACTACCTTAGAAGAGCTGGCTTTAATCATAATTTTCAATTTTCCTTCCAAGGAAAAGCTCACTAGGGTTACTTTTTATTTTCATATATTTTCATTCTCTGATGTTTAATGCCCCAAATTGGTTTTAAAATATTCATAAGATCAACCTCTACAAGATTCATGATTTACGTCTTTGCATCTCCTTCTAGATTTTTCACAAAACCTCCCTATAAAAGCCTTGTTGGTCATGAAAATGTAGTTCATTTATGATGGAAGAGTCATTTTACATTCTCATTCTCTATTACTATAACGTTATATGGTTTATGCCTAACTTTTAGTATGTTCCTTCAAATCGTTCTTCTTTGACATATTGTAGACCTTGGATCATTTTTGAAGCAAAATAGATATTGGTACATACAGTTTAAAAAATTGATAGCGACTTTAATTTTACTTTTTTAAAATATTTCTAAAAAAATAAATTTCTTCTTTTTCACACTAAGGGTTATGATAGGACACCCTGGCTATGACAGCCTAGACCACTATAATCCATAAACTTTGAACTTTAACCTTAAGCCCTGAACCATATAGCATGAACATGAAAACTTGCACCTTTGATCTTGGACGCTAAACCTACAATCTAGAATTTTGAATTTTAATTTTTGACCTTAGCCTTAGGCATAGGACTTAGGATCGTAGAACTCTAGGCCAAGAACCTTTACCATTAGTCTTTGACCTTGGACCTTGTTGCCTTAACCCTACATCTTAAACCATTGACTTGGACTCTTAACCTTATCTTTCGTTTCGTCAACCTCCTCAAGGATCTTTTAGAAGCTGCCTTTGAACAAACCTCTTCTATCTTAATTTTTAGTTCTTTTGCCAAGGAAAAGCTTGCAAACGTTACTTTCTGCTTTCATTTCTTTTCATCCTATGATGTTATAAACCCCAAGCTAGTCCCAAAATATTCTTGAGATCACCTTTATAAGATTCATCATTCATTTCTTTGCATCTTTTTCTAGATTTCCTTTGCTAAACCTCCCTAAAAAGGCCCTGTTGGTCATGGGAATGTAGTTCATTTATGATGAAACAACCATCTTAAATTCTCATTCTCTTTCACTACAATGTTATATGGTTTATGTTTTGCTCTTAATGTGTTGCCCTAACCTTGAACCCTAAACCTGTAACCTTAAACCTTTGACTTGAACCCTAAACCTTTGCTTTGGACCCTTAACTATAACTTGGAGCTTAGACTATAGACCTTCAATCGTAGACCTAAGTCCTTTGATCGAAAACCTTTCATCATAAACCTCAAACACTACTGATAACTCAATTGTTTGTAGTGCAGTTATCTTTTTTTTTTTTTTTTTGAATTTGGAGAGCTTCTTTCATGCTTTTCTAAGTTTTTTCACATTATTCATAGCAAGATTGGATGATGAAGAACAAACAGAAGCATTAAGGGGAAAAACAGATCCATTTGAGCAATTTTAGCCAATTTTGACACCATTTTTTATTTTGCAGATAAAAATCTCTTCTGAACTCCAATTGACATCATTTAACTTGTTATATTTAGATCTATAAGTGATTTTATTTTAAGAGAATTTAATTTTAGCCTTTTCAAATTTTACTTTTCATCCTTTGAAGCATTTATCCTTCTTAAAAGTTACTTTAAAAAGAGCTCGCATTGAAGCACAAGATACCTTATACTATTCCTTGAAACCTTGTTTGTTTTTTCAAACACAATTAATCACGTTGAAGCACCCTTAGTATTTCATACTCATTTCCAACCGTTATGCATGTTTCTTGAGCCATCAAATCCTCGAATTTCCTTTTTTGAAAAAGCTCTTAGGAAATTTCAAAAATTATTGGAGACTTTAATACTAATTTTCTTGGATTTCAAGATAAAGAAATTTTCTTTGTCTTCCCATTAAAACATAAGATTCCCCATGATATTCTTTCCAACTTTTTTGTTTTCCCAAACACAATTGATCTCACTGAAGCACCCTCAGTATTTCTTACTCATTTCCCATTATTGTTCATGTTTTTTTTAGCCATGAGATCTCTCAAACTACCTTTTGAAAAAAGTTTTAAATAATTTCAAGTAGTTAATTCCAAAACCAAGAAGAGCTCATGAAAGGGTCTTCTAGTATCAATATCTTTTTTTCCTTCCATTCTTTTGCTTTCAAGATTATTCCTATAAAACTATAATTCGCACATGCCTCTCTCCATTCATCTAACCTGCTCAAAGATCTTTCACACACTATCACAGAGTAGCCCATTTTAATCATAATTTTGAATTCTCCTTCTAAGGAAAAGCTCAAGATGGTTACTTTATATTTTCACATCTATTAATTCTGCAATTTTTACGGCTAAATTTATTCAAAAATTTCTTGAGATTATCCCGTACAAGATTCACCATTGACTTTTTTGTATCTCTTTTTTGATTTTATGTAAAACATCCCTAAAAAGGCCCTATTGGTCATGAGAATGTAGTTTCATTTATAATGGAATATATAATTTATATTCTCATTCTCTCATACCATAATGCTATATGGTTTATGCTTTACTCTTAGCATGTTGCTTCAAACTGTTCTTCTTTCATATCTAATGGACCTCGTATCATTTTATAAGAAAAATTAGCTATTAATATGTATAGTTTAATTTAAAAAATTTGTGGTACTTTCCAATGTTAATTTTTAGGGATTTCCAAAGAAATACATTGTTTACTTTTTTCACACTGAGAGTTCTTCATGGTGAAACCCATACTATGGCACCTTAAACCACCTTAGTCCCTAAACCTTGAACTTTAACAATAAGCCCTGAACCATATAGCATGAGCATAAAACTTACATCCTCAACCTTCAATCTTGAACTAATAACCTGAACTTTAAATTTTAATTTCTTGACCTTAGATCCTAGACATAGGATTTAGAACCAAATTGAGTTTAGGACCCCAGAGCATTGGCTCATGACCCTTGACTATTGGTCTTTAACCTTGGACCTTGTAGCCTCAACTGTGAACGTTTGACATAGACTTTGCACCCTTAACCTTCACCCTAGACATTGAACCTTAGACCTTTAACCTTTGACCTTTGCCTTTTCCTTTCATTAAAGACCTTAAATCGTATTGATAACTCAACTATTTATAATGCATTTATCCATTGTTTTTGAATTTTGAGAGCTTCGTTGATGGTTTTTTAACTTTTTATAAATTGCTTATTAGAGGATTAGATTATGAAAGATAAATGGAAGGATTAAAGGAAAAAAAAAAACTCTATTTGAAACATTTTGGGCAACTTTGATACCACTTTGTATTTTACTAATTATTTTCAATATATTTTACATAGTTTATGTTTTGCTCATTATGTTTTGCCCCAAGCCATTATTCTTTGACATCTTGTAGACCTTTCATTATTGTGGAAGCAAAATTAGGCACTACTACAAAAATTATAATAATTGACACCAATTTAATGACAGTTATTCAAAGAACTGTCATTAAAAGATTTATCAACATTTTTGATGACAGTTATTTCAAAACTGTCATCAAAAGTAAGGTGTTTAAAAACTTTTAACGTCAGTTCCTTAAGAACTGACGTTAAAAGATAACATTTAACGTCAGTTCTAATGGAACTGACGTTAAATGTTAAAACATTGACGCCAGTTCTTCAAGAACTGGCGTCAAAGGCCAATATTGCAGTAGTATGGGTTGCTGCTGCTTTCCTTGCTGCAGCTGTAAGCAGCCATTGCTCTGCAGCAATGGCTGCTGCTGTTGCTGTAAGAGGCAGCACCAAGGTCCGGATTGAAGACCATTGCTGCAGCTGTAAGCGGCCATTACTCTGCAGCAATTGCTGCTGCTGTTGCTGCAAGAGGCAGCACCAAGGTCCGGATTGAAGACCATTGCTGCAGCTGTAAGCAACCATTGCTCTGCAGCAATGGCTGTTGCTATTGCTGCAAGAGGCAGCACCAAGGTCCGGATTGAAGACCATTGCTGCAGCTGTAAGCAACCATTGCTATGCAGCAATGGCTAGAGTACTGACCTTCAACAGCGTTGAAGGCCAAAGTTCAACAGGGTTGAAGGACAGGAACCTTCAACGCCAGTTCTTACAGAATTGGCGTTGAAGGCCAGAGTATTGACCAGTATACAATATTAAGCCAATCTTCTACAGAACTGGCGTTGAATGCCAGAGTACTGACCAGTATACAATATTAAGCCAATCTTCTACATGCTGAGGCTGAAGCAGCAGATTCTAAAGCCAAAAAACTTCAACCAGTATACAATATTAAGCCAGAAGAGTTTGTAAATCTACCAAGAAACTTTATTTCTATAAAACTTGTAGCCAATCTTGGCCACAAGCAGTTAGTTGAATTGGCAGAATTGGTTCACATTCCCATGGCCTGATCATTAAGCTGAATTTGTAGTAATCAGAAGCCAAATAAACTTTTAAATTGCATTTCACGGGAAATTATGATTAGGATTGTCATCTTCCCTGTGCAGTGGCGCCACATGATTTGAGATTGCCATGTATTCATGCTAAGAGATGAAATCCTATGCAATTCTGCAGTTTCATGACTACGGTTTGAGATCTAGATTCTCTTTTACTTTATAGTTTCTTCAGCTTTTGTCATCTATCTACCCAGGGTCAGCTTATGCAAATGTAAAAAGAGACTAAAGGAAAAAAAAAAAAAAACTAAACGGAGAGGGTGTTACTCTGATCTGTATCTGCTATAAGTATTATTTTCATCAAATGTTTTCTCCATGCTGAAGTCCTATCCTGAGAAAACTATTTGGTTCAGAGATTACATTCAGGATTAATTATATAAACTCGGCTATCTTTTTGTTGCATTGAACTTTGTGTTTCATGTCTTTTAATATTTTAAATACAGCAGTAGCTACTTTACTCAAGAAGAATGGTCAGATATCATTCCTCCGCCATCGAGCATGTGCCCTGCTTTGCTTAATCATCACAATGATGTCGAGCAGGCACCCGAACTAATCCCAGAATGGATTAAAACCTTGAAAGTTATTGATCACGGCTCTTTTTCTTCATCAGTTCTGCAGTGATTCTGGTTTTCAAATGGTGATTGATTGCCTCATATGGACGGTCCGGTGTTTCTTTGGTCATGTTCTTTTTGGCTAAGGTGGGATTAAAATGTTGTTTATATCGCAACTGAGTAGGAATTATCCAGGTGAAGGCCTTCCAAGGAGAGGCATAGAAGCATTTTAGAGGTATTATGAAACTATCTAACTAGAAGTTTATCCTTATTTGAACTTCGACAGGGAAGCAAGAGAGAGGTGTGCAGTGAAAAAATCATTTTTTCCTTTTTCCTTTACGGTCTGTTCATGGCAAAAACACCCCAAAATAACCCCATTGAGGCAGCAAAATTCTCATAAGAAAGTGGTTTACATCTAGGAAGACTTACTGCTTTTCTTCTGAAACAACTACAGAGGGCTGGATTGATAAATAGGCAGAGGCATAGAGAGAGACAAATTCTGAAAGAATAATAGTGTTATATAGTGTTTTTTACCCTACTTCCTTTTCCCTATAAAAAATCCAACTAATAAAGAATCATCATCTCCCCTGTCTTTATCAGTACCAGCTTAAACTTTTAAAAGCCCCTTAAACACTGCAAACAGATGCACAAAGACTCCTCTAATCTCCGAACAATTGCTCTTTCCATCCACCATTCATCAATACCAACTCGACTCCTCATTTCTAGTGTACTTGTTGCAACAATACAAATGAAAAGTCACAAATATCAAAAACTACCAACTTCATTCAGCTCCAATGGAAGCAAAAAAGATGAAAAAAGAAATTAAAAGCAAACTCAAGCCACATTTTTCAGGAGAAGAAAGGTCATTATATTGTGAAAAGTACAATTCTGATAGAACCTTTACCGCTTTAGATAAACTCTTACACTTGCTATTAAGACATCAACATTTCGTATGGTTTGTAGTCCTATGTCCACGCAAGTTGACCGTGTATTAATCCCTTGACTAATCCTAATGAACACTACAATATCCACGACATTACCTTCGTACTATTATTAAAAAAAATACAATTTTTTTATAATGGAGTGTCATCAATTAGTATCAAAATATTCATGTCTTTGAAAATACCACACCCCAAAAATTATCATTGAAGTCAGGTAATCCAAAGCCTTATAACTATCACACAAAAAACCTGTACTTTCAATGTGGTATAAGTCTCATGCCTGCAACTAGAATCCTAACATTTCAATAGCCTTGGGGTGATAAATTTTCCTATTAGTAAGAAAAGTACAATAAGCTAGTAGATGAATCAATGTCCACGGATATATGGTGCACAACTAACTTCCATAACTAAATCTGTAGCAAGATCAATTCAAGTGAATTGTCTTCAGCAGTTTTCATAGTCACAGCTAATGGCTTCTTTTAAAAGAGGTGCAAGACGAGCAAGTTTCGATGTCCCATCATCCTCTAGCACGGAGCCATGAAGGATGCTACAAAAACAGGAGACTTCCCTTCTTTTCCAATTTATGCTCAGACACTGCAGAGACATTCTCACATTAAGCAATAATACATAATTAGTGTGGATTTTTGCAGTACCGAATGGAATATTCACATGTATAGAGAACAGAGGTTACCTTCAATGCCCTTCTCAATGTACTCCAGGTAATGTGCAGGGGCTGATTCTCCTATGTCTCCTTTCCTTCAAACCTGCTTCTTCAGCTTGGACTTTAGTTCGTTGGTCTTCTTCTTCTGTCTCCTCCAGCGCCAACAGTTGGATGTCCTGTTCGGTGGGTTCTTCTTTTGTGCAGCATGACAACAATACAGTGCCTGCATTCTGAGTACATATCCCGTCCCGGCACAGGTAGTACACATTACTAATTAAGTTGTTATGCTGGGATAGTAAATAATGAAAACAATGTAACAAGAAAGTATCACATGCCTGCATCATTTCCAGGACGAAAAGGGACATTATTCCCACTCCAAGGGATCTCGTCCTGCATCGTCCACCCTTATTTTGAGACCTTTTGAGCCTTGGCAACCAAAGCTTTGATCCTTTAAGCTCTTCATACTCTCTGCACTTTCAGTAAGCAACAAGGTTAGGGCATGTTGTACTGAATTATGCATACAGAACTGGCGTTGAAGGCCAGAGTACTGACTTCAATAGGGTTGAAGGATAGGAACCTTCAACACCAGTTCTTACAAAACTAGCGTTGAAGGCCAGAGTGGGGTTCTAAATTTTTTCTAGAGCCCTCTAGAGCCCGCCATAACCTCCCGCTACATTTTTTCTCTCTAAGGTCAGAATTCTCCTCTTCACAGACTGTCCAGAAGCAGCTGCACAGCCAGCCTTCCATTCTCTGGTGATTCTCCTGTCTACAGTCCATCCACAACCAGCTGGGGTAGCTGGTTACAGCCTTTTCCCAACTCTTCTCCGGCCATTCTCCTTTCTGCAGTCAATCCAGAACAAGCTAGATTAGCTGCTGGCAGTGTTTCCAGCACTCTCTGTTTTGGTCTTTGTCCACACAGCAGCCATTCTCCGGTGAGTCTCCTGTCTGCAGTCCATCCACAACCAGCTGGGGTAGCTGGTGGCAGTCGTTTCGCCACTCTTCTCCAGCCATTCTCGTTTCTGCAGTCAATCCAGAACCAGCTGGTGTAGCTGCTGGCAGCGTTTCCAGCACTCTCTGTTTTGGTCTTTGTCCACACAGCAGCCATTCTCCGGCGAGTCTACTGTCTGCAGTCCATCCATAACTAGCTGGGGTAGCTGGTAGCAGCCGTTTCCCCACTCTTCTCTGGCCATTCTCTATACAGGTAGATGAAATTTTATTTTGAGAAGTTTTTGTTTAATTGTGTTAGGTGAATTGTTATTCAATGATGAAATTTTAATTTTTTTCATTAATATATTTGGATGAACATATTTGGTATGAATGGATATATATTGATATATTTATTATTTCATAATTATTAAAATTTTTAGATTAATTGATAAATTAAAAATGTTAATTAGATGAATTTATATTTTGATAAATTAATTATATATTAGGTGTAGATGAATTTATGGTTGAATTAATTTTTTTACGTAAGATTAATTGGTATATTTTATCAAATTTAATTATATTGATTTATTGTTAACATAAATTAATATATTTAGTTAAATTTTAAATAGATAATTAATTAGATTATGTTGTTCAAAATAGTATATTAGATGCTTGAAACATAAATAATTAAATATCTTTTAAATTTCAGAATTGATAAAACTTGGATGTTTGCTGATAGAAGATCAGAGGCATATGATGTAGGGGTGAATAACTTTTTAGATTATACTGTTCAGAATAGTGATAACCCTGAATTAATTCGGTGTCCATGTATTAAATGTGGCAATATGAAGCGTCATACCCCATACGTGATACAGAATCATTTATATATATATCGAGTTGATAGCAGCTATCAAAACTGGATATGGCACGGAGAAACCAGTATTGTTGGGTCTTCTACTAGTAAGAATGCTAAAGTTGTTAAGGAGGTAGAACACATCGAAGAAGTTGATAACACTGTAGAAATGGTACAATAGGCATTTGCAGAGTATGATAGTAATCCTAACCACTTTGAAAGATTACTTTGTGATGCTAAGAAACCTTTGTACTCTGGATCAGTGAAGTTTACTAAATTATCTGCTCTAGTTAAATTGTACAATTTGAAGGCAAAATATGGTTGGTCCGATCAAAGCTTCAATGATCTTTTAAATTTGATTGCCGACATTTTGCCTGATAATAATGAAATGCCTATATCCATGTATGATGCCAAGAAAACATTGAATGCATTAGGGATGGAGTATCAAAAGATTCATGCCTGTCCAAATGATTGCATATTATATCGGAAGGAGTTTCAGGATGACATTCAATGTCCAACTTGTGGACTTTCAAGATGGAAAGTAATGAAAAACGGTAACAAAATAAAGACTGGTGTGCTTGCTAAGGTGTTATGGTATTTTCCACCAATACCAAGATTTAGAAGAATGTTCAAAAGTTCTGAAATATCAAAATAGCTTACATGGCATTCAAATAAAAGGGAAATTGATGGTCAGTTGAGGCATCCATCGGATACACTATCATGGAAATTGGTTGACTACATGTGGCTAGAGTTTGCTTCAGAGCCAAAAAACTTAAGGCTTGCTATATCAGTAGATGGGATTAATCCGCATAGTACATTGAGTAGTCGATATAGTTGTTGGCCGGTGATTATGGTGAACTATAATTTACCGTCATGGTTAACAATGAAGAGAAAGTTCATGATGTTGACGTTACTAATATCAGGTCCTAAACAACCTGGTAATGATATCAATGTCTATTTGGCTCCACTTATAGAAGACTTAAAAATGTTATGGGACATAGGTGTAAAAGTACATGATGCGTACCGTAATCAGTCATTTTACTTAAAAGCTGTTTTGTTATGGACAATCAATGATTTTCCTGCATATGGTAATTTATCTGGTTGCATTGTTAAAGGGTATTATGCTTGTCCTATTTGTGCTAAGAACACCCAAGCTAGTTACTTAAAATATAGTAAAAAGATGTCATATATTGGACACAGGAGATTCTTACCACGGCATCATCCTTACCGCAAACAGAAAAAGGCCTTCAATGGTGAACAAGAATTCAGAATTGCTCCCCAACCATTAAGCAGTGAAAAAGTCTTTCACAAAGTTCAATGTTTAGTAAATTCATGGGGAAAGTCAAAAAAACGAAGTACAATGGGTAAAGAAGATGTTGTTACACAGTGCTGGAAAAATAGGTCGATTTTCTTTGATTTACCATATTGGAAGTCCATGCATATTAGACATATTCTAGATGTCATGCACATTGAAAAGAATATTTGTGATAGTCTTCTTGGGACATTGCTTGATATTCCAGGAAAATCTAAAGATGGATTAGCAGCAAGAATAGATTTGAAAGACATGGGGTTAAGGTCTGAGTTGGAACCACCAGCTCACGGTAATCGTACATTTCTACCATCTGCATGCTACACTTTATCTAGAGAAGAAAAAAAAAATATTCTGTAAAGTTTTCAGTGAGATTAAGGTACCGGATGGGTATTCTTCGAACATCAGAAATCTAGTATCCATGGACAACTTGAAACTATATGGGTTGAAGTCGCATGATTGTCACATCCTTATGTAACAACTTTTACCTATTGCTTTACGAGGTGTGCTACCCAAAACATGTTAGATATGCTCTCATCAGACTTTGCATGTTCTTTAATTTGTTATACCAAAAGGTGGTGGACGTGTCAAAGTTAGATGGAATTCAAAACGAACTTGTCACAACACTTTGTTTGCTTGAGAAGTACTTTCCTCCCAGCTTTTTTGATATTATGGTCCACCTCACAGTTCATCTTATCAGAGAAGTAAAATTATGTGGTCCCGTGTATTTACGATGGATGTACCCATTTGAAAGATACATGAAAGTGTTAAAGGGTTATGTTCGAAATCGTAATAGACCTGAGAATAGTATTGCTGAGTCGTACATTGCAGAAGAGGCATTAGAATTTTGCGTTGACTATTTATCTGATATGAATATTATTGGAATTCCCCCACGAAAGAATGTACTTGGTCATTCAACTCGAAATGGAAAAGCTCTAACTAGTGGAAATGTTGAGAAAGCCGATCATGTCCTCCTTCATCAAGCGCACTTGTATGTTTTGATGAATACGAGTGAAGTTCAACCATATATAAGGTAATTAAATTTTATGACTCATATTTTATTATTATATGAAATAATATTTGAATTATTGTATGATGATTTATTCTTAACATGTAGTGAGCACTTAAATCAGTTAAAGGTCGATAATTCTATCAAGTCAAAACGACTCAAATGGTTACATGATGAACAAAATCGAACCTTAAGTAATTGGTTACGCACACGAGTAAGAATACTTATTATTATCTAGACATTAAATTTATTTTTAATATGGATCATCTAATATATGTTATGATATAGATTGAGAATGAACTTTTATCATCCAATCATAATGTCTCATCAACACTACGATGGCTTGCCCATGGTCATCGATCCACAATAATCAAGTATCCTGGATATATCATCAACGGTTGTCACTTTTACACAAAACAACGAGATAACTCAAGGATCCATCAAAATAGTGGTGTCACTCTAGTTGCCAACACCATGCAAATCTCCAGTGCTAAGGATAAAAATCCAATATATGGTGATTTATCATTCTATGGAGTTATACAAGAAATATGGGAACTAGATTATACAACTTTCAGAGTTTCAGTTTTCAAATGTGATTGGATTGAGAATAGTAGCGGTGTTAAAGTTGATGATCTAGGAGTTATGCTAGTTGATCTCAATCGGATTGGTCATAAGAATATCAGTTTATATTGGCTTCACAAGCAAGACAAGTATTTTACATTGAAGATCCAATTGATGCCAAATGGTCTGTAGTGCTGTCAACACCTCCACAAGACTATGATGAAGATGATGATTTATGCGATATTAGTATGGAGCACATGTCTTCTTGTAATAATTTGCCACCTGCTGATTTATATGACCAAATGGATGAGCATCATCTTGTGTATGCTCGAGACAATGATGAAGGATTGTGGGTTTGAGTATTTTTTAAGGTAATAATCAATTGCTTCATGTGTCAAAGTTATTGTGTTTTTTTTATAATTTTATTTTATTTTTCTAATTTTATCATGTTATATCATATTTTGCATATATGATGCTAACTATATTTTGTTATTGTTCACAGATTTGATGGATCCTTCTGAACACTCAAGTGAAGGCTCTCAAGGGCCCAAAAAACGAGGTATCACCGGTATGCCTAAGATAATTAAAAGTCGTGCTTCCGGAGTTAAGCTCACGATCGAGGTAAATGATAAAGGTCAACCAATTGGGAGGAATGGCATCCAATTCAATAGCTATATTGGGGTGGTGGTACGTAATACGGTGCCTATAAATATCGTGAATTGACACTCAGTAAGCATTGAAATGAAAAATAAGATTTGGGAGACAATATTGGTAAGTTAAATAAAACATAATGTGGTATTGCTTTTCAATTAGTTTATTGCTAATTAATTTGATTTGCACAAATTCACTTTTTTATAATATGTTATAGGAGACGTATGATATTGATGCGAGTATGAAAAGGTACGTACTTCAGTCTACTGCAAACAAATGGAGGAACTTCAAGACCAATCTTACATCAAAGCACATATTCCCTCACAATGATGACTTGGAATTTTTATCACTTCCACCTGAAGAATATAGCAGTGTTATTGATGTTGGGGTATGGCAAGAATTTGTGAACTCTCGTATGACAGAAGAGTTTCAGGTATGTATTTATAGTTAATAAAGTTTTTGTTTATATAATTTTCTCCAAATGTTGATGTGTATTGATCTTACAGGAAAAGAGACAAATAGCAAAAGAGAAAAGAAAGAAGAATGTGTACGATCATCGTCTATCTAGAAAGGGATTTGCAGGGCTGGAAAGCGAACTTGTAAGTTTTTCTCTTCCATTTATTATGTTTATAATTGATAATATATTCATTTGGTAATACATTCTAAAATCTAACATATTCACTCTTTATGTTAAAAAAAGAAACAAGCATTGGGTAGCGATGCTCAAATTGATCGTGCCTTATTGTGGAAGGCTTCACGACAGAATAAGAAGGGAGAATATGTGAATGATGCGAGTCGACTGTGTGGGAAAAGAATTGTAAGTATAGTTCAACTTTTTTCTAGCATTTATAGTAATAAATTTTATGTTTATTGATTAATTTTATTATAACATTGTAGGATGAGTTGATGACACAGAGCACAGAAGGTAAATTTACAAACTTCGGTCCAGAAGATGTACTGACGAAAGCTCTTGGTACACCTGAGCACCCCAGACGAATTAGAGGTCAAGGATCTGGGGTAACTATCACATCTTATTTTGGGAAGCCCAAAAAGTTGAATGTCCCTCAAGGTATGCAATTAGATCAACAGCAATTGACAGAGATAATAAGGTGGTTTACAGAGCATAAAGAGGTTTTGACAAACATTATTGCGAACAAAAATGATGATGTCCAACAAGAAAAATCTACAATGCAATTTCGTTCAAGTAAAGCTAGCAATAATATAACTGGTTTATTGGAGGAAGAAGAATATCCAATACCTCAGTCACCTATGCCAATCACACCACCAGCACCTACAGTGGCACCACACAACAACAAAGTATGCTACATGTTATTCATAGTAGATGTGATATTAATAATATTACGAACGTAACTTATGTTTTTTTGGATCATTACAGTGTGAGCCATTCCATATGTTCATCCAGTCATCAGACTACATAGTGGCAAGTGGGGTTATCTTCATGGATCATACTGCTAATCAGTTCATCCACGGGCGTCCATTATTTTCTGGTGATGTTCGGGTGACAGTGGATGTAGCTATTCATGGTGATGCTCCGTTGCCTCGTCCTAACCCAGAAGGTGGACTGAAAAATGTTGTTTCTGCACTTGGTTCAGTTGTTGCTTGACCTCGAGATTGGGTCAGTGTTGGTACACATGAGGTAATGTTTTAGGTAATATATTTTATAAAGTCAACCTATTAATGTGAACTAAGTTTGCAAAAATTTTTCAGCTATCGACTATAAAGCAACAAGGTAAGTTGCCAGTTAAGAAAGCACTAACATTGACAAAACCACAATCATCACAACAAGTATCTTCCGTTGGGCTACCACAAGGATTACAAAAGATGTATAATTATGTGTATAAGGTGATGGCACCTGATGAAGCAATACACATACCTTTTACTGAAGTCTTTGCTTCTGATGGACATGTATTTGTGGCTCGAGAAGATATCATGCAATTTTATCACATGGAAGAGCTAAGTGTCACCATTATTCAGGCTTACATTGTGTACGTATGTCTTTTGAATTTTTATTTGGTTATTATTATTTGGCTACTTCATATTTATATTTTTCTTACTCTTTGTTATTTCAGTAAACTTTATACAGATTTAGCTGCACTTGGCTTGAGAAAGTATTTTGTATTTGCTGATCCATCAACATTGTCATATGGAATGTCTATAAGTATAGACACTCAAGCTCGTCACTTAGCCAATAGAATGATGGATCCATGTGACGAAGGAGTAGTGATATTTCCTTATAACTTGAGGTAAGTTATAATACTAATTAAAATTATTAATAGATTTGTTTAACATATTTTTTACATTTATTTTTCATAATGTAGGCAGCACTGGTTGTTGGTGGTTGTTGAGCCTCGTAATTTTGTGTACAGTATTTTTGATCCTTTGAACCATGGTTCTCGTCAAGAACTAGATCAACTTATGTCCACGTAAGTGAAAATATTTTCATTTATGTTAGTATATATTTTTTCTTACTCTTAATAATATTGATTATTTTCTATTAGCAGTTCTTTTAAATTGTTTCAAGTTTTCAAAGAATCAAGCAATAGGCGCATTCCTAGGAGTATTCCTGCTAAGGTATGTATATTTAAACCTATATATGATGTTAGTTTTATTTATTTTGCAAAATGTGATAATGTTAAATTTTTAATGCAGTGTCCACATCAGCCTTCAAATACTGAGTGTGGATATTATATTATGAAATTTTTAAGGGACATCATTGATAGACGTGATAGAAATATCCCATATGCAAAAATGGTAAGTTTTTAATCATTTACTTATGTAAATACTTAAGTAATTAATTAATGTGTGTATTAAAAATTTTAATTGGACTAACCTTTTTTTTTTTTTTTGAAATATAGTTAATGGACATAGATACTTACACCCAATCGGATATTGATGAAGTGAGAAAAGAGGTTGGATAATTTCTTTGGAGTGCCATATTAGAAAGTTGAATCTTGAAGATTTTTTTATACATGACCATTATTGAATTTATATTTTAGGATTGTGTAATATTTTAACTTATGTATTGTACATATAGAGTTTAATTATAACATTAAACATTAGTGATCTTTTGTTTTGTTTGTCTCTTATTACTTTTTTGGATTAGATTATTTTGAGTGTTTTCAGATATGAAAGAAGTAATGACGATCTCTGTTAGAATGGTATTGAAGTGTATAACATAAAAATTTTGGTTGCATATATATTGTGAAGAATTGTATTGATGTATATGCATGATGTGAAAATAGGTTTTGGATAATTTGAATTTTATTTATTTTAAAATAAATACAAAAAAATACCTTTAATGGGTATCTCCTTTTAATGATAGTTCCAACAGAACTGTCGTTAAAGGGTACCCTTTTTAATGACAGTTTCGTTGAAACTGTCGTTGAAGGGTACCCCCCTTTAACGACAGTTATGTTGGAACTGTCATCAAAGGCACCCCCTTTGAACTGTCATTAAAAACTCTCCCCTTTAATGACATGAACGAAGATGATACTTTTATAACTGTCATTAAAAACCATTTTTAACAGTCATTAAAGCTTTTATTTGTATAGTGAGGTATCAGTATACACTATTTAAAAAATTGGTGACAACTTCAACTTTATTTTTGGGGATTTTCAAAAAGATGAATTTCCACCATTTTCATACTGAGGGTTTTTCATAGTGAAACCCCGACTATGGCACCATACACCACCCTAGTCCTTAAACTCTGAACTTGAACCTTGAACCATAAAGTATGAACATGAAAACTTGCATTCCTAATGTTGAACCCAAACTTGTAATCTTGAAATTTTAATTTTAATTTCCTAACCTTAGACCTTAAATCTAAGGACTCCGAACCCTTGACATTGGACTCGGGATGCTAGACCATTGATCCTTGAGTTTGGACATTGTAGCCTTAACCTTAAAGCCTAAACCTTTGACTTGGACCCTAAACCTTAACCTCAGACTTTTGGCCTCAAACCTTCTACCCTAGACCTTAGTCCTTTGATCCTAAACCCCTTATAATAGACCTAAAACCTTATTGATGACTTAACTATTTATATTGTAGTTCTTTAGTGTTTTTTGAATTTTAAGAGCTTCCTCGAAGCATCTTTGGGTTTTTTTATGTTGTTTATGGTAAGATTGGATGATGAAACATAAGTGGAAGCATTAAAGGAAGAGAGAGATCTGTTTGAGTAATTTTAACCAACTTTGACAGAGATCTGTTTGAGTAATTTTAACCAACTTTGACACTTTTTTGTGTTTTACCAATAACTCTCTGTTCTAAACTCTAGTTGGTATCATTTAACTAGTAAAATCTAGATCTTTATGTGATTTTCCTTTAAGGGAACTTGATTGTAGCCTTTTCAATGTCTACTTTTCATCCTTCAAAACTATTTATCCTTCTCAAAGGTTACTCTAAAAGCAGTTTACATAAAAACTCAAGATGGTTACTTTATATTTTCATATCTATTAATTCTACAATTTTTAAGGCTAAATTTATTCAAAAATATTCGTGAGATCATCCCCTACAAGATTCAGCGTTTACTTTTTTTGTATTTCTTTCTTGATTTTATGTAAAACATCCCTAAAAAGGCTCTATTGGTCATGAGAATGTAGTTTCATTTGTGATGGAATATATAATTTACACTCTCATTCTCTCTTACCATAATGTTGTTTAGTTTATGCTTTACTCTTAGCTTGTTGCTTCAAACCGTTCTTCTTTCATATCGTATCATTTTATAAGCAAAATTAGTTATTAGTACATATAGTTTAGGAAAATTTATAGGACTCCAATGTTCATTTTTAAGGATTTTCGAAGAAATACATTTTCTCCTTTTTAACGTTAAGAGTTTTTCGTGGTGAAACCCCTAGTATGACACCTTAAACCACCTTAGTCCCAAAACCTTGAACTTTAAAAGTGAGCCCTGAACCATATAGCATGAACATAAAACTTGCATCCTTAACCTTTAACCTCTAAACCAATAACCTGAAACTTTAAATTTTTATTTCTTGACTTTAGACCCTAGATATAGGATCTAGAACCAACTTGAGTTCAGGACCCTAGAGCATTAGTTCACGACCCTCGACCATTAATCTTTGACATTTGACCTTCAAGCCTCAATAGTGAACCTTAAACTAGACTTAGTACCTTAGCCATCACCTTAGACTTTAGACCTTAGACCTTTAACCTTCGACCTTCAACCTTAGACCTTTCCTCAAAGGCCTCAAACCTTAGTGATAACTCAACTATTTATAATGCATTTATTTATTGTTTTTTAATTTCAAGAGCTTCATCGATGGTTTTTTGACTTTTTATAAATTGCTTATTGAAAGATTAGATTATGAAATATAAATTGAAGCATTATGGAAAAAAACAAATCTATTTGAAACATTTTGGGCAACTTTGACACTACTTTGTATTTTACTAATTATTTTCAATATATTTTACATAGTTTATGTTTTACTTATTATGTTTTGCCTCAAGCCATTCTTCTTTGACATCTTGTAGACCTTTCATTATTTTGGAACCAAAATTAGGTATTGGTACATACTATTTAAAAATTTAGTGACAACTTCAACTTTATTAAGGATTTTTAAAAAGATGAATTTCCACCATTTTCATACTAAAAGTTTTCCATAGTGAAATCCCGACTATGGCATCGCAGACCACCATAATCCTTAAACTCTGAACTTGAACCTTGAGCCTTGAGCCATAAATCGTGAACCTGAAAACTTGCACTCTTGACATTGAAGCCCAAACTTGCAATCTTCAAATTTTAATTTTAATTTCCTGACCAGAGACCTTAAACCTAAGGACTCAGAACCCTAAACCTTGGACTCAAGATGATAGACCATTGATCCTTGAGTTTGGACCTGATAGCCTTAACCTTGAACCCACCCTAAACCTTTGACTTGGACCTTAAATCTTAACCTAAAACCTTAGACCTTAATCCTTCAACCCTATACTTTAGTCCTTCCATCATAATAGACCTAAAACCTTATTTATGACTCAACTATTTATGTTGCAGTTCTTTAGTGTTTTTTGAATTTTAAGACCTTCCTCAAAGCATCTTTTTGTTTTTTTGTGTCGTTTGTGGCAACATTGGATGATGAAACATAAATGGAAGCATTAAATGAAAAGATAGATCTGTTTGAGTAGTTTTGGCCAACATTGACACTGCTTTGTATTTTACCAATAACTCTATCTTTTAAACTCCAAGCTCCTAAACCATGAACTTGAAAATTGAGCATTGAGCCATAAAATGTGAACACAGAAACATGCATCCTTGACTGTAGACCTTTAATTCTATGCCTTTCATCATAAACATAGGACCTATTTGACAACTCAATTATTTATAATGCATTTTTATTTTTGTTTTTGTTTTTAGAATTTTAAGAGCTTCTGTGATGCCTTTTGGTTTTTTTTTTTTTAAGTTTTTCATTGCAAGATTGGGTGAAGATAGACAACTAAAAGCATTGAGGGAAAAAATAGATCCATTTAAGTAGTGTTTGTTAACTATGGCACCACTTTGTATTTTACGAATAATTAGCTCTTTCAAAGTGTAGTTGGCATCATGTAACTTGTAAAATCTAAATCTTCAAATGATTACCTTTTATGAGAACTTAAATTTAGCGATTTTAATTTCATGTTTTTAATCCCTTGAAAGGACTTTTCCTTTTAGAAAGTTACTCGAAAAAGAGCTTGCATGAAGACACAAGCTACCTTATACTCTTCCTCCAAATCTTTTATTCTTTTTTTAAAATGCAGTGGGCCTTATTGATGCACCCTCAATATATAATACTGATTTCCAACTATACTCTTCATTCAAACCTTTTTTTCTTTTATGATAACTTAATTTTAGTCATTTTAATTTTTATCTATCATCTTTCAAAAGCATCTTTCTTTCTTGGAAGTTACTCAAGAAAGAGTGCGCATTAAACCCAAGATATCCTATATTGATTTTTCAAGTATAAATGAATTAATTGAAGCCATTTAAGTATTTTATACTCATCTTCAACTATTATTGATATTGCTTGAGCCATCAGATCTCTCCAGTTGCCTTTTTTGAAAAGCTTTGAATAATTCCAAGTACTTAGTTTTAACCTAAGAAAGAGCCCATTGAGGGGTCTTTTAGCATTGATATTTTTTTGCTCTTTCGTTCTTTTGGTTTCAGGATCATTCCCCTACAATCACAGGATTGCAATCTTCCATATATATCTCTAGTTTTATCCAACCTCCTCAAGTAACTTTAAATTTTCAAGTCTCCTTCTAAGGATAAGCTCATGGGAATCACGTTCTACTTTCATCTCTTCTCATTCGATCATGTTTTAAACCCTGAATTGGTCCAAAAATATCCATGACATTACCATCTACAGGATTTATCATTCACCTTTCCACATCACCTTTTGGATTTTTGGCAAAACCTCCTTAGAAGAGCCTTGTTGGTCATGAGAATGTGGTTCATGTATGATGGAGTGGCCATTTTTAATTCCCATTCTCTTTTACTATAATGCCATATGGTTTATGCTCTACTATTACTGCAATGCCTCAAGCCGTTCTTCTTTGCCATCCTATAGATCTTTTATTATTTTGAAAGCCAAATTAGGTATTAACACGTACTATTTAAAAAATAACTAGTGATTTTAATTTTATTTTTTAAAGATTTTCAAAGATGAATTTCCTCCCTTTTCACCCAAAGGGTTTTCCATAGCGAACACTCGGGTGTGACATATTAGACCACCACAGTCATTTAACCCTAAACTTGAACCTTGAGCTCTAAAACCAAAAAGTGTGAACTTGAAAACTTCCATCATTAACCTTGAGCTCCAAACCTACAACCTTGAAATTTGAATTTTAATTTATTGACTTTACACCCTAAACGTAAGGCTCGAGATGCTTGACCTTGGACATGGGGCCTTAGACCATTGGCTTTCGACCCTTAACCGCTAATATTTGAGTTTAAACTTGACACCCTTAATCTTAGACCCTAAATCGCCAATACTTGAGTTTAGACCTGACACTCTTAACCTTAAAGCTTTAACTCGGAGCCTTGACCTTGCACCTCGACCTTGGACCTTTGACCTTTAACCCTAAACCTTAATCCTTCGACCCTAAATCCTTCATCAAAAGCCTAGAACTCTATTGATAACTCAGCCATGTATAATGAAGTTATCTAGTGTTTTTCGAGTTTTTTGAACTTTCTTGATGCTTTTGTGTGTTTTGTTATGTTGTTTATTGCAATAATTGATGATGAAACACAAGTGTAAGCATCAAGGGAATACATATATCTATTTGAGTTATTTTGACCAGTTTTTACATGACTTTGTATTTTGCTAATAGTAGTCTCTTTCAAACTCCAATTAACATCATTTAACTTGTAAAATTTGATCTTCAAGTGATCTTCTTTTGAAGGAACTTAATTTTGGCCTTTTTAACTTTTTCTTTTCATCCTTTAAAACCATTTTTCCTTGTTGAAAGTTACACCAAAATGTGTTCACATTAAAACACCAACTATTCTTCATGCTTTTTAGGCCATCAGATCCCTCAAATTTCCTTTTTAAGCACTCACTTTGAACCTAACAAAGAGCGAACAAAGGGTACTTCCAACATTAACATATTTTTTTCCCTTTAATCATCACTTAATAATGGCTGCAATCTACCATAATCATCTCTTATTTCATCCAACCACCTCAAGCGTCTTTCAAAAACTTTAATCATAATTTTCAACTTCCCTTCCATGGTGAAGCTTATGAGGGTTATTTTCTACTTAAGATCACTATCATAAACTTTAAGCCCTCAATTGATCCAAACATATTCTGAACATCACCCTCTATAAGATTAATCATTTGCTTCTTCGCATCTACTTCTTCTTTTGATTTAGACTTGGACTCTTAACCTTGACTTTAGACCTTGGAAGTTAGAGCATCAACCTTAGAACTTAGATCATCAACCCTAAACCCTTCATCATCGACCTCGAGCCTTCATAAGAACTTAACTATTTATAATGCATTTATGTAGTGTTTTTTGAATGTTTGGAGCTTTGTTAATGCTTTTTTGTTTTTTTTTTAATGTTCTTTATTCTAGAATTAGATGGTGAAAGACAAGAGGAAGCTTTAAGGGAAAAAAAAAATTCTATATGGTTTAGGGCAACTTTGGCACTACATTGCATTGTGCAAATCGCTCTAACTTCCAAACTCCAATTGACATCATTTTACTTATATCATCTAAATTTTCAATTGATTTCCTTTTGAAAGAACTTAATTTGGGCCATTTTAATTTCTTATTTTCATTCTATGCATTTTTCCTTATTGCAACTTGCTTTAGAATGAGCTTGCATGAAACCATACAAGACTTTATGCTCTTCCTTTAGCCTTGTTTTTTCTTTTGTGAAAAACAATTGATAATTGAAGCACCCATAGTATTTCATACTCATTTCCTACTATTCTTCATATTCTTTAGCATTACTACCATCGAATTGTCTTTCTAAGAAAGATCTGAATAATCTTAAGTACTCATTTCTAACCTAATGAAAAGCCCATGAAAGGGTCTTCAAGCATCAATATCTTTTTTCCTTTTCATTCTTTCACTTTCAACATTGTTCCTATACAATCATAGATTATAATAACACATACTAATCTCTCACTTTAAGGATCTTCCAAAAACTACCTCAAAAGTGCCCTCTTTAGTTGTCATTTTCAATTATCCCACCAATGGAATGCTCATGAGGGTCATTTTTTGGTTTCACATCTTTTCATCTATTCATATTTTAAACCCTAAATTAGTCCCAAGATATTCATGAGGTCACTGTCTACAAGATTTATCTTTCACTTCTTTACTTCTTTTTCTAGTTTTTTTGCAAAACCTCCCTACATGAGTCCTTTTGGTCATGTGAATGTAGTTCATTTATGATGAAATAGCCATTTCAAATTCTCATTCTCTTTTACTTTAATTCCATATGATTTATGCTTTGGTCTTAATTTGTTGCCTCATGCCATTCTTCTTTGACATCTTATATCTTACATAAATTTGGAACCAAAATTAGGTATCAATACATACAGTTTAAAAAATTTGTGGCAACTTCAATTTTATTTTTTAGGATTTCCAAAGAAATGAATTTTCTCCATTTTCACACAAAGGGTCATCCGTAGTGAGACTAGTACTATGACGCCCTTGACCACCCTAGTTCCTAAAATATGAACTTGAAAATTTGGCATTGAGCCATAAAATGTGAACATGAGAACTTGCATACTTACCTTGAGACTTAAACCTACAATCTAGAATTTAAATTTTAATTTTTTGACCATAGACCCTGGACCTAAGGTACAAGACTCTAGACCTTTGGCTTATGACTCTTCACCTTTGATCTCTCACCTTGGACCTTGCAGCCTCAACCCTAAACCTTGAACCTTTAACTATGACCCTTGACCTTGTCCTTGGACCTTTGACCCTAAATCCTTCACCATAGACTTAGAACCTTATTACTAACTCCATAATTTATTGTGTATTGATCTAGATTAAGAGGTTTTTCAATATTTTTTTTAATGATTTTCATGTTGTTTATTGCAAGATTAAACCTTAGTCCTTCGACCATAAATCCTTCATCAAAAACCTAAAACCCTATTGATAACTCAGCTAGGTATAATGAAGTTATCTAGTGTTTTTTGAGTTTTGTGAACTTTCTTGACGCTTTTGTGTGTTTTTTTATGTTGTTTATTACAATAATTGATGGCGAAACACTAGTGTAAGCATCAAGGGAAAAAATATATCTATTTGAGTTATTTTGACTAGTTTTGACATGACTGTGTATTTATTTAATAGTTGTCTCTTTCAAACTCCAATTAACTTCATTTAACTTGTAAAATATGATCTTTAAGTGATCTTCTTTTAAAGGAACTTAATTTTGGCCTTTTTAACTCCTTCTTTTCATCCTTTGAAACCATTTTTCCTTGTTGAAAGTTACACCAAAATGTGCTCATATTAAAACACCAGAAGAGCCCATGAAGCACTCTCAATATATTGCACTCATTTTCAACTATTCTTCTTGCTTTTTTAGCATCAGATCCCTCAAATTACCTTTTCGAGCACTCAGTTCAAATCCAGCAAAGAGCCAACAAAGGGTCCAACATTAATATACTTTTTTTCCCCTTTAATTGTCACTTAATAATGACTGCAATCTACCATAACCGTCTCTTATTTCATCCGACTTCCTCAAGGATCTTTCAAAAAATTTAATCATACTTTTCAACTCCCCTTTCAAGGTGAAGCTTGTCATGGTTACTTTCTAATTAAGATCACCATCATAAGCATGAAGCCCTCAATTAATCCAAACATATTCTAAACATCACCCTTTACAAGATTAATCATTCGCTTCTTCGCATCTACTTCTTCT
Organism: Moringa oleifera; assembly: GCA_021397835.1. Taxonomy (NCBI): domain Eukaryota; kingdom Viridiplantae; phylum Streptophyta; class Magnoliopsida; order Brassicales; family Moringaceae; genus Moringa; species Moringa oleifera. Next base: position 7,605,349 of record JAJFZO010000229.1, read on the forward strand.
TTTGATTTAGACTTAGACTCTTATCCTTGACTTTAGACCTTAAAAGTTAGACCATTAACCTTAGAACTTAGATCATCAACCCTACACGCTTCATCATAGACCTTAAGCCTTCTTATGAACTTAGCTATTTATAATGCATTTATGTAGTGTTTTTTGAATGCTTAGAGCTTCGTCAATGCTTTCTTTTTTTTTTTTTTTTTGTTTTATTAGGTTCTTTATTTCAGAATTAGGTGATGAAAGACAAGAAGAAACATTAGGCAAAAAATTGTCTAAATTTTCAATTTATTCCCTTTTGAGAGAACTTAGTTTGGGTCATTTTAATTTCTTATTTTCATTCTGTGCATTTTTGCTTATTGCAAGTTGCTTTAGAATCAGCTTGCATGAAACCATACGAAATCTTATGCTCTTCCTTTAACCTTGTTTTCTCCCGTTTTTTTTTTTTTTGTGAAAAAAATTGATAATTGAGGCATCCATAGTACTTCATACTTATTTCCTACTATTCCCAATGTTCTTTAGCATTACATCCAATGAATTGTTTTTTTAAGAAAGATCTGAATAATCTCGACTACTCACTTCTAACCTAATGAAAAGCCCATGAAGGGCTCTTCAAGCATCAATATCTTTTTCCCTTTCATTCTTTCTCTTTCAAGATTGTTCCTGTACAATCACAGATTATAATAACCCATACCAATCTCTCACTTTAAGGATCTTCCAAAAACTACCTCAAAAGAGCCCTTTTTATTTGTCATTTTCAATTTTCCCATCAAGGGAATGCTCGTGGTGGTCATTTTTCGGTTTCACATCTTTTCATCTATTCATGTTTTAAACCCTAAGTTAGTCTCAAAATATTCATGAGATTATTGTCTATAAGATTTATCTTTCACTTCTTTACTTCTTTTTTTTTTTTTTTGGATTTTTTGGAAAACCCCCCCACATGAGTCCTATTGGTCATGTGAATGTAGTTCAGTTATGATGAAATAGCCATTTTAACTTCTCATTCCCTTTTACTTTAATGCCATATGGTTTATGCTTTGCTTTTAGTGTGTTGCCTAAAGCCATTCTTCTTTGACATCTCATAGCTTACACAATTTTGGAACTAAAATTAGGTATCAGTACATATAGTTTAAAAAATTTATGGCGACTTCAATTTTATTGTTTAGGATTTCCAAATAAATGAATTTTCTCCATTTTCACACAAAGGGCCATTTGTAGTGAGACTCGTACTATGACACCCTTGACAACCCTAGTTCCTAAACCATGAACTTGAAAATTTAGCATTGAGCCATAAAATGTGAACATGAAAACTTGCATCCTTACCTTTAAGAACAAACCTACAACCCAGAATTTTAATTTTAATTTTTTGACCTTAGACCCTATATCTAGGATGCGAGACCCTTGACCTTAGGCTAAGACTTTAGACCTTTGGTTCATGACGCTTCATCTTTGATCTTTTTCCTTAGACCTTGCAGCCTCAACCTTCAATCCTGAACCGTTAACTATGACCCTTGACATTGTCCTTTGACTTTTGACCCTAAACCATTCACGATAGACTCAATCTTATTAATAACTTAATAATTTATGACGAAATTGCCAAAATTGGCAGTTAGATACCGGTCATTTGGGAAAAAAACATGTTTTATTAAGTTTGGTTTTTTTAGCACTTAAATGTCTTGGAAAGTCAAAAATACCCTTGCAAAAGAAAATGATACCCTTAAAAATTAAATGAACTCGAAAATTTATGAGATTTGTCTGAACACATTTCTTTTTTGGCGGAAAAATCTTTCCCTCTTTCGGCCACTCTCTCTCTTCGAGCTCTGTCTTTCTTCGCCCTTCCTTTGAGTTTTATTTCTTCCAATTTTTGTATCCAAGATCTATCAAATCAAGATCCCAAGAAGAAATCGAAGGCTAGTTATCTTGCGCAGAGAAAGAAGCTCGTGTTTTTGACAATATATTCTTCTTCATAATCAGATCGTGCTCGAATGGGTAAAGAAGGTGACAGGTATACCGTTTAAAACTGTAATGTAGCTTAAAACCGTGAAGATTTCAGTTGTAACTATTTATATCGTGATCTCCTCCTTTGTATTTCATAACATTGGTTGAGAATCGTGTCATGATCTTAGTTTCATACATGTTTGAAAATCGTATCTTACTTTGTTTATCGTAACAAGTTTTTCAATCGTGACTTATTTGATAACATCATTATGAGATTCGTAACATTCATAAAATCGTAACAAGTTTTCGTAACATGTTTTTCAATCGTGACTTATTTGATTTAATCGTGACTTATTTGTTGAAATCGTAACTTAATTGATGAAATCGTAACATGCGAAATCATATATTCGTCTTTGTTATTTAAAATGTTTTTTTTTCATTACAGAATCCGGATCATTATAACTTGGAATGGTGAGTGGTCCGAGTCTAGAGGAAGTTTTGAGTATATTGGCAGAGCCATCAAAACTAAGGGGTATGTTATTCGGAGGGATTTGAAATATGTACAGTTGTTGGATTTGGTTAAATGTTGCGTGGAGGCTGATTTCTCTAATATTGATATTGTACTGCATACCATAGTAAGATCTGAAAAAACTGCTATCAAAATTGAGTTAAGGAATGATGAAGATGTTGAGTTTATGTTGTACGATGACAGTATAGTTCCACGTATAATTGTTGATTTGGTGCAGAGAAATTTTGTTGGAAATAGGCATGGTTTATGTGAAGGTGAAATTTCAGGAGGAGTTAATCCTTTTAACTCTTGTACGGGAAGTAATCCTACTGTGCAATTGGACGTTTATGGCCCCGAACCATTCATCCATAGTGATACTCCTGTTGACACTCAGCACACCGATGAGATAAATTTGGATGAACATGTGGACTATGATATTGGGTGTGAATACCCAATCATGGGAACTCAACCTACTCAGCCTACCAGTGAAGATCAATGTGAACTCACTGTAGAGGTAGAACTCGACAATGAAGCGGTGAATGAGAACTTACGTACTGTCCCACCTTATATCCCAGTTACATGCCCAGAAGTACATAATAATTCAAATAATGGTGTTGTCAGACGATATAATGTGTTGGGTGCTGAATTATATAGTCTTGCTCCGACTCTTACTATGGAATCAGTGACTCCGATTCATACCCTTGCTAGAGGTCAGTTTTTCCCAAACAAGAAAGAGTTGAAGCGATTTTTGGGTATGCATGCATTAACTGAGAACTTTGAATTTAGAATCACTAGGTCTAACAAATCAGTATTTGAGATTGCTTGTAGAGAAAGAAATTGTGCATGGAAGGTTCGTGCTGTGAGAGTTGCGCAAGGGCAATTCTTCCAAATTAGAAGGTGTGATTTGACGCATACTTGCACGGTTGAAGAGTTGCATCGACGACATCGACAAGCAAGTTCTGCTGTTATTGGAGAAATTGTAGCTCAGAGGTTGTCTACCAATGCTAGAATCATTAAGCCGAAAGACATCATGGGAGATATGAAAGAACTATATGGCATACAGATTTTATATAGTAAAGCTTGGAAGGCTAAAGAGTATGCATTGTCTCTTACTTATGGTGATCCAATTGAGTCATATCAACAATTGCCTTCATGCTGCCACATGTTGCAAACTGTTAATCCGGGAACTAGGGCTCACATATGCATCGAGGATGGAACTAATCGATTTAAGTATTTATTTGTGGCTCTTGGACAATCATTGAGGGGATTTCATTCGGTAATTAGACCGGTCATTGCTATTGATGCTGCTCACCTAAAAGGGAGGTTCCACGGTGTAATGTTTGTAGCGGCATGTAAAGATGGGAATGAACAGATATATCCAATAGCATTCGGTTATGGTGACTCGGAGAACTATGAAGCATGGGAATGGTTCTTAGGGCAGCTAAAAGAAGCAATTGGTTCGGTTGAAGACTTGGTTATTATATCAGATCGTCATGCCAGTATTGCAAAGGCCACCGCAAAGGTCTTTCCTAATTCTTGTCATTGTTTATGTTCCTGGCATATGGCTCAAAACATAAAGAATAAGTTTAAGAGAGAAGATGTATCTAAGATATTTTATAGTGCGGCTAGGGCATATCGAGAATCTGAATTTAATAAATTAATGACTGAGTTACAGGCTAATCACCCTAAAGCTTTTGAATATATCATGAAGGAAGATCCAAAAAAATGGTCACGTGTGTATTGCCCCCGGAGACGTTATCAACTCATGACCACTAACATTGCCGAAAGTTTGAATTCATGTCTTCGATTTGCTCGTGAGTTGCCCGTTATGGCTTTATTGGAATTCATTCGAGATATGATGCAACGTTGGTTCTATGATCGATTGAAAAAAGCTAAGGCTTGGAGGTCACAACTCACAGAGTGGGTTCACTCATTGATGAATGAGAGACAAAAAGTTTCATTACAAATGACGACTTCCAATGTTGATTGGAACGTATTTTTAGTTAGGCACAAGGGTAAAGAGGCAGTTGTGAACCTTATCGACCGTACTTGTACTTGTAGAGAGTTTCAAGCTGATCTTTTGCCATGTGCACATGCACTGGCAGCTTCCAGGTGATACTGATGGTTTTGTTAATTTCATTATTCATGTTATTTTTTTCATTAACTTCATATGTTGTGTACTTTTTGCAGGGAATGTAATATTGATTTCATAACTCTTTGCTCTAACTACTACAAACAGGATCAACTAGTAGCTGCATATGCTGAGCCGGTATATCCAGTTGGTGACAAGTCTGATTGGAATGTACCCGAGGAAATCAAAAGAGTTGTGATATTACCACCGAATAATGGTAATTCAGTAGGGCGTCCAAAGAAGCAAAGAATACCCTCTGGTGGGGAGAGGGCGCGTAAAAAAAAATGCTCTAGATGCTTTCAATATGGGCACAATCGATTAACATGCTCGAATCCACAATATTTTGATGGAGTAAGCCACTGTCAGTCGTCAAATGTCCCTGATCAATTTCGTCGTAAATGCCGTAACTGTGGTGGAGTTGGTCATAACGCACGAACTTGTCAAATGCCTCACAAATCAAATTCACAAGATGATTGCACCATTGACTTATGATAAATCATAGTAATTTTTTATGATATTGACGATTTTTAACTTCTACGTCATCACATATTCGGATTTTAGGTTAGGTTTCTATATAGTTTCAATTGTTACATGCAGATGAGTGTACCTTATTTTTGTCCATTGAATTCATAACTTGATTAGTAAATTGTGAATAATGTTCGTAACTTGATTATGTATCTTAGATACTTGTATATGTAATCGATATTAAAATTCGTAACTTCATTATGAATTCTTACCTTGATTAGTTAATTATGAGTAACATTCGTTACTTGATTACGTATTCGTTAGTAAAATTCGTAACTTGATTATGTATTCGTTAGTAAAATTCGTAACTTGATTATGAATTCGTAACTTTATTATGAGTTCATAACTTTATTAGGAATTCGTACCTTGATTAGTAATTTATGAGTAATGTTCGTAACTTGATTATGTATTCGTTAGTAAAATTCGTAACTTTATTATGAGTTTGTAACTTTATTGTGAGTTCGTAACTTTATTAGGAATTCGTAACTTGATTAGTAAATTATGAGTAACGTTCGTAACTTGATTATGTATTCGTTAGTAAAATTCGTAACTTGATTATGAATTCGTAACTTGATTATGTATTCGTTAGTAAAATTCGTAACTTGATTATGTATTCGTAACTTCATTATGAATTCGTAAATTGATTAGTAAATTATGAGTAACGTTCGTAGCTTGATTGATGAGTTAGAATCATATGGAGACGTTACCAAAATTCATAACATTATTAGTACATCATACATCTATTGACAAAAAAAAACTGTTTCAATTGTAAAATTTTGGATTATATATACAAAATAATGTCATATACAATTGTAAAAATGTTATATACAATTCTCAAATGTATATACAAAATAAATACATTGAATAAGAATAAAAAAATGATATCAATGACTATCATCTACAGTGGAGTTGACAAATATATACATTGCCATGTGATTTCTAATAACTGACATATTTTTGTCAATGTATTTTAAATGTTTCCTAAGTAGTAAATGTTCTATAATATACAGCATGTGAGGACCACAATTGCCACTGCAAAAAAAAAAAAATTAAGAATAAGGAAAGATATTCACCAGAAAATTTATAATAACACATACTGGAAAAAAGACTTACCTTCTTCGTTGGTGAGGGACCTTGTTCTTTGGCTCCAAAGTGCATGAAAGTGGAAGATCCGGCATTTTGGCATCTGATTTTCGAATGAAATATCCGCCACTCGCCATATAGCTAGTTAGCATCCATCTGAATGGATTTTGCTGCCGAATCCTCGCTTCAGTTGGTATCTCTTGACGGAATGAGTCATAGACACGCAACGAGAATTTCCTCAGATCAATGACGACTAGGAGCCAGTGAGATCCCCCAACGTGGCAAGGAACCATCAGCTACATTAAATAATGTTTAAATATCATTGAGTACTCATAATATGGAAAAAAAGTATAAGTATATAAATCATTACTAATGAAGATAACTAACCTTATTTACAGTGTCCCAAGCAGGACAATCCCTTGAAAATTTGCCTCGCACACGGTCTAGAAAATCTTCTTCCCATTTATGCGCTTCAAAGTTCGAGTGTGCCGGAGGACAATCAGCATCTGGATCATTTTGATAATCGTTGTAAATGTAATAAAATGTTGTCTGTAAGTTTGAACAATAAAACAAAGTCAACAAATAAATTAAATAGAAAATCAGATAAATAGTCTTAATGATCAAGGGACTTACATATAGCCAAGGATCACAGATGCAGATATCTTGTGCATATTGCTCAGGTAGCTCCTTCTGCCTTCTCCGCAATATGTGCAAATATGCATCAATGTGCTGGTGGAGACATTAGAAAAGTGATATTATCAGTACTATGAATATACGAAATCAAGGTACGAATTCTAAATTTAGTTACGATAATATGAAACATGTTACGATACTGTGAATCATGTTACGATAACGTGAAACATGTTACGAAATAAAGTTACGAATTATAATTTTAGTTACGATAATATGAAACATGTTACGATACTATGAAATATGTTACGATAATGTGAAACATGTTACGAAATAAAGTTACGAATTATAATTTTAGTTACGATAATATGAAACATGTTATGATACTATGAAACATGTTACGATACTGTGAATCATGTTACGAAACAAAAGCACGACATTTAAGCAAGGAATAATAATGTAGTGCAAAAAATTGAAAACTTACAGAGTCATCGATCCACTCATCATTGTCAATTAGGGCTTTGAACCAGTCCACGCTCACAGAATGGCCAATGCCTACGTTGCGGCTGAAGGAAATAAAAAGAAACTGTGAGAAAAGAATTCAAAAAAATTAAATTAAAAAAATTAGTATGCACCACATATGCTATGCAATACTTACTATGACTGGCCCTTCATGAAGTCGTTGAATGCAGCGATGATCTTATCTGATATTTGCAACTTCGCGCTGACCATGTGAGTGGACTTGGCTTTCTTATGCCCAGTATGAAGCTCAACCTATGGACTGCACAGTTGTCTTGACCGTTTACGAGTCCTGACAACCGGCATCACATTGTCGGTGGCCTCAACTGGGACAAGGGCCAAGTCCCTCGCTGCCGTCCTCTTGGGTGACTCTGCAGATGGCAATTCTTTATCTACCACAGCAGGAGCCCCGAAGTTGTCACTGCATGGGAATGCAGTGACAACTTCTTCCATTGGCCCTGCAGTGGCTTCTGTTTCGTCGCATTGCCCTGCAGGAGCCAAGCCCTCTTGGGCTGAGTCTGCCATACCACCCTAAAAAAAACAAACAATGTACTGAATTAGAAAGTCATATTAAATACATACATTTAATAATGTTCTAAAGAAAGAAAAATATCATTAGTAATACACGAAACAAAAAATACAGTTGAAATAGATTAGAGAACTACCTCATTGGGAATTGGATTTGACATAGGTGGAGACGGGTCTCGGTCACCAAATCCATATCCTTGTAGAGATAATTGGATGGATTTCAGGATCGCCATTTGCTCCTGATGGCGTCTTTCGTTGTCTGAGTCCATACGATTTACCTTCGCCTCGAGAAGTTCCAATTTCGACTCCATAGCTACGAGACGATGGTAAACATCTGGATCCCGTTCAACCCTTTCAGCGCCAGGTGCCTCCCGCTCAACATCCCTTTCCCTCAGGTCCGGCTCTGACTCGTCGACAATTCGTTCTTCCTCAGTAGGGATCCTCTCCCTTACCTTCAAAGTTTTGCGCAAAGAAGAAGACGAATTTGTAGCCCTGATCCGAATGGGAGACTCTACCATTTCGTCATCCCGAATCGATGGTTGGCCGGGCACAACACTGTCTTCAACCCCAACATAGTATGGGGCTTGACGCTCGGCAGTAGTTGGCTTCAAATTAAGCTTAGCCCCCATCTGAAAATACAAATAAAGTTACGAAATTAAGAATGAATATACGAAAATGAAACGTTAAGGCACAACATAAAAATTAGAGAAAGAGGGCACGAAATTGAAAAAGTAAGGCACGAAATGGCTGAATGAAGGCACAAAGTAGAGAAAGAAGGTACGAAATTTAGAAGGAAGGCACGAAGTATAGAAAGAAGGTACGAAATTTAGAAGGAAGGCACGATGTAGACAAAGAAGGTACGAAATTTAGAAGGAAGGAGCGAAGTATAGAAAGAAGGTACGAAATTTAGAATGAAGGCAAGAAGTATAGAAAGAAGGTACGAAATTTAGAATGAAGGCACGAAGTAGAGAAAGAAGGTACGAAATTTATAAGTAAGGCACGAAGTAGAGAAAGAAGGTCTGAAATTACTTACACTGTTTGTGAAGATTTTCTTGCAATCTCCATTATGGGGCCTGCGATGGAACCTCTATCGGCAAATTCTTGGCAATGGCAAGTCGGATCCTGACAACCTCATGCCATGCATGTTGGTAGCAGGAATCACTTCAAATGCAAAAACCTGTGAAAAAAATGAAAATGAAGTTATAATTGATTAATATAAAATTCAATGAAACTTTAAAAAAATAAAATAAAAAATTTCAAACAAAATCCTTACGTGTAATGCCCGCACGAAGCCGTAAGCATTATAGCTCACCCCATCAGCATCCCTGATTCGATTTGCAACTGCCTTCTTGAAATGCAATATGGAGTTGCAGTAGACCCAGGTGCCCCATGGAAAGCGATTGAACGCCTCTAAATTGTCTACTAAATGAAACTGCCATGTAGGGACCTGCTGCCGCTCGTCGTGACCTTTGATGAACCCGTTCAGCAGATACAACAACCCCAGCTTTAGTTTATCGTCTTCGTCCTCAAACTCTCCTTGTAGTAACCTCGTCTTGATGCTACTACCAGTAACCTTATCCCTCCCCCCGAAGTATTTGGCTAGGATACCAGATGGAGTAGCTTCAATATTCTCTGTATCTGGTAGCTCGCCAAACTTCAATCCAGTGATTAGGCAGAATTTCACTTTGCTGAAACGAACTTCATTCTGCCCAAGTCTGAACCACATTTCGTCCTCGCGGTTCTGCTGAATCTCCCGAAGTAGCAGATTATGGACAATAATCCCTGAGAAGTTAAAATCGACGTGCAAATGTAGGAAATGCCCTAAGCAGGTCCCTCTGAATTTCTCCTTCTCAGAGTCATCCAAAATTGTCCTTAGAGTGGGGATGACATCATTGTCACAGTGCTTCAGTATCTTTCTCGTCTTCCACGACTCTTTGGGGGTCACATATGGCTTCTGAGAAACAGCGCTACTTGCCATCTGCATTTGATAAAAAAAAAAAGGGTCAAAAAATCGATTTTTCATTTAGTAATTATGGTACGATTGTTTTAAACAAGGTACGATTTAATCAAATAAGTTACGATTTCAAACATATAAGGTACGATTCCAGAAAACAAGTCACGATTGAAAACAAAAAAGGTACGATTGAAGCAAACAAGTTACGATTGAAAACAAATACGATACGATTTCAACAAACAAGGTACGATTTATGCAATCACAGTACGATTGCATAAAAAAACAGTTCTATTAACAAAATAGGTTACGATTTCGTTAAATAGATACGATTATTATTATGAGGTCACGAATGCGATGAACCGTTGCATATAGATGCACCTAAGCCAAGAAATTGGAGCCAACAAACCAGTAAATGAAGACTTAAGCATGCGATACCTATATACATATACCCAGAGAAATTTTTGGGTTTCAATGTATCAAAAGAAAAATGAAAAATAATACACCGCGATATACCCAAACATCACAGATTCCAGAACCAATACAAAATCAAAAGAAAATTATTCAAAAACTATTGGAGAAGCTTTTAAACCCAGAGAGTAAACTCAAAAAAATTAAGAAATCGTTGAATCAAATATGAGGGAAGGATTTCATCCGTGGGTATTCAATAAGCAAAAAACCCACAGAAATTTGAGTAGAATAGATGCTTGAAATCATACCTCTATTGTTTTTTTAGTGATTCAGTAGCTTGCGGATAGTATTGAGGAAAGGTTGGTTTACAACGAAAGCAAAGAAATCAACAGACACCGAATGAAGAGAGCTGAAGCTGAACGAGCTAAGTGGTAAAGCTTAGCGCCAGAATTAGGAGAGAGGGAAATAGAGACGTTTGAGATGTTTGACTTTTCATATTCTGTAGTTGGACAAGTAAGTAATTGTACATCTGCTGTGAAGGGTAATTTTGTCTCAAAGTGTCTAAAAAGTGTTAAAAACAAATACATTAGTAATGTTAGTTATTTACGTAAATATCCTTATACAGGTGATTAAAATAAAATTTTCCTCATAATTTATTATGCATTAATCTAGTTAAAGTGCTTTCCCGATATTTTTTTGTGATTTCATGTTGTTTATTGCAATATTAGAAGATAAAAAATCAGACAAAAGCTTTAAAGGAAAAAATTGATTTATGTGTATAGTTTTTGCCAACTTTGACACCATTTTATATTTTGCAAATGACTCTCTTTGAAAGTCCAATTGACATCATTTAACTTGTAAAATCTAAGTCTCTAGGTGTTTTTCTTTTGAGAGAATTTAATTACAGTTATTTTAATTTTGTGTTTTCATCCTTTTAAAGCATTTTTCTTCTTGAAAATTACTCTAAAAAGAGCTCTCATTAAAACATTACATTCCCTATGATCTTCTTTTCCTTCTATTTTTTTCTCAAACATAATTGATCTCACTAAAGTACCCTTTGTATTTCTTACTCATTTTTAACTATTGTTCATGTTTTTTGAGCCATTAAATCTCTCGAATTACCTTTTAGCACATGCAGTTTAGACAAATTTGTAGGACTCCATTGTTAATATTTAAGGATTTCCAAAGAAATACATTTTCTCCTTTTTCAGATTGAGAGTTTTTCGTGGTGAAACCTCTACTATGACACCTTAAACCACCTTAGCCCCTGAACCATGAACTTAAAACATGAGCCCTGAACCATGTAACGTGAACATAAAATTTGCATCCTTAACCTTTAACCCTAAACCAATAACCTGAACTTTAAATTTTAATTTCTTAACCTTAGACCCTAGACATAGCATTTAGAACTAACTTGAGTTCAAGACCCTAGAGAATTGGCTCACAACCCTCAAGCATTAGTCTTTGACATTGGACCTTCTATCCTTAACAGTGAACCTTAAACCGAGACTTAGTACCCTTAGCCATCACCTTAGACCTTGGACCTTAGACCTTTAACCTTCAACCTTAGACCTTTCTTCAAAGACCTCAAACCTTAGTGATAACTCAACTATTTATATTGCCTTTATCTATTGTTTTTGAATTTTGAGAGCTTCATCGATGGCTTTTGGACTTTTTATAAATTGCTTATTGAAAGATTAGATTATGAAAGATAAATGGAAGCATTATGGGAAAAAATAAATCTATTTGAAACATTTTGGGCAACTTCGACACCACTTTGTATTTTACTATATTCGACATAGTTTATGTTTTGCTCATTATGTTTTGCCGCAAGCCATTCTTCTTTGACATCTTGTAAACCTTTCATTATTTGGGAAGAAAAATTAGGTACCAATACATACTGTTTAAAAAATTGATCACAACTTCAACTTTATTTTTAAGGATTTCCAAAGAGATGAATTTCCACCATTTTCATACTAAAGGTTTGCCATAGTGAAATCTCGAATACGACACCACAGACCACCCTAGTCCTGAAAACTCTGCACTTGAACCTTAAGCCTTGAGCCATAAAGCTTGAACCTGAAAACTTGCATTCTTGACATTGAACCCCAAACCTGCAATCTTCAAATTTTAATTTTAAGTTCCTGACCTTAAACCCTAAATCTTCGACTCTAGACGCCAGACAATTGATCCTTGAGTTTGGACCTGATAGCCTTAACCTTAAACCCGCTCTAAACCTTTGACTTGGACCTTAAACCTTAACTTGAAACCTTGGACCTCAAACCTTCTACCCTATACCTTAGTCCTTCGATCCTAAACCCTTCATAATAGACCTAAAACATTATTTATGACTCAACTATTTATATTGTAGTTCTTTAGTGTTTTTTGAATTTTAAGACCTTCCTCAAACCACCCCTTTTTTTTGTTGTTTGTGGCAACATTGGACGATGAAACATAAATGGAAGCATTAAAGGAAAAGATAGATCTGTTTGAGTAGTTTTGGCCAACATTGACACTGCTTTGTATTTTACCAATAACTCTATCTTTTAAACTCCAAGCTCCTAAACCATGAACTTGAAAATTGAGCATTGAGCCATAAAATGTGAACACAAAAACATGCATCCTTAACGATAGACCTTTAATTCTATGCCTTTCATCATAAACATAGGACCCATTTGATAACTCAACTATCTATAATGCATTTTTATTTTTGTTATTTGAATTTTAAGAGCTTCTTTGATGTTTTTTTGGTATTTTTTTTGAGTTCTTCGTTACAAGATTGGGTGAAGATAGACAAGTGAAAGCATTGAGGGAAAAAACAGATCCATTTGAGTAGTTATTGTTAACTTTGGTACCACTTTGTATTTTGCGAATAACTAGCTCTTTCAAAGTGTAGTTGGCATCATGTAACTTGTAAAATCTAAATCTTTAAGTGATTACCTTTTATGAGAACTTAAATTTACCGATTTTAATTTCAAGTGTTTAATCCTCCAAAAGGATTTTTCATCCTTGAAAGTTACTCCAAAAAGAGCTTGCATCAAGACACAAGCTGCCTTATACTCTTCCTTCAAACCTTTTATTCTTTTTTTAAAATATAGTTGGCCTAATTGATGCAACCTCAGTATATGATACTGATTTCCAACTATACTCTTCATTCAAACCTTTTTTTTCTCTTAAGATAACTTAATTTTAGCCATTCTAATTTTCTTATATCGTCTTTCGAAAACATTTTTCTTTCCTGGAAGTTACTCAAGAAAGAGTGCACATTAAACTTAAGTGCCCGATATTTTTGCATCAAAACTTTTTTTTTTTCAAGGATAAATGATTTAATTGAAGCCACCAGAGTATTTCATACTCATCTTCAACTATTATTGATATTGCTTGTGCCATTAGATCTCTTGAGTTGTCTTTTTTGAAAAGTTTTGAATAATTCCAAGTAGTCAATTTTAACCTAAGAAAGAGCCCATTAAGGGGTTTTTTAGCATTCATATTTTTCTCCTCTTTTGTTCCTTTGGTTTTAGGATCATTTCCCTGTAATCACAGGACTGCAATCTCCCATACTTATCTCTCGTTTTGTCCAACCTCCTCAAGTAACTTTGAGAAATTGCCTTAAAAAAGCCCTCATTCATAATAATTTTCAACTCTCCTTCCAAGGATATGCTCATGAGAATCACCTTTTACTTCCATCTCCTTTCATTTGATCATGTTTTAAAACCTGAATTGTTCCAAAAATATACAAGATTCATCATTCACCTCTTCATATTACCTTTTGGATTTTTCGTAAAACCTCCATAAAAGAGCCTTGTTGGTCATGAGAATGTAGTTCATGTATGATGGAGTAGCCATTGTTAATTCTCATTCTCTTTTACTGTACTACCATATGGTTTATGCTGTGCTATTATTGCAATGCCTTAAGCCATTCTTCTTTGACATCCTGTAGAACTTTTATTATTTTAGAAGCAAAATTAGGTATTTGTATGTACTGTTTAAAAAAAAAAATTGGTGATTTTAATTTTATTTTTTCAAGATTTCCAAAGAAATGAATTTCCTCCCTTTTCACCCAAAGAGTTTTCCATAGCGAAGACTCGGGTATGACATACTAGACCATCATAGTCGTTCAACCCTAAACTTGAACCTTGAGCCCTAAACCATAAAGTGTGAACCTGAAAACTTGCATCCTTAACCTTGAACCCCAAACCTATAGCCTTGACATTTAAATTTTAATTTATTGACTTTACATCGTAAATGTAAGGCTTGGGACCCCTGACCTTGGACTTGGGGCCTTAGACCTTTGGCTTTTGACCCTTAACTGCCAATATTTGAGTTTAATCCTGACACCTTTATCCTTAAATCCTAAACCACCAATACTTGAGTTTATACCTAACACCCTTAACCCTAAGCCCTAAACCTTTGACTCGGACCCTTGACCTTGAACCTCGACCTTGGACCTTTGACCTTCAACCCTAAACCTTAGTCCTTCGACCTTACATTTTTCATCAAAAACCTTGAACCCTATTGATAACTCAGCTAGGTATAATCAAGTTATCTAGTGTTTTTTGAGTTTTGTCAACTTTCTTGATGCTTTTGTGTGTTTTTTTATGTTGATTATTGCAATAATTGATGAATAAACACAAGTGTAAGCATAAAGGGAAAAAAAGATATCTATTTGAGTTATTTTGACCAGCTTTGACACGACTTTGTATTTTGCTAATAGCCGTCTCTTTCAAACTCCAATTAACATCATTTAACTTGTAAATTTTTTTCTTCAAGTGATCTTCTTTTTTATGAACTTAATTTTGGCCTTTTCAACTTCTTCTTTTCAACCTTCAAAACCATTTTTCCTTGTTAAAAGTTACACCAAAATGCGCTCACATTAAAACGCAAGAAGAGCCCACGAAGCACCTTCAATATTTCGGATTCATTTCTAACTATTCTTCATGTTTTTTAAGCCATCAAATCCCTCAAATCGCCATTTTGAGCACTTAGATTGAATCCAACAAAGAGCAGACGAAGGGTACTTCCAACATTAATATATTTTTTTCCCTTTAATCATCACATAATAATGGTTGTAATCTACCATAACCATCTCCTATTCCATTTGACCTCCTCAAGCATCTTTCAAAAACTTTAATCATACTTTTCAACTCCCCTTCCAAGGTGAAACTTATGAGGGTTACTTTCTACTTAAGATCACTATCATAATTCTCATTTTCATATTCTCAACATAATTCTATTTATGTGGTTTAGGGCAACTTTGACACTACTTTGTATTGTGCAAATGACTCTCACTTCCAAGCTCCAATTGACATCATTTTTCTTGTATCATCTCTTAATTTGGGCCATTTTAATTTCTTATTTTCATTCTATGCATTTTTCCTTATTGCAAGTTGCACTAGAATGAGCTTGCATGAAACCATACGAAACCTTATGCTTTTCCTTTAACCTTGTTTTTTCTTTTTTTTCCACTGTGAAAAACAATTGACAATTGAAGCACCCATAGTATTTCATACTCATTCCAACGAATTGTTTTTTTAAGAAAGATCTGAATAATCTCAACTACTCACTTTTAACCTAATGAAAAGCCCATGAAGGGGTCTTCAAGCATCAATATCTTTTTCTCCTTTTCATTCTTTCTCTTTCAAGATTGTTCCTGTACAATCACAGATTATAATAACCCATACTAATCTCTCACTTTAAGGATATTCCAAAAACTACCTCAAAAGAGCCCTCTCTAATTGTCATTTTCAATTTTCCCGCCAAAGGAATGCTCAAGAGGGTCATTTTTTGGCTTCACATCTTTTCATCTATTCATGTTTTAAACCTAAATTAGTCCTAAAATATTCATGAAATCACTGTCTACAAGATTTATCTTTCACTTCTTTACTTCTTTTTTTGGATTTTTTGCAAAACCTCCCTACGTGAGTCCTTTTGGTCATGTGAATATAGTTCATTCATGATGAAATAGCCATTTTAAATTCTCATTCTCTTTTACTTTAATGTCATATGGTTTATGCTTTGCTCTTAGTGTGTTGCCTGAAGCCATTCTTCTTTGACATCTTATAGGTTACATAATTTTGGAACCAAAATTACGTATCAGTACATAAAGTTTAAAAAATTTATGGCAACTTTAATTTTATTTTTTAGGATTTCCAATGAAATGAATTTTCTTTATTTTCACACAAAAGGTCATCCGTAGCGACCCTTGACCACCTTAATTCCTAAATCGTGAAATTGAAAATTTAGCATTGAGCCACAAAATGTGAACACGAAAACTTGCGTCCTGACCCTTGAGACCTGAACCTACAACCTAGAATTTAAATTTTAGTTTTTTCACCATAGACCCTAGACCTTAAGCTATGACTCTAAACCTTTGGCTCATGACCCTTCACCTTTGATCTTTCACCTTGGACCTTGTAGCCTCAACCCTAAACCTTGAACCTTTAACTATGACCCTTGACCTTGTCCTTAGACATTTGACCGTAAACCCTTCACCATTGACTTAGAACCTCAATAATTTATTGTGTATTAATCTCGATTAAGAGGTTTCTCAATATCTTTTTTGTGGTTTTCATGTTGTTGTTGCAAGATTAGAAGATGAAAAATAAATAAAGCTTTAACGAAAAAAATAAATCTATTTGTATAGTTTTGGCCAACTTTGACACCACTTTCTATTTTATAAATGACTCTCTCTTTTAAACTCCAATTGACATCATTTAACTTGTAAAATATGAGTCTTTATGTGATTCAAACCGTATGGTTTATGCTTTACTATTGGCATGTTGCTTTAAACCGTTCTTCTTTCAAATCTAGTAGACCTTGTACCCTTTTATAAGCAAAATTAGCTATTAATACATACAGTTTAAAAAAAATTGTGGGATGCTGAAGTTAATTTTTATGGATTTCCAAAGAAATACATTTTCTCCTTTTTCACATTGAGAGTTTTTTTGTAGTGAAACCCTTACTATGACACCTTAAACCATCTTAGTCCCTAAACCTTGAATTTTAACAATGAGCCTCGAACCACGGACATAAAACTTGCATCCTTAACCTTCAACCTTAAATCAATAACCTTAACTTTCAATTTTAATTTCCTAACCTTAGACCCTAGACATAGGATTTAGAACTAACTTGAGTTCAGGACCCTAGAGCATTGGCTCACGACCCTTGACCCTTAGTCTTTGACATTGGACCTTCTAGCCTCAACCTTAAACCTAGACTTAGTACCCTTAATGATTACCTTAGACCTTGGACCTTAGACCTTTAACCTTCAACCTTCAACCTTCAACCATAGGCCTTTCCTCAAAGACCTCAAACCTTATAGATAACTAATTATAATGCATTTATCTATTATTTTTTAATTTGAAGAGCTTCATTAATGGTTTTTTGACTTTTTATAAATTGTTTATTGAAAGATTAGATTATGAAAGATAAATGGAAGCATTATGGGAAAAAACAAATCTATTTGAAACGTTTTCGGCAACTTTGACACCACTTTGTACTTTGCTAATTATTTTCAGTATATTATACATAGTTTATGTTTTGCTCATTATGTTTTGCCCCAAGCGATTCTTCTTTGAATCTTGCAGACCTTTCATTATTTTGGAAGCAAAATTGCGTATTGGTACGTACTATTTAAAAATTTGGGACAACTTCAACTTTATTTTTAGGGATTTCTAAAGAGATGAATTTCCACCATTTTCATACTAAAGGTTTTCCATAGTGAAACCCCGACTATGGCAGTGTAGACCGCCCTAGTCCTTAAACTCTGAACTTGAACCTTGAACCTTGAGCCATAAAGCGTGAATGTGAAAACTTACATTTTTAACCTTAAACCTTAAACCTGCAATCTTCAAATTTTAATATGAATTTCTTGACCTTAGACCCTAAACCTAAGGACTCAAAACCCTAAACCTTGGACTAAGGACGGTAGACCAATGATCCTTGAGTTTGGACCTTGTAGCTTGAACCGTGAACCCTAAACCTTTGACTAAGACCTTCAACATTAACCTTCGACCTTGGACCTTATACCTTCAACCCCATACCTTAGTCCTTCGATCCTAAAGCTTTCATAATAGACCTAAACCTTATTGATGACTCAATTATTTATATTTTAGTTATTTAGTGTTTCTTGAATTTTAAGAGCTTCCTTAAAGCATCTTTTTGTTTTTTTTATGTCATTTGTGGCAAGATTGCATGATGAAACATAAGTGGAAGCATTAAAGGAAAAGATAGATCTGTTTGAGTAGTTTTGGACAACTTTGACATTGCTTTGTACTTTGCCAATAACTCTCTCTTCTAAACTCCAAGTTCCTAAATCGTGAACTTGAAGATTTAGCATTGAGCCACAAAATGTGAACACAAAAACTTGCATCATTAACCGTAGACCTTTGACTTCAAGCCTTTCATCATAAACATGGGATCCATTTGATAACTCAACTATTTATGATGCATTTTAATTTTTTGAATTTTGATAGCTTCTTTGATACTTTTTGGTTTTTCATTTTTAAGTTCTTCGTTGCAGGATTGGGTGAAAATAGAAGCGAAAGCATTAATGGAAAAAACAGATCTATTTGAGGAGTTTTTGTCAACTTTGGCACCACTTTGTATTTTGCAAATAACTAGCTCCTTCGAAGTGTAGTTGGCATCATGTAACTTGTAAAATCTAAATCTTTAAGTGATTACCTTTTACGAGAACATAAATTTAGCAATTTTAATTTAAAGTTTTTAATCCTTCGAAAGGAGTTTTCTTCCTTGAAAGTTACTCTAAAAAAAGTTTGCATCAAGATACAAGTCACCCTATACTCTTCCTTCAAACCTCTTTATTCTTTTTTTAGAATACAGTTGGTCTCATTGATGCACCCTCAATACATAATACTGATTTCCAACTATGCGCTTCATTCAAACCTTTTTTTTCTTTTAAGATAACTTAATTTTAGTCATTTTAATTTTCATATATCATCTTTCAAAAGAATTTTTCCTTCTTGGAAGTTACTCAAGAAAGGCTGTGCATTAAACCCAAGGTACCCTATATTGTTGCATCAAAACTTTTTTTTTTTTCAAGTATAAATGATTTAATTGAAGCCGCCTGAGTATTTCACATTCATCTTCAACTATTATTGATATTGCTTGAGCCATTAGATCTCTCCAGTTGTCTTATTCGAAAAGCTTTGAATAATTCCAAGTACTTAGTTTTAACGTAAAAAAGAGTCCATTAAGGGGTCTTTTAGCGTTGACATTTTTTTCCTCTTTTGTTCTTTTAGCTTCAATATCATTCCTCTGCAATCACAGGACTGCAATCTCCCACTCTTATCTCCCGTTTTGTCCAACCTCCTCAAGTATCTATAAGAAATTGCCTTAAAAGAGCCCTTCTTCATAATAATTTTTAAGTCTCCTTCCAAGGATAAGCTCATGAGAATCACTTTCTACTTTCATCTCTTTTCATTTGATCATGCTTTAAACCCTGAATTGCTCTAAAAATATTCATGAGAGTACCCTCTACAAGAGTCATCATTCCAGCTCTTCACATCGCCTTTTGAATTTTTTGCAAAACCTCCTTAGAAAAGCCTTGTTAGTCATGAGAATGTAGTTCATGTATGATAGAGTAGTCATTTTTAATTCTCATTTTCTTTATTGTACTGCCATATGGTTTATGCTTTGCTGTTATTGCAATGCCTTAAGCCATTCTTCTTTGACATCTTGTAGACCTTTGATTATTTTAGAAATAAAATTAGGTATCCATGCGTACTGTTTAAAAAATAACTGGTGATTTTAATTTTATTTTTTAAAGATTTCCAATGAAATAAATTTCCTCCCTTTTCACCCAAAGGGTTTTCCATAGTGAAAAATCGGGTATGACACATTAGACCACAATAATCGCTCAACCCTAAACTTGAACCTTGAGCCCTAAGCTAGAAAGTGTGAACTTGAAAACTTGCATCCTTAACCTTGAACCCTAAAGCTACAACCTTGAAATTTTAATTTTAATTTATTGATGTTGCACTCTCAACATAAGGCTCGAGACTCCTAACCTTGGACTTGGGGCCTTAGACCTTTGGCTTTCGACCTTTAACCACCAATACTTGAGTTTAGACATGACACCTTTAACCCTAAACCCTAAACTTTTGACACGACGTTGTATTTTGCTAATAACCGTCTCTTATAAACTCCAATTGACATCATTTAACTTGTAAAATTTGATCTTGAAGTGATCTTTTTTTGAAAGAGCTTAATTTTGGCCTTTTCAACTTCTTCTTTTCATCCTTCAAAACCATTTTTCCTTCTTTAAAGTTACAACAAAATGTGCTCACATTAAAACACAAGAAGAGCCCACGACACACTCTCAATATTTTGGACTAATTTCCAACTATTCTTGATGCTTTTTAAGCCATTAAATCCCCCAAATTGCCTTTTTGAGCACTTAATTCAAAGCCAACAAGAGCCGATGAAGGGTACTTCCAATAATATTTTTTTTCCCTTTAATCATCACTTAATAATGACTGCAATCTACCATAACCATCTCTTATTTCATCTTACCTCCTCAAGGATCTTTCAAAAACTTCAATCATAATTTTCAACTCCCCTTCCAAGGGGAAACTTATGAGGGTTACTTTCTACTTAAGATCACCATCATAAGCTTTAAGCCCTCAATTAATCCAAACATGTTCTTAATATCACCTTTCTTTGCATCTACTTCTTTTGATTTAGACTTGGACTCTTAACCTTGACTTTGGACCTTAGAAGTTGGACCATTAACCTTAGAACTTAGATCACCAACCCTAAACCCTTCATCATTGACCTCGGGCCTTCTTATAACTTAACTATTTATAATGCACTTATGTAGTGTTTTTTGAATATTTAGAGCTTCGTCAATGCTTTTTTTTTTATGTTCTTTATTCCAAAATTAGATGGTGAAAGACAAGAGAAAGCATTAAGGGACAAAATTATTCTATTTATGTGGTTTAGGCCAAATTTGAAACTACTTTGTATCGTGCAAATGACTCTCACTTCCAAACTCTAATTGACATCATTTTCACTTGCATCATCTAAATTTTCAATTGATTTCCTTTTAAGCAAACTTAATTTATGTCATTTTAATTTTTTATTTTTATTCTATGCATTTTTCCTTTTTGCAAGTTACTCTAGAATGAGCTTGCATGAAACCATACGAAACCTTATGCTCTTCCTTTAACCTTGTTTTTCCTTTTTCTTATTGTGAAAAACATTTAATAATTGAATCACCCATAGTATTTCATACTCATTTTCTACTATTCTTCATGTTCTTTAGCATTACATCCATCGAATTGTCTCTCTAAGAAAGATCTGAATAATCTCAAGTACTCACTTTTAACCTAATGAAAAGCCTATGAAGGGTCTTTAAGCATTAATATCTTTTATCCCTTTCATTCTTTCACTTTCTAGATTGTTCCTGTACAATCACAGATTTTAGTAACCCATACTAATCTCTTACTTCAAGTATCTTCCAAAACCTACCTCAAAAGAACCCTCCTTAACTGTCATTTTCAATTTTCCCACCAAGGGAATGTCATGAGGGTCATTTTTTAGTTTCATATCTTTTCATCTATTCATGTTTTGAATCCTAAATTAGTCCCGAAATATTCATGAGATCACAATTTACAAGATTTATTTTTCACTTCTGTACTTCTTTGTCTAAATTTTTTGCAAAACCTCCTTACATGAGCCCTTTTGGTCATGTGAATATAGTTCATTTATGATGAAATAGCCATTTTAAATTCTCATTCTCTTTTACTTTAATGTCATATCGTTTATGCTTTGCTCTTGGTATGTTGCCTCAAGCCATTCTTCTTTGACATCTTATAGCTTACATAATTTTGGAACCAAAATTAGGTATCAGTACATATAGTTTAAAAAATTTGGGGCAATTTTAATTTTGTTTTTTAGGATTTCCAAAGAAATGAATTTTCTCCATTTTCACATAAAGGGTCAACCGTAGCGAGACTCGTACTATGACATCCTTGACCACCCTAGTTCCTAAACTGTGAACTTGAACATTTAGCGTTGAGGCATAAAATGTGAACATGAAAACTTGCATCCTTAGCTTTGAGACCTAAACCTACAACCCAAAATTTTAATTTTAATTTTTTGATCTTAAACCAAGGATACGAGACCTTAGACCATAGGCTAAGACATTAGATCTTTGGCTCATGACCCTTCACCTTTGATCTTTTACCTTAGACCTTGCAGCCTCAACCTTTAACTGTGACCCTTGACATTGTCCTTAGACCTTTGACCCTAAACCCTTCACCATAGACTTAGAACCTTATTGATAACTTAATAATTTTTTGTGTATTAATCTAGATGAAAAGCTTTCTCGATATTTTTTTTATGATTTCATGTTGTTTATTGCAATAATAGAAGATAAAAAAACAAATAAGAGCTTTAACGGAAAAAATTGATCTATTTGTATAGTTTTGGCCAACTTTGGCACCACATTATATTTTGCGAATGACTCTCTCTTTGAAACTCTAATTAACATCATTTAACTTGTTAAATTAGTCTTTAAGTGTTTTTCTATTGAGAGAACTTAATTACGATTATTTTAGTTTCCTATTTTCATTCTTTTAAAGCATTTTTTCCTTCTTGCAAGTTACTCTAGAAAGAGCTCCCATTAGAACATTAGATTCCCTATGATCTTCTTTCCCATTTTTTTTTTGTCATACACTATTTCTTACTCATTTCCAACTATTGTTCATGTTTTTTGAGCCATTACATCTCTTGAATTACCTTGGAGAAAAGTTTAAATAATTTCAAGAAGAGCTCATGAAAGGGTCTTCCAGCATCAATATCTTTTTTTTTTCCTTCCATTTTTTTTCTTTCAAGATTGTTCCTATGCAATCAAAAAACTGCAATCTCGCACATGCCTCTCTCGTTTCATCTAATCTCTTCAAAGATCTTTCAAACACTGTCATAAAGCAGCCCTTTTTAATCATAATTTTGAATTTTTCTTCTAAGGAAAAGCTCAAGATGGTTACTTTATATTTTCATGTCTATTAATTCTACAATTTTTTAAGGCTAAATTTATTCAAAAATATTCGTGAGATCATCCCCTATAAGATTTAGCATTTACTTTTTTTGTATTTCTTTCTTGATTTTACGTAAAACATCCCTAAAAAGGCTCTATTGGTCGTGACAATGTAGTTTCATTTATGATGGAATACATAATTTACATTCTCATTCTCTCTTACCATAATGTTGTTTGGTTTATGCTTTACTCTTAGCATGTTGCTTCAAACCGTTCTTCTTTCATATCAAGTAGATCTTGTATCATTTCATAAGAAAAATTAGCTATTAGTACATATAGTTTAGAAAAATTTATAGGACTCCAATGTTAATTTTTAAGGATTTCCAAAGAAATACATTTTCACCTTTTTCACATTGAGAGTTTTTCATGGTGAAACCCCTACTAAGACACGTCAAACCACCTTAGTCCCAAAACCTTGAACTTTAAAAGTGAGCCCTGAACCATATAGCATGAACATAAAACTTGCATCCTTAACCTTTAACCCTAAACCAGTAACCGGAAACCTTAAATTTTAATTTCTTGACCTTAGACCCTAGACATAGGATTTAGAACTAACTTAAGTTCAAGACCCTAGAGTATTGGCTCACGACCCTTGACCATTAGTCTTTGACAATGGACTTTTTAGCCTTAACAGTGAACCTTAAACCTAGACTTAGTACCCTTAACCATCACCCTAGACCTTGGACCTTAGATCTTAGACCTTTAACCTTCGACCTTCAACCTTCAACCTTAGACCTTTCCTCAAAAACCTCAAACCTTAGTGATAACTCAACTATTTATAATGCATTTACCTATTGTTTTTCAATTTCGAGAGCTTCGTCGACGGTTTTTTGACTTTTTATAAATTGCTTATTGAAAGATTAGATTGTGAAACATAAATAGAAGCATTATGGGAAAAACAAATCTATTTGAAACATTTTGGGCAACTTTGACACCACTTTGTATTTTACTAATTATTTTCAATATATTTTACATAGTTTATGTTTTACTCATTATGCTTTGCCTCAAGCCATTCTTCTTTAACATCTTGTAAACCTTTCATTATTTTGGAAGTAAAATTAGGTATCAATACATACTATTTAAAAAATCGGTGACAACTTCATTCATGTTTTCAAAGATTTCCAAAGAGAGGAATTTCCACCATTTTCATACTAAAGATTTTCCATAGTGAAACCCCGACTATGGCATCACAGACCACCATAATCCTTAAACTCTGAACTTGAACCTTGAGCCTTGAGCCATAAACCATGAACTTGAAAACTTGCATTCTTGACATTGAACCCCAAACATGCAATCTTCAAATTTTAATTTTAATTCCTTACCTGAGACCCTAAACCTAAGGACTCAGAACCGTAAAGCTTGGACTCAAGATGCTAGACCATTGATCCTTGAGTTTGGACTTGATAGCCTTAACCTTGAACCCGCCTTAAACCTTTGTCTTGGACCTTAAACCTTAACCTCAAGCCTTGGACCTCAATATATCCTTCAACCCTATACAACTCTCTTTTCTAAACTCCAAGTTCCTAAACCATGAACTTGAAAATTTGGCATCTAGCCACAAAATGTGAACACGAAAACATGCATCCTCAACTATAGACCTTTAATTCTATGCCTTTCATCATAAACATAGGACCCATTTGATAACTCAACTATTTATAATGCATTTTTATTTTTATTTTCTGAACTTTGATAGCTTCTTTGATGCTTTTTGGCATTTTTTTTAAGTTCTTCAGTTCAAGATTAGGCGAAAATAGACAAGCGAAAGCATTGAGGGAAAACACAGATCTATTTGAGTAGTTTTTGTCAACTTTGGCACCACTTTGTATTTTGCGAATACCTAGCTCTTTCGAAGTGTAGTTGGCATCATGTAACTTGTAAAATCTAAATCTTCAAGTGATTATCTTTTAATTTCATGTTTTTAATCCTTCAAAAGGAGTTTTCCTCCTTGAAAGTTACTCCAGAAAAAGCTTGCATCAAGACACAAGCCACCGTATACTCTTCCTTCAAACCTTTTATTCTTTTTTTAAAACGCAATTGGCTTCATTGATGCACCCTTAATATATAATATTAATTTCTAACTATACTCTTCATTCAAACCTTTTTTTCTTTTATGATAACTTAATTTTAGTCATTTTAATTTTCATGTATCATCTTTCAAAAGCATCTTTCTTTTTTGGAAGTTACTCAAGAAAGAGTGCACATTAAACCTAAGATACCTTATATTGTTTCGTTAAAAAAATTTTTTCAAGTATAAATGATATAATTGAAGCCACCTGAGTATTTCGTACTCATCTTCAACTATTATTGATATTCTTGAGCCATCGGATCTCTCTAGTTGCCTTTGTTGAAAACCTTTGAATAATTCCAAGTACTCAGTTTTAACCTAAGAAAGAGCCCATTAAGGGGTCTTTTAGCATTGATATTTTTTTTTTCCTCTTTCGTTCTTTCGATTTTAGGATCATTTTCTTCCAATCACAGGACTGCAATCTTTAACATTTATCTCTTTTTTTATCCAACCTCCTCATGTAACTTCGAGAAACTGCCTTAAAAGAGTCGTCCTTCATAATAAAGTTCAAGCCTCCGTCCAAGTATAAGCTCATGAGAATCACTTGTTACTTTCATCTCCCTTCATTCGATCATGTTTTAAACCCTAAATTGTTCCAAAAATATCCAAGAGATTACGCTTTACGAGATTCATCATTCACCTATTCACATTATCTTTTGGATTTTTCGCAAAACCTCCCTAGAAGAGCCTTATTGGTCATGAGAATGTAGTTCTTGTATGATGGAGTAGCCATATTTAATTCTCATTCTCTTTTATTGTAATGCCATATGGTTTATGCTTTGCTATTACTACAATGCCTCAAGCTATTCTTTTTTGACATCTTGTAGACCTTTTATTATTTTGGAAGCGAAATTAGGTATCTGTACATATTGTTTAAAAAATAAGTGGTGATTTTAATTTTATCTTTTAGAGATTTCCAAAGAAATAAATTTCCTCCCTTTTCACCCAAAGGGTTTTCCATAGCGAAAGTTCAGGTATGACATATTAGACCATCGTAGTTATTCAACCCTAAACTTGAACCTTGAGCCCTAAACCATAAAGTGTGAACTTGAACACTTGCATCCTTAACCTTGAACCCCAAACCTACAACCTTGAAATTTGAAGTTTAATTTATTGACTTTATACCCTGAATGTAAGGCTCGAGATGCCTAACCTTGGACTTGGGGCCTTAGACCATTGGCTTTCGACCCTTAACCACCAATATTTGAGTTTAAACTTGACACCATTAACGTTAAACCCTAAACCGCCAATACTTGTGTCTAGACCTGACACCCTTAACCTTAAACCTTTGACTCAAACCCCTGACCTTGAACCTCGACCTTGGACCTTCGACCTTTAACCCTAAACCTCAGTCCTTTGACCCTAAATCCTTCATCAAAAGCCTAGAACTCTATTGATAACTCAACTATGTATAATGAAGTTATCTAGTGTTTTTTGAGTTTTATGAACTTTTTTCATGCTTTTGTGTGTTTTTTATGGTTTTTATTGCAATAATTGACGATGAAACATAAGTGTAAGCATTAAGGGAATAACCATATCTATTTGAGTTATTTTGACCAATTTTGACATGACTTTGTATTTTGCAAGTAGCCGTCTCTTTCAAACTCCAATTAACATCATTAACTTGTAAAATCTAATCTTCAAGTGATCTTCTTTTGAAGAAACTTAATTTTTGCCTTTTCCACTTCTTTTCTTCATCCTTCGAAACGATTTTTCCTTGTTGAAAGTTACACCAAAATGTGCTCACATTAAAACACAAGAAAAGCCCATGAACCACCCTCAATATTTTGGACTCATTTCCAACTATTCTTCATGCTTTTTAGGCCATCAGATCCCTCAAATTGCCTTTTTAAGCACTCATTTTGAACCTAACAAAGAGCAAACGAAGGGTACTTCCAACATTAACATATTTTTTTCCCTTTAATCATCACTTAATAATGGCCGCAATCTACCATAACGATCTCTTATTCCATTCGACCTCCTCAAGCATCTTTCAAGAACTTTAATCATAATTTTCAACTCCCCTTCCAAGGTAAAGCTCGTGAGGGTTACTTTCTACTTTAGATCATCATCATAAGCTTTAAGCTTTCAGTTGATCCAAATATATTCTAAACATCACCCTCTACAAGATTAATCATTCACTTCTTTGCATCTACTTCTTCTTTTGATTTGGACTCTTAACCTTGACTTTAGACCTTAGAAGTTAAACCATCAACCTTAGAACTTAGATCAAACCTTTCATCATCAACCCCGAGCCTTCTTAAGAACTTAACTATTTTTAATGCATTTATGTAGTGTTTTTTGAATATTTGAAGCTTCGTCAATGCTTTTCTTTTCTTTTTTTTTTTTATGTTTTTGATTCCAGAATTAGATGATGAAAGACAAGAGGAAGCATTAAGGGAAAAAATAATTCTATTTATACGGTTTAAGGCAACTTTGACACTACATTGTATTGTGCAAATGACTCTCACTTCCAAACTCCAATTAATATCATTTTACTTGTATCATCTCAGTTTTCAATTGATTTCCTTTTGAAATAACTTAATTTCGGCCATTTTAATTTCTTATTTTCATTCTATGCATTTTTTCGTATTGCAACTTGCCTTAGAATGAGCTTGCATGAAACCATATGAAACCTTATGCTCTTCCTTTAGCCTTGTTTTTTCTTTTCTTTTTTGTGAAAAACAATTGATAATTGAAGCACCCATAGTATTTCATACTCATTTCCTACTATTCTTCATGTTCTTTAGCATTACCAACGTGGAATTGTCTTTCTAAGAAAGATCTGAATAATCTCAAGTACGCACTTCTAACCTAATGAAAAGCCCATAAAAGGGTCTTCAAGTGTCAATATCTTTTTTCTCTTTCATTCTTTCACTTTCAACATTGTTCCTGTACAATCATAGATTATAATAACACATACATATCTCTCACTTTAAGGATCTTCCAAGAACTACCTCAAAAGTGCCCTCTTTAATGGTCATTTTCAATTTTCCCACTATCAAAATGCTCATGAGGGTCATTTTTTGGTTTCATATCTTTTCATCTATTCATGTTTTAAACCCTAAATTAGTCCCAAGATATTCATGAGATCACTATCTAGAAGATTTATCTTTCACTTCTTTACTTCTTTTTTTGCAAAACCTCCCTACATGAGTCCTTTTGGTCATGTGAATATAGTTCATTTATCATGGAATAGTCGTTTTAAATTCTCATTCTCTTTTATTTTAATTCCATATGGTTTATGCTTTGCTCTTAGTATGTAGCCTCATGTCATTCTTCAACATCTTACAGCTTACATAATTTTGGAACTAAAATTAGGTATCAGTACATACAGTTTAAAAAACTTGTGGCAACTTCAATTTTATTTTTTAGGATTTCCAAAGAAATGAATTTTCTCCATTTTCACACAAAGGGTCATCCATAGTGAGACTCGTACTATGACACCTTTGACCACCCTAGTTCCGAAACCGTGAACTTGAAATTTTGGCATTAAGCCATAAAATGTGAACACGAAAACTTGCATCCTTACCCTTGAGACTTAAACCTGTAACCCATAATTCAAATTTTAATTTTTTGACTTTAAACCCTAGACCTAGGGTACAAGGCCCTTGACTCTAGACCTTTAGCTCATGACTCTTCACCATTGATCTTTCACCTTGGACCTTGTAGCCTTAACCCTAAACCTTGAACCTTTAACTATGACCCTTGACCTTGTCCTTGGACCGTTGACCCCAAACCCTTAACCAAAGACTTAGAACCTTATTGATAACTCAATAATTTGTTATGTATTAATCTAGATTAAGAGGTTTCTCAATATATTTTTGTGTTATTTTGATGTTGTTTATTGCAAGATTAGAAGATGAAAAACAAATAAAAGATCATAAAACTGCAATCTAGGACATGCCTCTCTTCTGTCATCTAACCTCTTCGAAGATCTTTCAAACACTGTCATAGAGCAGCCCTTTTTAATCAAAATATTGAATCTCCTTCCAAGGAAAAGCTCAACATGGTTACTTTATATTTTTTGTATCTATTAGTTTTACAATTTGTTAAACCTAAATTTATTCAAAAACATTCATGAGATCACCCCCTATAAGATTCAACATTTAGCTTTTTTGTATCACTTTCTTGATTTTATGTAAAACCTATCTAAAAAGCCCTATTGGTCATGAGAAAGTAGTTTTATTTATGATGGAACATATAATTTACATTCTCATTCTCTCTTATCATAATGTTGTACGGTTTATGCTTTACTCTTAGCATGTTGCTTCACACCGTTCTTCTTTCAAATCTAGTAGACCTTTTATCTTTTTATAAGCAAAATTATCTATTAGTACATATAGTTTAAAAAAAAATTATGGGACTCTGAAGTTAATTTTTAGGGATTTCTAAGGAAATACATTTTCTCCTTTTCCACATTAAGATTCTTTGTGGTGAAACCCTTGCTATGACACCTTAAACCATCTTAGTCCCTAACCCTTAACCTTCAACCCTAAACCAATAACCAAAATTTTAAATTTTAATTTCTTGACCTTAGATCTTAGACATAGGATTTAGAACCAACTTAAGTTTAGTACCCTAGAGCATTGGCTCACGACCCTTAACCATTAGTCTTTGACATTAGACCTTCTAGCCTTATCAATAAACCTTAAACCTAGACTTTGTACCCTTAATGATCACTTAAGACCTTGGACCTCAGACCTTTAACCTTCGACCTTTAACCTCCAACCGTTGACCTTTCCTCAAAGACCTCAAGCCTTAGTGATAACTCAACTATTTATAATGCATTTAACTATTGTTTTTGATTTTTGAGAGATTCGTCGATGGTTTTTAACTTTTTTTAAATTGCTTATAGAAAGATTAGACTATGAAAGATAAATGGAAGCATCATGGGAAAAAACAAATCTATTTGAAATGCTTTGGGCAACTTTTATACCACTTTGTATTTTACTAATTATTTTCAATGTATTTTACATAATTTATGTTTTGCTCATTGTGTTTGGCCCCAAACCATTCTTCTTTGGCATCTTGTAGACCTTTCATTATTTTGAAAGCAAAATTAGGTATCGATACGTACTATTTAAAAAATTGGTGACAACTTCAACTTTATTTTTAGGGATTTCCAAATAGATGAATTTCCACCACTTTCATACTAAAGGTTTTCAATAGTGAAACGCCGACTATGGCACTGTAGACCACCCTAGTCCTTAAACTCTGAACTTAAACTTTGAGCCATAAAGTAGTGAACCTAAATACTTGCATTGTTATCCTCGAATCCCAAACTTGCAATCTTCAAATTTTAATTTTAATTTCTTGACCTTAGACCCTAAACCTGAGGATTCCGAACCCTAAACCTTGGACTACGGACACTAGACCATTGATTGTTGAGTTTGGATCTTGTAGCCTTAGCCTTGAACCCTAAACCTTTGACTTGGACCTTAAACCTTAACCTCAGACCTTGGACCTTAAACCTTCAACCCTATATCTTAGTCCTTCAATCCAAAACCCTTCATAATAAACTTAAAACCTTATTGATGACTCAACTATTTATGTTGTAGTTCTTTAGTGTTTTTTGAATTTTAAAAGCTTCTTCAAAGCATCTCTTTATTTTTTATGTTGTTTGTGGCACGACTGGACGATGAAACATAAGTGGAAGCATTTAAGGAAAAGATAGATCTGTTTGAGTAGTGTTAGCCAACTTTGACA
Source organism: Moringa oleifera (assembly GCA_021397835.1). Classification (NCBI taxonomy): domain Eukaryota; kingdom Viridiplantae; phylum Streptophyta; class Magnoliopsida; order Brassicales; family Moringaceae; genus Moringa; species Moringa oleifera. Next base: position 7,636,401 of record JAJFZO010000229.1, read on the forward strand.
TTCTATTGTATTTTGCCAATAACTCTCTCTTCTAAACTCCAAGCTCCTAATTGAAAAATCAACATTGAGGCATGAAATGTGAACATGAAAACATGCATCCTTGACCGTAGACCTTTAATTCAATGTCTTTCAACATAAACATAGGAGCCATTTGATAACTCAACTATTTATAATGCATTTTGATTTTGATTTTTTGAATTTTGAGAGCTTCTTTGATTTTTTTTTTTTTGGTTTTTTTTTAAAGTTTTTCATTGCCAGATTGGGTGAAAATATATAAGCGAAAGTATTGAGGAAAAAAATAGATCTGTTTGAGTAGTTTTTGTCAACTTTGGCACCACTTTGTATTTTGCGAATAACTAGCTCTTTCGAAGTGTAGTTGGCATCTGTAACTTGTAAAATCAAAATCTTCAAGTGATTATCTTTTCTGAAAACTTAAATTTAGTGATTTTAATTTCATGTTTTGAATCCTTCGAAAGGAGTTTTCCTCCTTGAAAGTTACTCCAAAAAAAGCTTGCATCAAGACACAAGCTACCCTATACTCTTCCTTCAAACCTTTTTTTTTTATTTTTTAAAATATAGTTAGTGTCATTGATGCACCCTCAATACATAACATTGATCTCCAACTATACTCTTCATTCAAACCCTTTTTTCTTTTAAAATAACTTAATTTTAGTCATTTTAATTTTCATATATCATCCCTTATACTTATCTCTCGTTTCGTCCAACCTCCTCAAGTAACTTTGAGAAACTGCCTCAAAAAAGCCCTCCTTCATAATAATTTTCCAGTCTCCGTCCAAGTATAAGCTCATGAGAATCACTTGTTACTTTCATCTCCCTTCATTCGATCATGTTTTAAACCCTAAATTGTTCCAAAAATATCCAAGAGATTACGCTTTACGAGATTCATCATTCACCTATTCACATTATCTTTTGGATTTTTCGCAAAACCTCCCTAGAAGAGCCTTATTGGTCATGAGAATGTAGTTCTTGTATGATGGAGTAGCCATATTTAATTCTCATTCTCTTTTATTGTAATGCCATATGGTTTATGCTTTGCTATTACTACAATGCCTCAAGCTATTCTTTTTTGACATCTTGTAGACCTTTTATTATTTTGGAAGCGAAATTAGGTATCTGTACATATTGTTTAAAAAATAAGTGGTGATTTTAATTTTATCTTTTAGAGATTTCCAAAGAAATAAATTTCCTCCCTTTTCACCCAAAGGGTTTTCCATAGCGAAAGTTCAGGTATGACATATTAGACCATCGTAGTTATTCAACCCTAAACTTGAACCTTGAGCCCTAAACCATAAAGTGTGAACTTGAACACTTGCATCCTTAACCTTGAACCCCAAACCTACAACCTTGAAATTTGAAGTTTAATTTATTGACTTTATACCCTGAATGTAAGGCTCGAGATGCCTAACCTTGGACTTGGGGCCTTAGACCATTGGCTTTCGACCCTTAACCACCAATATTTGAGTTTAAACTTGACACCATTAACGTTAAACCCTAAACCGCCAATACTTGTGTCTAGACCTGACACCCTTAACCTTAAACCTTTGACTCAAACCCCTGACCTTGAACCTCGACCTTGGACCTTCGACCTTTAACCCTAAACCTCAGTCCTTTGACCCTAAATCCTTCATCAAAAGCCTAGAACTCTATTGATAACTCAACTATGTATAATGAAGTTATCTAGTGTTTTTTGAGTTTTATGAACTTTTTTCATGCTTTTGTGTGTTTTTTATGGTTTTTATTGCAATAATTGACGATGAAACATAAGTGTAAGCATTAAGGGAATAACCATATCTATTTGAGTTATTTTGACCAATTTTGACATGACTTTGTATTTTGCAAGTAGCCGTCTCTTTCAAACTCCAATTAACATCATTAACTTGTAAAATCTAATCTTCAAGTGATCTTCTTTTGAAGAAACTTAATTTTTGCCTTTTCCACTTCTTTTCTTCATCCTTCGAAACGATTTTTCCTTGTTGAAAGTTACACCAAAATGTGCTCACATTAAAACACAAGAAAAGCCCATGAACCACCCTCAATATTTTGGACTCATTTCCAACTATTCTTCATGCTTTTTAGGCCATCAGATCCCTCAAATTGCCTTTTTAAGCACTCATTTTGAACCTAACAAAGAGCAAACGAAGGGTACTTCCAACATTAACATATTTTTTTCCCTTTAATCATCACTTAATAATGGCTGCAATCTACCATAACGATCTCTTATTCCATTCGACCTCCTCAAGCATCTTTCAAGAACTTTAATCATAATTTTCAACTCCCCTTCCAAGGTAAAGCTCGTGAGGGTTACTTTCTACTTTAGATCATCATCATAAGCTTTAAGCTTTCAGTTGATCCAAATATATTCTAAACATCACCCTCTACAAGATTAATCATTCACTTCTTTGCATCTACTTCTTCTTTTGATTTGGACTCTTAACCTTGACTTTAGACCTTAGAAGTTAAACCATCAACCTTAGAACTTAGATCAAACCTTTCATCATCAACCCCGAGCCTTCTTAAGAACTTAACTATTTTTAATGCATTTATGTAGTGTTTTTTGAATATTTGAAGCTTCGTCAATGCTTTTCTTTTCTTTTTTTTTTTTATGTTTTTGATTCCAGAATTAGATGATGAAAGACAAGAGGAAGCATTAAGGGAAAAAATAATTCTATTTATACGGTTTAGGGCAACTTTGACACTACATTGTATTGTGCAAATGACTCTCACTTCCAAACTCCAATTAATATCATTTTACTTGTATCATCTCAGTTTTCAATTGATTTCCTTTTGAAATAACTTAATTTCGGCCATTTTAATTTCTTATTTTCATTCTATGCATTTTTTCGTATTGCAACTTGCCTTAGAATGAGCTTGCATGAAACCATATGAAACCTTATGCTCTTCCTTTAGCCTTGTTTTTTCTTTTCTTTTTTGTGAAAAACAATTGATAATTGAAGCACCCATAGTATTTCATACTCATTTCCTACTATTCTTCATGTTCTTTGGCATTACCAACGTGGAATTGTCTTTCTAAGAAAGATCTGAATAATCTCAAGTACGCACTTCTAACCTAATGAAAAGCCCATAAAAGGGTCTTCAAGTGTCAATATCTTTTTTCTCTTTCATTCTTTCACTTTCAACATTGTTCCTGTACAATCATAGATTATAATAACACATACATATCTCTCACTTTAAGGATCTTCCAAGAACTACCTCAAAAGTGCCCTCTTTAATGGTCATTTTCAATTTTCCCACTATCAAAATGCTCATGAGGGTCATTTTTTGGTTTCATATCTTTTCATCTATTCATGTTTTAAACCCTAAATTAGTCCCAAGATATTCATGAGATCACTATCTAGAAGATTTATCTTTCACTTCTTTACTTCTTTTTTTGCAAAACCTCCCTACATGAGTCCTTTTGGTCATGTGAATATAGTTCATTTATCATGGAATAGTCGTTTTAAATTCTCATTCTCTTTTATTTTAATTCCATATGGTTTATGCTTTGCTCTTAGTATGTAGCCTCATGTCATTCTTCAACATCTTACAGCTTACATAATTTTGGAACTAAAATTAGGTATCAGTACATACAGTTTAAAAAACTTGTGGCAACTTCAATTTTATTTTTTAGGATTTCCAAAGAAATGAATTTTCTCCATTTTCACACAAAGGGTCATCCATAGTGAGACTCGTACTATGACACCTTTGACCACCCTAGTTCCGAAACCGTGAACTTGAAATTTTGGCATTAAGCCATAAAATGTGAACACGAAAACTTGCATCCTTACCCTTGAGACTTAAACCTGTAACCCATAATTCAAATTTTAATTTTTTGACTTTAAACCCTAGACCTAGGGTACAAGGCCCTTGACTCTAGACCTTTAGCTCATGACTCTTCACCATTGATCTTTCACCTTGGACCTTGTAGCCTTAACCCTAAACCTTGAACCTTTAACTATGACCCTTGACCTTGTCCTTGGACCGTTGACCCCAAACCCTTAACCAAAGACTTAGAACCTTATTGATAACTCAATAATTTGTTATGTATTAATCTAGATTAAGAGGTTTCTCAATATATTTTTGTGTTATTTTGATGTTGTTTATTGCAAGATTAGAAGATGAAAAACAAATAAAAGATCATAAAACTGCAATCTAGGACATGCCTCTCTTCTGTCATCTAACCTCTTCGAAGATCTTTCAAACACTGTCATAGAGCAGCCCTTTTTAATCAAAATATTGAATCTCCTTCCAAGGAAAAGCTCAACATGGTTACTTTATATTTTTTGTATCTATTAGTTTTACAATTTGTTAAACCTAAATTTATTCAAAAACATTCATGAGATCACCCCCTATAAGATTCAACATTTAGCTTTTTTGTATCACTTTCTTGATTTTATGTAAAACCTATCTAAAAAGCCCTATTGGTCATGAGAAAGTAGTTTTATTTATGATGGAACATATAATTTACATTCTCATTCTCTCTTATCATAATGTTGTACGGTTTATGCTTTACTCTTAGCATGTTGCTTCACACCGTTCTTCTTTCAAATCTAGTAGACCTTTTATCTTTTTATAAGCAAAATTATCTATTAGTACATATAGTTTAAAAAAAAATTATGGGACTCTGAAGTTAATTTTTAGGGATTTCTAAGGAAATACATTTTCTCCTTTTCCACATTAAGATTCTTTGTGGTGAAACCCTTGCTATGACACCTTAAACCATCTTAGTCCCTAACCCTTAACCTTCAACCCTAAACCAATAACCAAAATTTTAAATTTTAATTTCTTGACCTTAGATCTTAGACATAGGATTTAGAACCAACTTAAGTTTAGTACCCTAGAGCATTGGCTCACGACCCTTAACCATTAGTCTTTGACATTAGACCTTCTAGCCTTATCAATAAACCTTAAACCTAGACTTTGTACCCTTAATGATCACTTAAGACCTTGGACCTCAGACCTTTAACCTTCGACCTTTAACCTCCAACCGTTGACCTTTCCTCAAAGACCTCAAGCCTTAGTGATAACTCAACTATTTATAATGCATTTAACTATTGTTTTTGATTTTTGAGAGATTCGTCGATGGTTTTTAACTTTTTTTAAATTGCTTATAGAAAGATTAGACTATGAAAGATAAATGGAAGCATCATGGGAAAAAACAAATCTATTTGAAATGCTTTGGGCAACTTTTATACCACTTTGTATTTTACTAATTATTTTCAATGTATTTTACATAATTTATGTTTTGCTCATTGTGTTTGGCCCCAAACCATTCTTCTTTGGCATCTTGTAGACCTTTCATTATTTTGAAAGCAAAATTAGGTATCGATACGTACTATTTAAAAAATTGGTGACAACTTCAACTTTATTTTTAGGGATTTCCAAATAGATGAATTTCCACCACTTTCATACTAAAGGTTTTCAATAGTGAAACGCCGACTATGGCACTGTAGACCACCCTAGTCCTTAAACTCTGAACTTAAACTTTGAGCCATAAAGTAGTGAACCTAAATACTTGCATTGTTATCCTCGAATCCCAAACTTGCAATCTTCAAATTTTAATTTTAATTTCTTGACCTTAGACCCTAAACCTGAGGATTCCGAACCCTAAACCTTGGACTACGGACACTAGACCATTGATTGTTGAGTTTGGATCTTGTAGCCTTAGCCTTGAACCCTAAACCTTTGACTTGGACCTTAAACCTTAACCTCAGACCTTGGACCTTAAACCTTCAACCCTATATCTTAGTCCTTCAATCCAAAACCCTTCATAATAAACTTAAAACCTTATTGATGACTCAACTATTTATGTTGTAGTTCTTTAGTGTTTTTTGAATTTTAAAAGCTTCTTCAAAGCATCTCTTTATTTTTTATGTTGTTTGTGGCACGACTGGACGATGAAACATAAGTGGAAGCATTTAAGGAAAAGATAGATCTGTTTGAGTAGTGTTAGCCAACTTTGACATTCTATTGTATTTTGCCAATAACTCTCTCTTCTAAACTCCAAGCTCCTAATTGAAAAATCAACATTGAGGCATGAAATGTGAACATGAAAACATGCATCCTTGACCGTAGACCTTTAATTCAATGTCTTTCAACATAAACATAGGAGCCATTTGATAACTCAACTATTTATAATGCATTTTGATTTTGATTTTTTGAATTTTGAGAGCTTCTTTGATTTTTTTTTTTTTTGGTTTTTTTTTAAAGTTTTTCATTGCCAGATTGGGTGAAAATATATAAGCGAAAGTATTGAGGAAAAAAATAGATCTGTTTGAGTAGTTTTTGTCAACTTTGGCACCACTTTGTATTTTGCGAATAACTAGCTCTTTCGAAGTGTAGTTGGCATCCTGTAACTTGTAAAATCAAAATCTTCAAGTGATTATCTTTTCTGAAAACTTAAATTTAGTGATTTTAATTTCATGTTTTGAATCCTTCGAAAGGAGTTTTCCTCCTTGAAAGTTACTCCAAAAAAAGCTTGCATCAAGACACAAGCTACCCTATACTCTTCCTTCAAACCTTTTTTTTTTATTTTTTAAAATATAGTTAGTGTCATTGATGCACCCTCAATACATAACATTGATCTCCAACTATACTCTTCATTCAAACCCTTTTTTCTTTTAAAATAACTTAATTTTAGTCATTTTAATTTTCATATATCATCCCTTATACTTATCTCTCGTTTCGTCCAACCTCCTCAAGTAACTTTGAGAAACTGCCTCAAAAAAGCCCTCCTTCATAATAATTTTCCAGTCTCCGTCCAAGTATAAGCTCATGAGAATCACTTGTTACTTTCATCTCCCTTCATTCGATCATGTTTTAAACCCTAAATTGTTCCAAAAATATCCAAGAGATTACGCTTTACGAGATTCATCATTCACCTATTCACATTATCTTTTGGATTTTTCGCAAAACCTCCCTAGAAGAGCCTTATTGGTCATGAGAATGTAGTTCTTGTATGATGGAGTAGCCATATTTAATTCTCATTCTCTTTTATTGTAATGCCATATGGTTTATGCTTTGCTATTACTACAATGCCTCAAGCTATTCTTTTTTGACATCTTGTAGACCTTTTATTATTTTGGAAGCGAAATTAGGTATCTGTACATATTGTTTAAAAAATAAGTGGTGATTTTAATTTTATCTTTTAGAGATTTCCAAAGAAATAAATTTCCTCCCTTTTCACCCAAAGGGTTTTCCATAGCGAAAGTTCAGGTATGACATATTAGACCATCGTAGTTATTCAACCCTAAACTTGAACCTTGAGCCCTAAACCATAAAGTGTGAACTTGAACACTTGCATCCTTAACCTTGAACCCCAAACCTACAACCTTGAAATTTGAAGTTTAATTTATTGACTTTATACCCTGAATGTAAGGCTCGAGATGCCTAACCTTGGACTTGGGGCCTTAGACCATTGGCTTTCGACCCTTAACCACCAATATTTGAGTTTAAACTTGACACCATTAACGTTAAACCCTAAACCGCCAATACTTGTGTCTAGACCTGACACCCTTAACCTTAAACCTTTGACTCAAACCCCTGACCTTGAACCTCGACCTTGGACCTTCGACCTTTAACCCTAAACCTCAGTCCTTTGACCCTAAATCCTTCATCAAAAGCCTAGAACTCTATTGATAACTCAACTATGTATAATGAAGTTATCTAGTGTTTTTTGAGTTTTATGAACTTTTTTCATGCTTTTGTGTGTTTTTTATGGTTTTTATTGCAATAATTGACGATGAAACATAAGTGTAAGCATTAAGGGAATAACCATATCTATTTGAGTTATTTTGACCAATTTTGACATGACTTTGTATTTTGCAAGTAGCCGTCTCTTTCAAACTCCAATTAACATCATTAACTTGTAAAATCTAATCTTCAAGTGATCTTCTTTTGAAGAAACTTAATTTTTGCCTTTTCCACTTCTTTTCTTCATCCTTCGAAACGATTTTTCCTTGTTGAAAGTTACACCAAAATGTGCTCACATTAAAACACAAGAAAAGCCCATGAACCACCCTCAATATTTTGGACTCATTTCCAACTATTCTTCATGCTTTTTAGGCCATCAGATCCCTCAAATTGCCTTTTTAAGCACTCATTTTGAACCTAACAAAGAGCAAACGAAGGGTACTTCCAACATTAACATATTTTTTTCCCTTTAATCATCACTTAATAATGGCTGCAATCTACCATAACGATCTCTTATTCCATTCGACCTCCTCAAGCATCTTTCAAGAACTTTAATCATAATTTTCAACTCCCCTTCCAAGGTAAAGCTCGTGAGGGTTACTTTCTACTTTAGATCATCATCATAAGCTTTAAGCTTTCAGTTGATCCAAATATATTCTAAACATCACCCTCTACAAGATTAATCATTCACTTCTTTGCATCTACTTCTTCTTTTGATTTGGACTCTTAACCTTGACTTTAGACCTTAGAAGTTAAACCATCAACCTTAGAACTTAGATCAAACCTTTCATCATCAACCCCGAGCCTTCTTAAGAACTTAACTATTTTTAATGCATTTATGTAGTGTTTTTTGAATATTTGAAGCTTCGTCAATGCTTTTCTTTTCTTTTTTTTTTTTATGTTTTTGATTCCAGAATTAGATGATGAAAGACAAGAGGAAGCATTAAGGGAAAAAATAATTCTATTTATACGGTTTAGGGCAACTTTGACACTACATTGTATTGTGCAAATGACTCTCACTTCCAAACTCCAATTAATATCATTTTACTTGTATCATCTCAGTTTTCAATTGATTTCCTTTTGAAATAACTTAATTTCGGCCATTTTAATTTCTTATTTTCATTCTATGCATTTTTTCGTATTGCAACTTGCCTTAGAATGAGCTTGCATGAAACCATATGAAACCTTATGCTCTTCCTTTAGCCTTGTTTTTTCTTTTCTTTTTTGTGAAAAACAATTGATAATTGAAGCACCCATAGTATTTCATACTCATTTCCTACTATTCTTCATGTTCTTTGGCATTACCAACGTGGAATTGTCTTTCTAAGAAAGATCTGAATAATCTCAAGTACGCACTTCTAACCTAATGAAAAGCCCATAAAAGGGTCTTCAAGTGTCAATATCTTTTTTCTCTTTCATTCTTTCACTTTCAACATTGTTCCTGTACAATCATAGATTATAATAACACATACATATCTCTCACTTTAAGGATCTTCCAAGAACTACCTCAAAAGTGCCCTCTTTAATGGTCATTTTCAATTTTCCCACTATCAAAATGCTCATGAGGGTCATTTTTTGGTTTCATATCTTTTCATCTATTCATGTTTTAAACCCTAAATTAGTCCCAAGATATTCATGAGATCACTATCTAGAAGATTTATCTTTCACTTCTTTACTTCTTTTTTTGCAAAACCTCCCTACATGAGTCCTTTTGGTCATGTGAATATAGTTCATTTATCATGGAATAGTCGTTTTAAATTCTCATTCTCTTTTATTTTAATTCCATATGGTTTATGCTTTGCTCTTAGTATGTAGCCTCATGTCATTCTTCAACATCTTACAGCTTACATAATTTTGGAACTAAAATTAGGTATCAGTACATACAGTTTAAAAAACTTGTGGCAACTTCAATTTTATTTTTTAGGATTTCCAAAGAAATGAATTTTCTCCATTTTCACACAAAGGGTCATCCATAGTGAGACTCGTACTATGACACCTTTGACCACCCTAGTTCCGAAACCGTGAACTTGAAATTTTGGCATTAAGCCATAAAATGTGAACACGAAAACTTGCATCCTTACCCTTGAGACTTAAACCTGTAACCCATAATTCAAATTTTAATTTTTTGACTTTAAACCCTAGACCTAGGGTACAAGGCCCTTGACTCTAGACCTTTAGCTCATGACTCTTCACCATTGATCTTTCACCTTGGACCTTGTAGCCTTAACCCTAAACCTTGAACCTTTAACTATGACCCTTGACCTTGTCCTTGGACCGTTGACCCCAAACCCTTAACCAAAGACTTAGAACCTTATTGATAACTCAATAATTTGTTATGTATTAATCTAGATTAAGAGGTTTCTCAATATATTTTTGTGTTATTTTGATGTTGTTTATTGCAAGATTAGAAGATGAAAAACAAATAAAAGATCATAAAACTGCAATCTAGGACATGCCTCTCTTCTGTCATCTAACCTCTTCGAAGATCTTTCAAACACTGTCATAGAGCAGCCCTTTTTAATCAAAATATTGAATCTCCTTCCAAGGAAAAGCTCAACATGGTTACTTTATATTTTTTGTATCTATTAGTTTTACAATTTGTTAAACCTAAATTTATTCAAAAACATTCATGAGATCACCCCCTATAAGATTCAACATTTAGCTTTTTTGTATCACTTTCTTGATTTTATGTAAAACCTATCTAAAAAGCCCTATTGGTCATGAGAAAGTAGTTTTATTTATGATGGAACATATAATTTACATTCTCATTCTCTCTTATCATAATGTTGTACGGTTTATGCTTTACTCTTAGCATGTTGCTTCACACCGTTCTTCTTTCAAATCTAGTAGACCTTTTATCTTTTTATAAGCAAAATTATCTATTAGTACATATAGTTTAAAAAAAAATTATGGGACTCTGAAGTTAATTTTTAGGGATTTCTAAGGAAATACATTTTCTCCTTTTCCACATTAAGATTCTTTGTGGTGAAACCCTTGCTATGACACCTTAAACCATCTTAGTCCCTAACCCTTAACCTTCAACCCTAAACCAATAACCAAAATTTTAAATTTTAATTTCTTGACCTTAGATCTTAGACATAGGATTTAGAACCAACTTAAGTTTAGTACCCTAGAGCATTGGCTCACGACCCTTAACCATTAGTCTTTGACATTAGACCTTCTAGCCTTATCAATAAACCTTAAACCTAGACTTTGTACCCTTAATGATCACTTAAGACCTTGGACCTCAGACCTTTAACCTTCGACCTTTAACCTCCAACCGTTGACCTTTCCTCAAAGACCTCAAGCCTTAGTGATAACTCAACTATTTATAATGCATTTAACTATTGTTTTTGATTTTTGAGAGATTCGTCGATGGTTTTTAACTTTTTTTAAATTGCTTATAGAAAGATTAGACTATGAAAGATAAATGGAAGCATCATGGGAAAAAACAAATCTATTTGAAATGCTTTGGGCAACTTTTATACCACTTTGTATTTTACTAATTATTTTCAATGTATTTTACATAATTTATGTTTTGCTCATTGTGTTTGGCCCCAAACCATTCTTCTTTGGCATCTTGTAGACCTTTCATTATTTTGAAAGCAAAATTAGGTATCGATACGTACTATTTAAAAAATTGGTGACAACTTCAACTTTATTTTTCGGGATTTCCAAATAGATGAATTTCCACCACTTTCATACTAAAGGTTTTCAATAGTGAAACGCCGACTATGGCACTGTAGACCACCCTAGTCCTTAAACTCTGAACTTAAACTTTGAGCCATAAAGTAGTGAACCTAAATACTTGCATTGTTATCCTCGAATCCCAAACTTGCAATCTTCAAATTTTAATTTTAATTTCTTGACCTTAGACCCTAAACCTGAAGATTCCGAACCCTAAACCTTGGACTACGGACACTAGACCATTGATTGTTGAGTTTGGATCTTGTAGCCTTAGCCTTGAACCCTAAACCTTTGACTTGGACCTTAAACCTTAACCTCAGACCTTGGACCTTAAACCTTCAACCCTATATCTTAGTCCTTCAATCCAAAACCCTTCATAATAAACTTAAAACCTTATTGATGACTCAACTATTTATGTTGTAGTTCTTTAGTGTTTTTTGAATTTTAAAAGCTTCTTCAAAGCATCTCTTTATTTTTTATGTTGTTTGTGGCACGACTGGACGATGAAACATAAGTGGAAGCATTTAAGGAAAAGATAGATCTGTTTGAGTAGTGTTAGCCAACTTTGACATTCTATTGTATTTTGCCAATAACTCTCTCTTCTAAACTCCAAGCTCCTAATTGAAAAATCAACATTGAGGCATGAAATGTGAACATGAAAACATGCATCCTTGACCGTAGACCTTTAATTCAATGTCTTTCAACATAAACATAGGAGCCATTTGATAACTCAACTATTTATAATGCATTTTGATTTTGATTTTTTGAATTTTGAGAGCTTCTTTGATTTTTTTTTTTTTTGGTTTTTTTTTAAAGTTTTTCATTGCCAGATTGGGTGAAAATATATAAGCGAAAGTATTGAGGAAAAAAATAGATCTGTTTGAGTAGTTTTTGTCAACTTTGGCACCACTTTGTATTTTGCGAATAACTAGCTCTTTCGAAGTGTAGTTGGCATCCTGTAACTTGTAAAATCAAAATCTTCAAGTGATTATCTTTTCTGAAAACTTAAATTTAGTGATTTTAATTTCATGTTTTGAATCCTTCGAAAGGAGTTTTCCTCCTTGAAAGTTACTCCAAAAAAAGCTTGCATCAAGACACAAGCTACCCTATACTCTTCCTTCAAACCTTTTTTTTTTATTTTTTAAAATATAGTTAGTGTCATTGATGCACCCTCAATACATAACATTGATCTCCAACTATACTCTTCATTCAAACCCTTTTTTCTTTTAAAATAACTTAATTTTAGTCATTTTAATTTTCATATATCATCCCTTATACTTATCTCTCGTTTCGTCCAACCTCCTCAAGTAACTTTGAGAAACTGCCTCAAAAAAGCCCTCCTTCATAATAATTTTCCAGTCTCCGTCCAAGTATAAGCTCATGAGAATCACTTGTTACTTTCATCTCCCTTCATTCGATCATGTTTTAAACCCTAAATTGTTCCAAAAATATCCAAGAGATTACGCTTTACGAGATTCATCATTCACCTATTCACATTATCTTTTGGATTTTTCGCAAAACCTCCCTAGAAGAGCCTTATTGGTCATGAGAATGTAGTTCTTGTATGATGGAGTAGCCATATTTAATTCTCATTCTCTTTTATTGTAATGCCATATGGTTTATGCTTTGCTATTACTACAATGCCTCAAGCTATTCTTTTTTGACATCTTGTAGACCTTTTATTATTTTGGAAGCGAAATTAGGTATCTGTACATATTGTTTAAAAAATAAGTGGTGATTTTAATTTTATCTTTTAGAGATTTCCAAAGAAATAAATTTCCTCCCTTTTCACCCAAAGGGTTTTCCATAGCGAAAGTTCAGGTATGACATATTAGACCATCGTAGTTATTCAACCCTAAACTTGAACCTTGAGCCCTAAACCATAAAGTGTGAACTTGAACACTTGCATCCTTAACCTTGAACCCCAAACCTACAACCTTGAAATTTGAAGTTTAATTTATTGACTTTATACCCTGAATGTAAGGCTCGAGATGCCTAACCTTGGACTTGGGGCCTTAGACCATTGGCTTTCGACCCTTAACCACCAATATTTGAGTTTAAACTTGACACCATTAACGTTAAACCCTAAACCGCCAATACTTGTGTCTAGACCTGACACCCTTAACCTTAAACCTTTGACTCAAACCCCTGACCTTGAACCTCGACCTTGGACCTTCGACCTTTAACCCTAAACCTCAGTCCTTTGACCCTAAATCCTTCATCAAAAGCCTAGAACTCTATTGATAACTCAACTATGTATAATGAAGTTATCTAGTGTTTTTTGAGTTTTATGAACTTTTTTCATGCTTTTGTGTGTTTTTTATGGTTTTTATTGCAATAATTGACGATGAAACATAAGTGTAAGCATTAAGGGAATAACCATATCTATTTGAGTTATTTTGACCAATTTTGACATGACTTTGTATTTTGCAAGTAGCCGTCTCTTTCAAACTCCAATTAACATCATTAACTTGTAAAATCTAATCTTCAAGTGATCTTCTTTTGAAGAAACTTAATTTTTGCCTTTTCCACTTCTTTTCTTCATCCTTCGAAACGATTTTTCCTTGTTGAAAGTTACACCAAAATGTGCTCACATTAAAACACAAGAAAAGCCCATGAACCACCCTCAATATTTTGGACTCATTTCCAACTATTCTTCATGCTTTTTAGGCCATCAGATCCCTCAAATTGCCTTTTTAAGCACTCATTTTGAACCTAACAAAGAGCAAACGAAGGGTACTTCCAACATTAACATATTTTTTTCCCTTTAATCATCACTTAATAATGGCTGCAATCTACCATAACGATCTCTTATTCCATTCGACCTCCTCAAGCATCTTTCAAGAACTTTAATCATAATTTTCAACTCCCCTTCCAAGGTAAAGCTCGTGAGGGTTACTTTCTACTTTAGATCATCATCATAAGCTTTAAGCTTTCAGTTGATCCAAATATATTCTAAACATCACCCTCTACAAGATTAATCATTCACTTCTTTGCATCTACTTCTTCTTTTGATTTGGACTCTTAACCTTGACTTTAGACCTTAGAAGTTAAACCATCAACCTTAGAACTTAGATCAAACCTTTCATCATCAACCCCGAGCCTTCTTAAGAACTTAACTATTTTTAATGCATTTATGTAGTGTTTTTTGAATATTTGAAGCTTCGTCAATGCTTTTCTTTTCTTTTTTTTTTTTATGTTTTTGATTCCAGAATTAGATGATGAAAGACAAGAGGAAGCATTAAGGGAAAAAATAATTCTATTTATACGGTTTAGGGCAACTTTGACACTACATTGTATTGTGCAAATGACTCTCACTTCCAAACTCCAATTAATATCATTTTACTTGTATCATCTCAGTTTTCAATTGATTTCCTTTTGAAATAACTTAATTTCGGCCATTTTAATTTCTTATTTTCATTCTATGCATTTTTTCGTATTGCAACTTGCCTTAGAATGAGCTTGCATGAAACCATATGAAACCTTATGCTCTTCCTTTAGCCTTGTTTTTTCTTTTCTTTTTTGTGAAAAACAATTGATAATTGAAGCACCCATAGTATTTCATACTCATTTCCTACTATTCTTCATGTTCTTTGGCATTACCAACGTGGAATTGTCTTTCTAAGAAAGATCTGAATAATCTCAAGTACGCACTTCTAACCTAATGAAAAGCCCATAAAAGGGTCTTCAAGTGTCAATATCTTTTTTCTCTTTCATTCTTTCACTTTCAACATTGTTCCTGTACAATCATAGATTATAATAACACATACATATCTCTCACTTTAAGGATCTTCCAAGAACTACCTCAAAAGTGCCCTCTTTAATGGTCATTTTCAATTTTCCCACTATCAAAATGCTCATGAGGGTCATTTTTTGGTTTCATATCTTTTCATCTATTCATGTTTTAAACCCTAAATTAGTCCCAAGATATTCATGAGATCACTATCTAGAAGATTTATCTTTCACTTCTTTACTTCTTTTTTTGCAAAACCTCCCTACATGAGTCCTTTTGGTCATGTGAATATAGTTCATTTATCATGGAATAGTCGTTTTAAATTCTCATTCTCTTTTATTTTAATTCCATATGGTTTATGCTTTGCTCTTAGTATGTAGCCTCATGTCATTCTTCAACATCTTACAGCTTACATAATTTTGGAACTAAAATTAGGTATCAGTACATACAGTTTAAAAAACTTGTGGCAACTTCAATTTTATTTTTTAGGATTTCCAAAGAAATGAATTTTCTCCATTTTCACACAAAGGGTCATCCATAGTGAGACTCGTACTATGACACCTTTGACCACCCTAGTTCCGAAACCGTGAACTTGAAATTTTGGCATTAAGCCATAAAATGTGAACACGAAAACTTGCATCCTTACCCTTGAGACTTAAACCTGTAACCCATAATTCAAATTTTAATTTTTTGACTTTAAACCCTAGACCTAGGGTACAAGGCCCTTGACTCTAGACCTTTAGCTCATGACTCTTCACCATTGATCTTTCACCTTGGACCTTGTAGCCTTAACCCTAAACCTTGAACCTTTAACTATGACCCTTGACCTTGTCCTTGGACCGTTGACCCCAAACCCTTAACCAAAGACTTAGAACCTTATTGATAACTCAATAATTTGTTATGTATTAATCTAGATTAAGAGGTTTCTCAATATATTTTTGTGTTATTTTGATGTTGTTTATTGCAAGATTAGAAGATGAAAAACAAATAAAAGATCATAAAACTGCAATCTAGGACATGCCTCTCTTCTGTCATCTAACCTCTTCGAAGATCTTTCAAACACTGTCATAGAGCAGCCCTTTTTAATCAAAATATTGAATCTCCTTCCAAGGAAAAGCTCAACATGGTTACTTTATATTTTTTGTATCTATTAGTTTTACAATTTGTTAAACCTAAATTTATTCAAAAACATTCATGAGATCACCCCCTATAAGATTCAACATTTAGCTTTTTTGTATCACTTTCTTGATTTTATGTAAAACCTATCTAAAAAGCCCTATTGGTCATGAGAAAGTAGTTTTATTTATGATGGAACATATAATTTACATTCTCATTCTCTCTTATCATAATGTTGTACGGTTTATGCTTTACTCTTAGCATGTTGCTTCACACCGTTCTTCTTTCAAATCTAGTAGACCTTTTATCTTTTTATAAGCAAAATTATCTATTAGTACATATAGTTTAAAAAAAAATTATGGGACTCTGAAGTTAATTTTTAGGGATTTCTAAGGAAATACATTTTCTCCTTTTCCACATTAAGATTCTTTGTGGTGAAACCCTTGCTATGACACCTTAAACCATCTTAGTCCCTAACCCTTAACCTTCAACCCTAAACCAATAACCAAAATTTTAAATTTTAATTTCTTGACCTTAGATCTTAGACATAGGATTTAGAACCAACTTAAGTTTAGTACCCTAGAGCATTGGCTCACGACCCTTAACCATTAGTCTTTGACATTAGACCTTCTAGCCTTATCAATAAACCTTAAACCTAGACTTTGTACCCTTAATGATCACTTAAGACCTTGGACCTCAGACCTTTAACCTTCGACCTTTAACCTCCAACCGTTGACCTTTCCTCAAAGACCTCAAGCCTTAGTGATAACTCAACTATTTATAATGCATTTAACTATTGTTTTTGATTTTTGAGAGATTCGTCGATGGTTTTTAACTTTTTTTAAATTGCTTATAGAAAGATTAGACTATGAAAGATAAATGGAAGCATCATGGGAAAAAACAAATCTATTTGAAATGCTTTGGGCAACTTTTATACCACTTTGTATTTTACTAATTATTTTCAATGTATTTTACATAATTTATGTTTTGCTCATTGTGTTTGGCCCTAAACCATTCTTCTTTGGCATCTTGTAGACCTTTCATTATTTTGAAAGCAAAATTAGGTATCGATACGTACTATTTAAAAAATTGGTGACAACTTCAACTTTATTTTTAGGGATTTCCAAATAGATGAATTTCCACCACTTTCATACTAAAGGTTTTCAATAGTGAAACGCCGACTATGGCACTGTAGACCACCCTAGTCCTTAAACTCTGAACTTAAACTTTGAGCCATAAAGTAGTGAACCTAAATACTTGCATTGTTATCCTCGAATCCCAAACTTGCAATCTTCAAATTTTAATTTTAATTTCTTGACCTTAGACCCTAAACCTGAAGATTCCGAACCCTAAACCTTGGACTACGGACACTAGACCATTGATTGTTGAGTTTGGATCTTGTAGCCTTAGCCTTGAACCCTAAACCTTTGACTTGGACCTTAAACCTTAACCTCAGACCTTGGACCTTAAACCTTCAACCCTATATCTTAGTCCTTCAATCCAAAACCCTTCATAATAAACTTAAAACCTTATTGATGGCTCAACTATTTATGTTGTAGTTCTTTAGTGTTTTTTGAATTTTAAAAGCTTCTTCAAAGCATCTCTTTATTTTTTATGTTGTTTGTGGCACGACTGGACGATGAAACATAAGTGGAAGCATTTAAGGAAAAGATAGATCTGTTTGAGTAGTGTTAGCCAACTTTGACATTCTATTGTATTTTGCCAATAACTCTCTCTTCTAAACTCCAAGCTCCTAATTGAAAAATCAACATTGAGGCATGAAATGTGAACATGAAAACATGCATCCTTGACCGTAGACCTTTAATTCAATGTCTTTCAACATAAACATAGGAGCCATTTGATAACTCAACTATTTATAATGCATTTTGATTTTGATTTTTTGAATTTTGAGAGCTTCTTTGATTTTTTTTTTTTTTGGTTTTTTTTTAAAGTTTTTCATTGCCAGATTGGGTGAAAATATATAAGCGAAAGTATTGAGGAAAAAAATAGATCTGTTTGAGTAGTTTTTGTCAACTTTGGCACCACTTTGTATTTTGCGAATAACTAGCTCTTTCGAAGTGTAGTTGGCATCCTGTAACTTGTAAAATCAAAATCTTCAAGTGATTATCTTTTCTGAAAACTTAAATTTAGTGATTTTAATTTCATGTTTTGAATCCTTCGAAAGGAGTTTTCCTCCTTGAAAGTTACTCCAAAAAAAGCTTGCATCAAGACACAAGCTACCCTATACTCTTCCTTCAAACCTTTTTTTTTTTATTTTTTAAAATATAGTTAGTGTCATTGATGCACCCTCAATACATAACATTGATCTCCAACTATACTCTTCATTCAAACCCTTTTTTCTTTTAAAATAACTTAATTTTAGTCATTTTAATTTTCATATATCATCCCTTATACTTATCTCTCGTTTCGTCCAACCTCCTCAAGTAACTTTGAGAAACTGCCTCAAAAAAGCCCTCCTTCATAATAATTTTCCAGTCTCCGTCCAAGTATAAGCTCATGAGAATCACTTGTTACTTTCATCTCCCTTCATTCGATCATGTTTTAAACCCTAAATTGTTCCAAAAATATCCAAGAGATTACGCTTTACGAGATTCATCATTCACCTATTCACATTATCTTTTGGATTTTTCGCAAAACCTCCCTAGAAGAGCCTTATTGGTCATGAGAATGTAGTTCTTGTATGATGGAGTAGCCATATTTAATTCTCATTCTCTTTTATTGTAATGCCATATGGTTTATGCTTTGCTATTACTACAATGCCTCAAGCTATTCTTTTTTGACATCTTGTAGACCTTTTATTATTTTGGAAGCGAAATTAGGTATCTGTACATATTGTTTAAAAAATAAGTGGTGATTTTAATTTTATCTTTTAGAGATTTCCAAAGAAATAAATTTCCTCCCTTTTCACCCAAAGGGTTTTCCATAGCGAAAGTTCAGGTATGACATATTAGACCATCGTAGTTATTCAACCCTAAACTTGAACCTTGAGCCCTAAACCATAAAGTGTGAACTTGAACACTTGCATCCTTAACCTTGAACCCCAAACCTACAACCTTGAAATTTGAAGTTTAATTTATTGACTTTATACCCTGAATGTAAGGCTCGAGATGCCTAACCTTGGACTTGGGGCCTTAGACCATTGGCTTTCGACCCTTAACCACCAATATTTGAGTTTAAACTTGACACCATTAACGTTAAACCCTAAACCGCCAATACTTGTGTCTAGACCTGACACCCTTAACCTTAAACCTTTGACTCAAACCCCTGACCTTGAACCTCGACCTTGGACCTTCGACCTTTAACCCTAAACCTCAGTCCTTTGACCCTAAATCCTTCATCAAAAGCCTAGAACTCTATTGATAACTCAACTATGTATAATGAAGTTATCTAGTGTTTTTTGAGTTTTATGAACTTTTTTCATGCTTTTGTGTGTTTTTTATGGTTTTTATTGCAATAATTGACGATGAAACATAAGTGTAAGCATTAAGGGAATAACCATATCTATTTGAGTTATTTTGACCAATTTTGACATGACTTTGTATTTTGCAAGTAGCCGTCTCTTTCAAACTCCAATTAACATCATTAACTTGTAAAATCTAATCTTCAAGTGATCTTCTTTTGAAGAAACTTAATTTTTGCCTTTTCCACTTCTTTTCTTCATCCTTCGAAACGATTTTTCCTTGTTGAAAGTTACACCAAAATGTGCTCACATTAAAACACAAGAAAAGCCCATGAACCACCCTCAATATTTTGGACTCATTTCCAACTATTCTTCATGCTTTTTAGGCCATCAGATCCCTCAAATTGCCTTTTTAAGCACTCATTTTGAACCTAACAAAGAGCAAACGAAGGGTACTTCCAACATTAACATATTTTTTTCCCTTTAATCATCACTTAATAATGGCTGCAATCTACCATAACGATCTCTTATTCCATTCGACCTCCTCAAGCATCTTTCAAGAACTTTAATCATAATTTTCAACTCCCCTTCCAAGGTAAAGCTCGTGAGGGTTACTTTCTACTTTAGATCATCATCATAAGCTTTAAGCTTTCAGTTGATCCAAATATATTCTAAACATCACCCTCTACAAGATTAATCATTCACTTCTTTGCATCTACTTCTTCTTTTGATTTGGACTCTTAACCTTGACTTTAGACCTTAGAAGTTAAACCATCAACCTTAGAACTTAGATCAAACCTTTCATCATCAACCCCGAGCCTTCTTAAGAACTTAACTATTTTTAATGCATTTATGTAGTGTTTTTTGAATATTTGAAGCTTCGTCAATGCTTTTCTTTTCTTTTTTTTTTTTTTATGTTTTTGATTCCAGAATTAGATGATGAAAGACAAGAGGAAGCATTAAGGGAAAAAATAATTCTATTTATACGGTTTAGGGCAACTTTGACACTACATTGTATTGTGCAAATGACTCTCACTTCCAAACTCCAATTAATATCATTTTACTTGTATCATCTCAGTTTTCAATTGATTTCCTTTTGAAATAACTTAATTTCGGCCATTTTAATTTCTTATTTTCATTCTATGCATTTTTTCGTATTGCAACTTGCCTTAGAATGAGCTTGCATGAAACCATATGAAACCTTATGCTCTTCCTTTAGCCTTGTTTTTTCTTTTCTTTTTTGTGAAAAACAATTGATAATTGAAGCACCCATAGTATTTCATACTCATTTCCTACTATTCTTCATGTTCTTTGGCATTACCAACGTGGAATTGTCTTTCTAAGAAAGATCTGAATAATCTCAAGTACGCACTTCTAACCTAATGAAAAGCCCATAAAAGGGTCTTCAAGTGTCAATATCTTTTTTCTCTTTCATTCTTTCACTTTCAACATTGTTCCTGTACAATCATAGATTATAATAACACATACATATCTCTCACTTTAAGGATCTTCCAAGAACTACCTCAAAAGTGCCCTCTTTAATGGTCATTTTCAATTTTCCCACTATCAAAATGCTCATGAGGGTCATTTTTTGGTTTCATATCTTTTCATCTATTCATGTTTTAAACCCTAAATTAGTCCCAAGATATTCATGAGATCACTATCTAGAAGATTTATCTTTCACTTCTTTACTTCTTTTTTTGCAAAACCTCCCTACATGAGTCCTTTTGGTCATGTGAATATAGTTCATTTATCATGGAATAGTCGTTTTAAATTCTCATTCTCTTTTATTTTAATTCCATATGGTTTATGCTTTGCTCTTAGTATGTAGCCTCATGTCATTCTTCAACATCTTACAGCTTACATAATTTTGGAACTAAAATTAGGTATCAGTACATACAGTTTAAAAAACTTGTGGCAACTTCAATTTTATTTTTTAGGATTTCCAAAGAAATGAATTTTCTCCATTTTCACACAAAGGGTCATCCATAGTGAGACTCGTACTATGACACCTTTGACCACCCTAGTTCCGAAACCGTGAACTTGAAATTTTGGCATTAAGCCATAAAATGTGAACACGAAAACTTGCATCCTTACCCTTGAGACTTAAACCTGTAACCCATAATTCAAATTTTAATTTTTTGACTTTAAACCCTAGACCTAGGGTACAAGGCCCTTGACTCTAGACCTTTAGCTCATGACTCTTCACCATTGATCTTTCACCTTGGACCTTGTAGCCTTAACCCTAAACCTTGAACCTTTAACTATGACCCTTGACCTTGTCCTTGGACCGTTGACCCCAAACCCTTAACCAAAGACTTAGAACCTTATTGATAACTCAATAATTTGTTATGTATTAATCTAGATTAAGAGGTTTCTCAATATATTTTTGTGTTATTTTGATGTTGTTTATTGCAAGATTAGAAGATGAAAAACAAATAAAAGATCATAAAACTGCAATCTAGGACATGCCTCTCTTCTGTCATCTAACCTCTTCGAAGATCTTTCAAACACTGTCATAGAGCAGCCCTTTTTAATCAAAATATTGAATCTCCTTCCAAGGAAAAGCTCAACATGGTTACTTTATATTTTTTGTATCTATTAGTTTTACAATTTGTTAAACCTAAATTTATTCAAAAACATTCATGAGATCACCCCCTATAAGATTCAACATTTAGCTTTTTTGTATCACTTTCTTGATTTTATGTAAAACCTATCTAAAAAGCCCTATTGGTCATGAGAAAGTAGTTTTATTTATGATGGAACATATAATTTACATTCTCATTCTCTCTTATCATAATGTTGTACGGTTTATGCTTTACTCTTAGGATGTTGCTTCACACCGTTCTTCTTTCAAATCTAGTAGACCTTTTATCTTTTTATAAGCAAAATTATCTATTAGTACATATAGTTTAAAAAAAATTATGGGACTCTGAAGTTAATTTTTAGGGATTTCTAAGGAAATACATTTTCTCCTTTTCCACATTAAGATTCTTTGTGGTGAAACCCTTGCTATGACACCTTAAACCATCTTAGTCCCTAACCCTTAACCTTCAACCCTAAACCAATAACCAAAATTTTAAATTTTAATTTCTTGACCTTAGATCTTAGACATAGGATTTAGAACCAACTTAAGTTTAGTACCCTAGAGCATTGGCTCACGACCCTTAACCATTAGTCTTTGACATTAGACCTTCTAGCCTTATCAATAAACCTTAAACCTAGACTTTGTACCCTTAATGATCACTTAAGACCTTGGACCTCAGACCTTTAACCTTCGACCTTTAACCTCCAACCGTTGACCTTTCCTCAAAGACCTCAAGCCTTAGTGATAACTCAACTATTTATAATGCATTTAACTATTGTTTTTGATTTTTGAGAGATTCGTCGATGGTTTTTAACTTTTTTTAAATTGCTTATAGAAAGATTAGACTATGAAAGATAAATGGAAGCATCATGGGAAAAAACAAATCTATTTGAAATGCTTTGGGCAACTTTTATACCACTTTGTATTTTACTAATTATTTTCAATGTATTTTACATAATTTATGTTTTGCTCATTGTGTTTGGCCCCAAACCATTCTTCTTTGGCATCTTGTAGACCTTTCATTATTTTGAAAGCAAAATTAGGTATCGATACGTACTATTTAAAAAATTGGTGACAACTTCAACTTTATTTTTGGGGATTTCCAAATAGATGAATTTCCACCACTTTCATACTAAAGGTTTTCAATAGTGAAACGCCGACTATGGCACTGTAGACCACCCTAGTCCTTAAACTCTGAACTTAAACTTTGAGCCATAAAGTAGTGAACCTAAATACTTGCATTGTTATCCTCGAATCCCAAACTTGCAATCTTCAAATTTTAATTTTAATTTCTTGACCTTAGACCCTAAACCTGAGGATTCCGAACCCTAAACCTTGGACTACGGACACTAGACCATTGATTGTTGAGTTTGGATCTTGTAGCCTTAGCCTTGAACCCTAAACCTTTGACTTGGACCTTAAACCTTAACCTCAGACCTTGGACCTTAAACCTTCAACCCTATATCTTAGTCCTTCAATCCAAAACCCTTCATAATAAACTTAAAACCTTATTGATGACTCAACTATTTATGTTGTAGTTCTTTAGTGTTTTTTGAATTTTAAAAGCTTCTTCAAAGCATCTCTTTATTTTTTATGTTGTTTGTGGCACGACTGGACGATGAAACATAAGTGGAAGCATTTAAGGAAAAGATAGATCTGTTTGAGTAGTGTTAGCCAACTTTGACATTCTATTGTATTTTGCCAATAACTCTCTCTTCTAAACTCCAAGTTCCTAATTGAAAAATCAACATTGAGGCATGAAATGTGAACATGAAAACATGCATCCTTGACCGTAGACCTTTAATTCAATGTCTTTCAACATAAACATAGGAGCCATTTGATAACTCAACTATTTATAATGCATTTTGATTTTGATTTTTTGAATTTTGAGAGCTTCTTTGATTTTTTTTTTTTTGGTTTTTTTTTAAGTTTTTCATTGCCAGATTGGGTGAAAATATATAAGCGAAAGTATTGAGGAAAAAAATAGATCTGTTTGAGTAGTTTTTGTCAACTTTGGCACCACTTTGTATTTTGCGAATAACTAGCTCTTTCGAAGTGTAGTTGGCATCCTTTAACTTGTAAAATCAAAATCTTCAAGTGATTATCTTTTCTGAATACTTAAATTTAGTGATTTTAATTTCATGTTTTGAATCCTTCGAAAGGAGTTTTCCTCCGTGAAAGTTACTCCAAAAAAAGCTTGCATCAAGACACAAGCTACCCTATACTCTTCCTTCAAACCTTTTTTTTTTATTTTTTAAAATATAGTTAGTGTCATTGATGCACCCTCAATACATAATATTGATCTCCAACTATACTCTTCATTCAAACCCTTTTTTCTTTTAAAATAACTTAATTTTAGTCATTTTAATTTTCATATATCATCCCTTTTACTTATCTCTCGTTTCGTCCAACCTCCTCAAGTAACTTTGAGAAACTGCCTCAAAAAAGCCCTCCTTCATAATAATTTTCCAGTCTCCGTCCAAGTATAAGCTCATGAGAATCACTTGTTACTTTCATCTCCCTTCATTCGATCATGTTTTAAACCCTAAATTGTTCCAAAAATATCCAAGAGATTACGCTTTACGAGATTCATCATTCACCTATTCACATTATCTTTTGGATTTTTCGCAAAACCTCCCTAGAAGAGCCTTATTGGTCATGAGAATGTAGTTCTTGTATGATGGAGTAGCCATATTTAATTCTCATTCTCTTTTATTGTAATGCCATATGGTTTATGCTTTGCTATTACTACAATGCCTCAAGCTATTCTTTTTTGACATCTTGTAGACCTTTTATTATTTTGGAAGCGAAATTAGGTATCTGTACATATTGTTTAAAAAATAAGTGGTGATTTTAATTTTATCTTTTAGAGATTTCCAAAGAAATAAATTTCCTCCCTTTCCATCCAAAGGGTTTTCCATAGTGAAAACTTGAGTATGACACATTAGACCACCATAGTATCTCAACCCTAAACTTGAACCTTGACCCTTAAACGATAAAGTGTGAACTTGAAATCTTGCATCCCTAACCTTAAACCCCAAACTCACAACCTTGAAATTCAAATTTTAATTTATGGACTTTACACCGTAAACGTAAGGCTCGAGACCCCTAACCTTGGACTTGGGGCCTTAGACCTTTGGCTTTCAACCTTTAGCCACCAATACTTGAGTTTAGACCTGCCAACCTTAACCCTAAACCCTAAACCTTTGACTTGAGCCCTTAACCTTGAACCTTGACCATGGACCTTCGACCTTCAACCCTAAATCTTAGTTCTTCGACCCTAAATCCTTCATAAAAAACCTAGAACCCTATTGATAACTCAGCTATGTATAATGAACTTATCTAGTGTTTTTTGAGTTTCATGAATTTTGTTGATGCTTTTGTGTGTTTTTTGTGTTATTTATTGCAATAATTGATGAATAAATGCAAGACTTTGTATTTATTCATCAATTTGAGTTATTTTGACCAGATGTGACAAGACTTTGTATTTTGCTAATAGCTGTCTCTTTCAAACTCCAATTAACATCATTTAACTTGCAAAATCTGATCTTCAAGTGATCTTCTTTTGAGGGAACTTAATTTTGGCCTTTTCAACTTCTTCTTTTCATTCTTTGAAACCATTTTTCCTTGTTGAAAGTTACACCAAAATGTGCTCACATGAAAGCATAAGAAAAGCCTATAAAGCACCCTCAATATGTTACACTCATTTCCAACTATTCTTCATGCTTTTTAAGCGATAACATACCTCAAATTGCTTTTTGATCACTAAGTTCGAACCTAACAAAGAGTGGATCAACGGTACTTCCAACATTAATATCTTTTTTCCCTTTAATCATCACTTAATAATGACTGCAATCTACCATAACCATCTCTTATTCCATCCGACCTCCTCAAGTATCTTTCAAAAAATTTCTTCATAATTTTCAACTCCCCTTCCAAGGTGAAGCTTATAAGGGTTACTTTCTACTTAAGATCACCATCACAAGCTTTAAGCCCTCAATTAATCCAAACATATTCTCAACATCACCATCTACAAAATTAATCATTCGCTTTTTTGTATGTACTTCTTTTGATTTAGACTTGGACTCTTAACCTTGACTTCAGACCTTAAAAGTTAGACCATCAACCTTAGAACTTAGATGATTAACCCTAGACCCTTCATCATAGACCTCAAGCCTTCTTAAGAACTTAACTATTTATAACGCATTTATGTGGTGTTTTTTGAATGTTTAGAGCTTCGTCAATGCTTCTTTTTTTTTTTTTTTGCATTTTTTTTATGTTCTTTATTCTAGAATTGGATGGTGAAAGACAAGAGGAAACATTAAGGGGAAAAAATAATTCTATTTGTGTGGTTTAGGGCATTTTTGATACTATGTCTTAGTCTTTTAATCCTAAACCCTTCATAATAGACCTATAACCTTATTTGTGACTCAACTATTTGTATTGTAGTTCTTTAGTGATATTTGAATTTAAAGAACTTCCTCAAAGCATCTCTTTATTTTTTTTATGTCGTTTGTGGCAAGATTGGACTATGAAACATAAGTGGAAGCATTAAAGGAAAATATTGACTTGTTTGAGTAGTTTTGGCCAACATTTACATTGCTTTGTATTTTGCCAATAACTCTATCTTGTAAACTCCAAGTTCCTAAACTGTGAACTTGAAAATTTAGCAGTGATCCATAAAATGTGAACATGAAAACTTGCATCCTGACCATAGACCTTTAATTCTACGCCTTTTTCATCATAAACATAGGACCCATTTGATAACTCAACTATTTATAATGCATTTTGATTTTTATTTTTGGAACTTGATTTTTATTTTTTGAACTTTGACAGCTTCTTTGATGGCACTTTTTTTAAGTTCTTCAATGCAAAATTAGGTGAAAATAGACAAATGAAAGCATTGAGGGAAAGTACATATCTATTTGAGTAGTTTTTGTCAACTTTGGCACCACTTTGTATTTTGCAAATAACTAGCTCTTTCGAATTGTAGTTGGCATCATGTAACTTGCAAAATCTAAATCTTTAAGTGATTACCTTTTGTAAGAACTTAAATCTAGCAATTTTAATTTCATGTTTTTATTTCTTTATAGGAGTTTTCCACCTTGAAAGTTACTCCAAAAAAAGCTTGCATCAAGACATAAGCTACCTTATACTCTTCCTTCCAACCTCTTTATTCTTTTTTTTTTTAAAAAAATACAGTTAGTCTCATTGATGCACCCTCAATACATAATTCTGATTTCCAACTATACTCTTCATTTAAACCTTTTTTTCTTTTAAAATAACTTAACTTTAGTCATTTTAATTTTCATATATCATCTCTTGAAAGCATATTTCTTTCTTGGAAGTTACTCAAGAAAGACTGTGCATTAAACTAAAGATACCCTATATTGTTGCATTAAAACATTTTTTTTCAAGTATAAATGGTTTAATTAAAGCTGCTTGAGTATTTCATACTCATCTTGATATTGTTTGAGCCATCAGATCTCTCTAGTTGCATTATTTGAAAAGCTTTAAATAATCTCAAGCACTCAGTTTTAACCTAAGAACGAGCTCATTAAGGGGCTTTTAGCATTGATATTTTTTTCCCCTTTCGTTCTTTCGGTTTCAGGATCATTCCCCTATAATCACAAGACTCCTACACTTATTTGTCATTTTGTCTAACCTCCTACAGTATCTGTTTAGAAACTGCCTTAAAAGAGTGCTCCTCCATAATAATTTTCAGTCTCCTTCGAAGGATAAGCTAATGAGAATCACTTTCTACTTTCATCTCTTTTTATTCGATGATGTTTTAAACCCTAAATTGATCAAAAAATATCCAAAAGATTACCCTCTACAAGATTCATCATTCACCTCTTCACATTACCTTTTGCATTTTTCGCAAAACCTCCCTAGAGAGCCCTTGTTGGTCATGAGAATGTAGTTCATGCATGATGGAATAGCCATTGTTAATTCTCATTCTCTTTTATTGTACTGCCATATGGTTTATGCTTTGCTATTACTGCAATGGCTCAAGTCGTTCTTCTTTGACATCTTATAGACCTTTTATTATTTTGGAAGTGAAATTAGGTATCTCTACATATTGTTTAAAAAAACTGGTGATTTTAATTTTATTTTTTAAAAATTTCCAAACGAATGAATTTCTTCCATTTTCATCCAAAGGGTTTTCCATAGCGAAAACTCGGGTATGACACATTAGACCACCATAGTCGCTCAACCCCAAACTTGAACCTTAAGCCCTAAACCATAAAGGGTGAACTTGAAAACTTGCATCCTTAACCTTGAACCCCAAACCTACAACCTTGAAATTTAAATTTTAATTTGTTGACTTTACACCGTAAACGTAAGGCTCGAGACCCTTAACCCTGGACTTGGGCCCTTAGACCTTTGGCTTTCAACCTTTAACCACCAATACTTGAGTTTAGACCTGGCATACTTAACCCTAAACCCTAAACCTTTGACTCAAACCCTTAACCTTGAACCTTGACCTTGGACCTTCGACCTTCAACCCTAAACCTTAGTCCTTCGACCCTAAATCCTTCATCAAAAACCTAAAACCCTATTGATAACTCAGCTAGGTATAATCAAGTTATCTAGTGTTTTTTGAGTTTTATGAACTTTTTTGATGCTTTTGCTTGTTTTTTTATGTTGCTTATTGCAATAATTGATGACGAAACACAAGTGTAAGCATTAAGGGAAAAAAAACATATCTATTTGAGTTATATTGACCAGTTTGACACGACTGTGTATTTTGTTAATAACCATCTCTTTCAAACTCCAGTTAACATCATTTAACTTGTAAAATGTGATCTTCAAGTGATCTTCTTTCGAAGGAACTTAATTTTGGCCTTTTCAACTTTTTGTTTTCATCCTTCAAAACCATTTTTCCTTCTTGAAAGTTACACCAAAATGTGCTCACATTAAAATACAAGAAGAGCCCACGAAGCACCTTTAATATTTTGGACTCATTTCCAACTATTCTTCATGTTTTTTAAGCCATCACATCCCTCAAAATGCCTTTTTGAGCACTAAGTTCGAACCCAACAAGTAGTGGATGAACAGTACTTAATAATGACTGCAATCTACCATAACCATCTCTTATTCCATCTGACCTCCTCAAGCATCTTTCAAAAACTTTAATCATAATATTCAACTCCCATTCCAAGGTGAAGCTTGTGAAGGTTACTTTCTACTTAAGATCACCATCATAATTCTCATTTTCATATTCTCAACATAATTCTATTTATGTGGTTTAGGGTGACTTTGACACTACTTTGTATTGTGCAAATGACTCTTACTTCTAAGCTCCAATTGACATCATTTTACTTGTATCATCTTAATATCTTTAATTGATTTCCTTTTGATGAAACTTAATTTGGACCATTTTAATTTCTTATTTTCATTCCATGTGTTTTTCCTTATTTCAAGTTGCTTTCAAATGAGCTTGCATGAAACCATACGAAACCTTATGCTCTTCCTTTAACCTTTTTTTTTCTTTTTTTTCTTTATGAAAAACAATTGATAATTTAAGCACCCATGGTATTTCAGACTCATTTCCTACTACTCTTCATGTTCCCTAGCATTACATCCGTTGAATTATTTTTGTAAGAAAGATCTGAATAAGCTTAAGTACTCACTTCTAACCTAATGACAAGCCTGCGAAAGGGTCTTCAAGCATCAATATCTTTTTTCCCTTTTATTCTTTTGCTTTTAAGATTGTTCCTCTACAATCATATATCATAATAACCCATACTAATCTTTCACTTTAAGGATCTTCCAAAAACTGCCTCAAAAGTGCCCTTTTTAATTGTCATTTTCAATTTTTTCACCAACGGAATGCTCATGAGGGTAATTTTTTGGTTTCATATCTTTTCATCTAGTCATTTTTTAAACCTTAAATTAGTCCTAAAATATTCATGAGAACACTATCTACAAGATTTATCTTTCACTTCTTTACTTCTTTTTCTAGATTTTTTGCTAAACTTCCCTACATGAGTCCTTTTGGTCATGTGAATGTAGTTCACTTATCATGAAATAGCCATTTTAAATTCTCGTTCTCTTTTACTTTAATGCCATATGGTTTATGCTTTGCTTTTAGTGTGTTGCCTCATGCATTTCTTCTTTGACATCTTATAACGTGCATAATTTTAGAACCAAAATTAGGTATCAGTACATACAATTTAAAAAACTTGTGGCAACTTCAATTTTATTTTTTAGGATTTCCAAAGAAATGAATTTTCTCTATTTTCACAAAAAGGGTAATTCGTAGCGAGACTCATACTATGACACCCTTGACCACCCTAGTTCCTAAACAGTGAACTTGAAAATTTGGCATTGAGCCATAAAATGTGAACACGAAAACTTGCATCCTTACCCTTGAGAGCTAAACCTGCAACCCAAAATTCAATTTTTAATTTTTTCACCTTAGACCCTAGACCTAGGCTAAGACCTCTAGATCTTTAGCTCATGACCCTTCACCTTTGATCTTTCACCTTGGACCTTGCAGCCTCAACCCTAGACCTTGAACCTTTAACTATGACCCTTGAACTTGTCCTTGGACCTTTGACTCTAAACCCTTCACCATAGAGTTAGAACCTTATTGATAAGTCAATAATTTATTATGTACTAATCTAGATTAAAAGGTTTCTCAATATCTTTTTCGTGATATTCATATTGTTTGTTACAAGATTAGAAAAAGAGCAACAAATAAAAAGCTTTAACGGAAAAAACTTATCTATTTGTATAGTTTTGGCCAACTTTGACACCACTTTATATCATGTGAATGACTCTCTCTTTTAAACTCTAACTGACATCATTTAACTTGTAAAATTTGAGTCTTTACGTGATTTTTTTTTTCAAATAACATAATTACGATCATTTTAATTTCATTTTTCCATGCTTTTAAAGCATTTTTCCTTCTTGAAAGTTACTTTAGAAAGAGCCCCCATTAAAACATTAGATACCCTATGATCTTCCTTCTAACCTTTTTTTTTTTTTCTCAAACATAATTGATCTCACTAAAGCACCTTCAGTATTTCTTACTCATTTCCAACCATTGTTCATGTTTTTCGAGCTATTGAATCTCTCGAATTGCCTTTTGAAAAAAGTTTCAAATAATTTCAAGTACTCAATTCCAAATCTAAGAAGACCTTATGAAAGGGTCTTCCAGTACAAATATCTTTTTTTCCTTCCATTATTTTGCTTTCAAGATTGTTCCTGTGCGATCATAAAAATTCAATCTCGCACATGCATCTCTCTTTTCATCTAACTTCAAAGATATTTCAGACACTATCATAGGGCAGCCCTTTTTAATCATAATTTTGAATCATATTTTTTTGTGACTCCAAAGTTAATTTTTAGAGATTTCTGAAGAAATACATTTTCCTCTTTTTCACCTTGAGAGTTTTTTGTAGTGAAACCCTTACTATGACACCTTAAACCATCTTAGTCCCTAAACCTTGAACTTTAATAGTGAGCCCTGAACCATGAACATAAAACTTGCATCCTTAACCTTCAACCCTAAACCAATAACCTAAACTTTAAATTTTAATTTCTTGACCTTAGATCCTAGAGCATTGGCTCACGACCTTAACCATTAGTCTTAACAGTGAACCTTAAACCTAGACTTAGTACCCTTAACGATCACCCTAGACCTTGGACCTTAGATCTTTAAGCTTCGACCTTTGACTTTTAACCTTCACCCATAGAACTTTCCTCAAAGACCTCAAACTTTAGTGATAACTCAACTATTTATAATGCATTTATAATATAAGTTGTTTCTGAATTTTGAGAGCTTCGTTGATGGTTTTTGGACTTTTTATAAATTACTTATTGAAAGATTAGATTATGAAAGGTAAATGGAAGTGTTATGGGAGAAAACAAATCTATTTGAAATGCTTTAGGAAACTTTTACAGCACTTTGCATTTTACTAATTATTTTCTATATATTTTACATAGTTTATGTTTTGCTCATTGGTGTTTTGCCCCAAACCATTCTTCTTTGACATCTTGTAGACCTTTCATTATTTTGGAAGCCAAATTAGGTATCGGTACATACTATTTAAAAAATTGGTGACAACTTCAACTTTATTTTTGGTGATTTCCAAAGAGATGAATTTCCACCATTTTCATACTAGAGGTTTTCAATAGTGAAACGCCGACTATGGCACTGTAGACCACCTTAGTCCTTGAACTCTGAACTTGAACCATAAGCCATAAAGAGTGAACCTAAAAACTTGCATTCTTAACCTCAAATTTTAATTTCTTGACCTTAGACCTTAAACCTAAGGACTCAGAACCCTAAACCATGGACAAAGGACTCTAAACCATTGATCCTTCAGTTTGGACCTTATAGCCTTAACCTTGAACCCTAAACCTTTGACTTGGACCTTAAACTTTAACCTCAGACCTTGGACCTCAAACATTTAACCCTATATCTTAGTCTTTTGATCCTAAACCCTTCATAATAGACCTAAAACCTTATCGATGACTCAACTATTTATATTATAGTTCTTTAGTATTTTTTGAATTTTAACAGCTTCCTCAAAGCATTTTTCTATTTTTTTTATGTCGTTTATGGCAAGATTGGACGATGAAACATAAGTAGAAGCATTAAAGGAAAAGATAGATCTGTTTGAGCAGTTTTGGCCAACTTTGACATTGCTTTGTATTTCGCTAATAACTCCCTCTTCTAAACTCCAAGTTCCTAAACTGTGAACTTGAGCCATAAAATTTGAACACAAAATCATGCAGACCTTTAACTCTATGCCTTTCCTCATAAACATAGGACGCATTTGATAACTCAACTATTTATAGTGCATTTTTATTTTTATTTTTTGAATTTTGAGAGCTTCTTTGATGCTTTTTGGTATCTTTTTTAAGTTTTCCATTGCAAGATTGGGTGAAAATAGACAAGCGAAAGCATTGAGCGAAAAAATAGATCTGTTTGAGTAGTTTTTGTCAACTTTGGCACCACTTTGTATTTTTCTAATGACTAGCTCTTTCGACGTGTAGTTGGCATCATGTAACTTATAAAATCTAAATCTTCAAGTGATTACCTTTTGTGAGAACTTAAATTTAGTGATTTTAATTTCATGTTTTTAATCCTTCGAAAGGAGCTTTCCTCCTTGAAAGTTACTCTAAAAAGAGCTTGCATTAAGACACAAGCTACCCTATACTCTTCCTTGAAACCTCTTTATTCTTTTTTTAGAATACAGTTGGTCTCATTGATGCACCCTTAATATATAATATTAATTTCCAGCTATACTCTTCATTCAATTATTCAAGTTTTTTGAGCCATTGAATCTCTCGAATTGCCTTTCGAAAAAAGTTTCAAATAGTTTCAAGTACTCAACTCCAAATCCAATAAGAGCTTATGAAAGATCTTCCAATACTAATATCTTTTTTTCCTTCCATTCTTTTGCTTTCAAGATTGTTCCTATGCAATCATGAAACTGCAATCTCGCACATGCCTCTCTCCTTTCGTCTAACCTCGTCAAAGATCTTTTAGACACTGTCATAAAGCAGCCCTTTTTAATCATAATTTTGAATCTCTTTCCAAGGAAAAGCTCAACCTAGTTACTTTATATTTTCGTGTCTATTAATTTTACAATTTTTTGAAGCTAAATTTATTCAGTAACATTCATGAGATCACCCTCCACAAGATTCAGCATTTAGCTTTTTCTATCACTTTCTTTATTTTATGTAAAACCTCCTTAAAAAAGCCCTATTGGTCATGAGAATGTGGTTTTATTTATGATGGAAGATATAATTGACATTTTCATTCTCTCTTACCATAATGCTGTATGGTTTATGCTTTACTCTTAGCACATTGCTTCAATCCGTATTCAAAGAAATACATTTTCTCCTTTTTCACATTAAAAGTTTTTTGCAGTGAAACCCTTATTATGACACCTCAAACCATCTTAGTCCCTAAACCTTGAACTTTAACTTTGAGCCCTGAACCATGAACATAAAACTTGCATCCTTAACCTTCAACCCTAAACCAATAACTTGAACTTTAAATTTTAATTTCTTGACCTTAGACCTTAGACATAGGATCCCTTGAATTGCTTTTTTGGAAAGCATCGAATTGCTTTTTTCGAAAGCATCGAATAATTCCAAGTACTCAATTCTACCCCATGAAATAACCCATCAATGTCTTTTTTTCTCTTTCATTCTTTTGCTATGAAGATTGTTCTTATGAAATCATAGGACTGCAATCTCCCATACTAATCTTTCTTTTCGTCCAACTTCCTTGGACGAATTTTAAAAAGTGCCTTAGAAGAACCCTATTTAATCATGATATGTGATTCTCCTTGCAAGGATAAAAGGTAACTTTTTGCTTTTATTTCTTTTAATTATATGATGTTTTAAACCCTAAAATTGGTCCCAAAATATTTATGAGATCACCCTGTAGGAGATTCTTTGTTCATTTCTTCGCATCTCCTCTTGGATTTTTCATAAAACAAACCTAGAGAAGCCTAGTTGGTCATGAGTATGAACTTCATTTATGTTAGAATAGCCATCTTAACAAAACCTCGGCTATGACACCTTAGGCTACCCAATTCCTCAAACCTTCAAGTTAAGCCCTAAACAATAAAGCGTGAACATGAAAACTTGCATTCCTTAACATTGAATCCCAAGCATGTAAACCTAAAACTCTTGAGCGTGGGCCTTGCAAACTTAACTTTTGAACCCCTAAACCATAGACCTTAATCCTTCGACCGTAACCTCATGATCATAGACCCAGAACACTATTGATAACTCAACTATTTCCAGTGAATTTAGTTAGTGTTTTAACCAACAAGCGTTGCTTTAAGACTCCCTAACGTTACCTCATGATCACGCCATTAGAGACATTGAAACCTAAATCGCAAGTATGAAACATAATTTAGCGGTTGAGTCTCCCTTCTGTGAGTATAGTATAAAGGAGCCATGAAAGGGGCGGTACTAGTCCGTATGGAATCCTTCTATCGGGAAACCAACACCGAGTGAGAAGCGACCAACACCAGGTAAGAGCGGCACCGTCGATCGGGTGCTCGAGACCACAGTGCACATGCATGCGGATGAGCAACGGGGAACAAACGGGTCGGGAAAAAAAGACAGGGACGGCGAGGGGCGACGAAAACGCATCGAAAGGTGTCGAAACTTCGAGAGGGCATAACTTTGTGTCCGGTGGTCGGATCGAGACGATTTTTTTTTTCTCATCGGACTGTTTTTCGCGAGGAACGCGATGGCAAACTGCCGAAGGCGGTTTGCCAACATTTCGACCCAAAAAAACACAATTTCTCTAAGATATCGAAGATTTTCGTTCTTCAGACACACTTTTGAAAATTTTGAGGTAGACATGTCGATTCTTAATCATTCAAAAAATCGATTTCAACTTCACAAAACAAAATGTCATAATGATCATTTTCGACACGTAAATAAAGATTTGATGAATTCTCATTCATGTCAAATCTTTGACATTGTATAAGTAATATTTGTTTGTGACCATAACTCAAAAGTTGAAATATAGGTGATGGTGCAAGTGGTGTTTTTTAGTTAAAAGGTTTAGTCCCTTGTCAAGGGTTCGATTCCAAGCTCTTGACTCTTAAATACTAATTATATTGGCATTTAAAACAACCAAGTTATTAGGCACAATAATCATAAAAATCCTTAAAAGGTTTCATTACAAATAATAGAATATTCTTTTGTTATCTTTTGTCAAAAGACATTGTTTTTTTTTCTATAAGAATATATAGCTTCCTTGTAATAGGAATATTTAATTTTCATAATTATTAAGCCTTTGAAAATCTCTCATGGTCCTTGATTTATCACACACCTTGCACCTAGCACATTGAAACCATTGTCATTCATTAAGCCCATTTCAGACCTAAGACCAAGACCACTCCTACTTGGGTGACCTATGCATAGGCCTGAAATTCCAAGAAGCCCATTTTCACTTAGGCCTATTTTATACCTACGCTATCCATTTGTGCTTGGGCTTCACCTAGGTCCAATACCACTATGTCTAGGTCTAGGCTCACTTGTACCTAGGCCCACTTATACCTAAAGCCTTAGCCCACTTATCCGCAAGTCTAGGCTCACTTATAATTCGGCCTCGACCTAATTTTAACCAGGCCTTGGCCCATTCACCTTGGCCCAGGCCCACAAAACCCAGCCTAGGGCCATAAACCTCAGCCCAGGCCTACTCACACCACATAGGCCCTAGCCCACTCACAACTAAGGGCAGGCCCACTCACAACTAAGGGCAGGCCCACTCACAACTAAGGGCAGGCCCACTCACAACTAAGGGCAGGCCCAATCAATCCTTGGGCCAAGCCCATTCAAACCCAATCCTCAGCCCATTCACACACCTAGGCCTTACCCCTGTCACACTCTACCTTAGCCCATTCACACCTTGGCCCAGGCCCATTGACACCAAAGGCCTTAACCGGCCCATGCCCACTCAGGCACTCACAACCCTGGCCCAGGACCACTCGCTTAGCTGTCCCAGGCCCACTCACTTAGCTGGCCCAAGCCCACTCGCACACCTGGGCCCAAGCCCACTCGCACCCCTGGGCCCAGACCCACTCGCACCCCTGGGCCAAGACCCACTCGCACCCCTGGGCCCAGACCCACTCGCACCCCTGGGCCAAGACCCACTCGCACTGCTAGGCCCAGACCCACTCGCACCCCTGGGCCCAGCCCTACTCTCTCCTTAGGCCCAGACCCATCCGCACCACTGGGCCCAGCCCATTTGGACAGCTGGGCCCAAACCCACTCTCACCATTGGGCCCAAACGCATCCTCACCACCCAGACCCGCTCCCACACCTGGGCCCAGACCCACTCTCACCACTGGGCCCAGACCCATTTGCACATCTGGGCCCCCCCACTCCCTCCCCTGGCCCCAGCCCACTCGCACACCTGGGCCCAGACCCATCCGCACCTCTGGGCCCCAGCCCCACTCCCTCCCCTGGGCCTAGACCCATCCGCACCTCTGGGCCTAGACCCATCCACACCTCTGGGCCCAGCCCATTCGTACAGCTGGGCCCAGACCCACTCTCACCCTTGGGCCCAAACTCATCCGCACCACCCAGACCCACTCCCACCCCTGGGCCCAGACCCATCTGCACAGCTGGGCCCAGCCCAGTCGCACACTTGGCCCCAGACCCACTCTCACCCCTGGGCCCAGACCCATCTGCACAACTGGGCCCAGCCCAGTCGCACACTTGGCCCCAGACCCACTCTCACCCCTGGGCCCAGACCCATCTGCACAACTGGGCCCAGCCCAGTCGCACACTTGGCCCCAGACCCACTCTCACCCCTGGGCCAACGTTTAACCACTCGCAAACACTGGCCCAATCCCAGCAGCACACTTGGGCCCAGCCCAGTCGCTCACCTAGCCCAGCCCTACTCACAACCATAGCTCTGGCCACTCACAAACCTGGGCCAAGCCCACTCAGAACCATGACCTATGCCCACTTACAACTCTGGCCCAAGCCAACTGACAACCCTGGCCCAGGCCCACTCACAACTCTGGCCCAAGCCAACTCACAACCATGCCCCAAGCTCACTGACCACCGTAGGCCCATTCCCATTCACACCTCGGCCTAAACCTACTAACAACTTGCACCAGACCCACCACTTAGTTGGCCTAGGCCCACTCACACCTATGTATATAAATGGAGAATAATCATATCTACCACCAGAAAAAATTTCAGAATTTTCTGGGCACAAAATTTTTTTTAATGAATTTTTTACAGCCGAAAATTGAAAAAATCATCAAAAATAGCCCGTGAGTCGAAATGATCCCAAACTTCAGGGGCAGACTCCTCATGAATTACACGAATTATTTGAGTCATTTCGGGACCAATTCCATGATGAAAAGACGGACAATTCACAACAATTTCGCAACTGGGCATTGCGGCCAGCAGGCTGGGGCAGCTGTGCCTCTGCCTGGCCCATGGTGCATGCTGGCTGCCCTGTCCAGCGCACCTCCAGCCACCCCATGGCAGCCCTCAGGGTCCATCAAAGCCAGGGGCCACGGCCAAGGCCAGCTTGCCCACGAAATCGACACCCACAGCACGTGCCGAGCCTCACAGCGTGCTCGCGGCTGGCTCGCGTGGGGCGCCCCTGGCAAGGCTGGCGCCGTGCCTGCTGGCCACTGCTGGGGCACCCCTGGCTCGCACGCTGGGCAGTCAGTCGAGGGGCAGGGACGTGGGGGCTGGCTCGCGATGGGCGCCCGCGGCCTGCCTGGCGCGCCCACCGCTGCCGCACGCTGGGCGGGCAGCCCATGCCGTGCCTGCTGGGGGCTGCCTGGGCGAGCCACCCGCGCCCAGTCTCCGTGCGACGCGGCCCCCCTGGCTCGCACGCTGGGCAGTCAGTCGAGGGACAGGGACGTGGGGGCTGGCTCGCGATGGGCGCCCGCGGCCTGCCTGGCGCGCCCACCGCTGCCGCACGCTGGGCGGGCAGCCCATGTCATGCCTGCTGGGGGCTGCCTGGGCGAGCCACCCGCGCCCAGTCTCCGTGCGACGCGGCCCCCCTGGCTCGCACGCTGGGCAGTCAGTCGAGGGACAGGGACGTGGGGGCTGGCTCGCGATGGGCGCCCGCGGCCTGCCTGGCGCGCCCACCGCTGCCGCACGCTGGGCGGGCAGCCCATGCCGTGCCTGCTGGGGGCTGCCTGGGCGAGCCACCCGCGCCCAGGCTCCGTGCGACGCGGCCCCCCTGGCTCGCACGCTGGGCAGTCAGTCGAGGGACAGGGACGTCGGGGCTGGCTCGCGATGGGCGCCCGCGGCCTGGCTGGCGCGCCCACCGCTGCCGCACGCTGGGCGGGCAGCCCATGCCGTGCCTGCTGGGGGCTGCCTGGGCGAGCCACCCGCGCCCATGCTCCGTGCGACGCGGCCCCCCTGGCTCGCACGCTGGGCAGTCAACATTTCGACCCAAAAAAACACAATTTCTCTAAGATATCGAAGATTTTCGTTCTTCAGACACACTTTTGAAAATTTTGAGGTAGACATGTCGATTCTTAATCATTCAAAAAATCGATTTCAACTTCACAAAACAAAATGTCATAATGATCATTTTCGACACGTAAATAAAGATTTGATGAATTCTCATTCATGTCAAATCTTTGACATTGTATAAGTAATATTTGTTTGTGACCATAACTCAAAAGTTGAAATATAGGTGATGGTGCAAGTGGTGTTTTTTAGTTAAAAGGTTTAGTCCCTTGTCAAGGGTTCGATTCCAAGCTCTTGACTCTTAAATACTAATTATATTGGCATTTAAAACAACCAAGTTATTAGGCACAATAATCAAAAATCCTTAAAAGGTTTCATTACAAATAATAGAATATTCTTTTGTTATCTTTTGTCAAAAGACATTGTTTTTTTTTCTATAAGAATATATAGCTTCCTTGTAATAGGAATATTTAATTTTCATAATTATTAAGCCTTTGAAAATCTCTCATGGTCCTTGATTTATCACACACCTTGCACCTAGCACATTGAAACCATTGTCATTCATTAAGCCCATTTCAGACCTAAGACCAAGACCACTCCTACTTGGGTGACCTATGCATAGGCCTGAAATTCCAAGAAGCCCATTTTCACTTAGGCCTATTTTATACCTACGCTATCCATTTGTGCTTGGGCTTCACCTAGGTCCAATACCACTATGTCTAGGTCTAGGCTCACTTGTACCTAGGCCCACTTATACCTAAAGCCTTAGCCCACTTATCCGCAAGTCTAGGCTCACTTATAATTCGGCCTCGACCTAATT
Source organism: Moringa oleifera (assembly GCA_021397835.1). NCBI lineage: Eukaryota > Viridiplantae > Streptophyta > Magnoliopsida > Brassicales > Moringaceae > Moringa > Moringa oleifera. The sequence continues at coordinate 7,676,422 of JAJFZO010000229.1, forward strand.
TTAACCAGGCCTTGGCCCATTCACCTTGGCCCAGGCCCACAAAACCCAGCCTAGGGCCATAAACCTCAGCCCAGGCCTACTCACACCACATAGGCCCTAGCCCACTCACAACTAAGGGCAGGCCCACTCACAACTAAGGGCAGGCCCACTCACACTAAGGGCAGGCCCACTCACAACTAAGGGCAGGCCCAATCAATCCTTGGGCCAAGCCCATTCAAACCCAATCCTCAGCCCATTCACACACCTAGGCCTTACCCCTGTCACACTCTACCTTAGCCCATTCACACCTTGGCCCAGGCCCATTGACACCAAAGGCCTTAACCGGCCCATGCCCACTCAGGCACTCACAACCCTGGCCCAGGACCACTCGCTTAGCTGTCCCAGGCCCACTCACTTAGCTGGCCCAAGCCCACTCGCACACCTGGGCCCAAGCCCACTCGCACCCCTGGGCCAAGACCCACTCGCACCCCTGGGCCAAGACCCACTCGCACTGCTAGGCCCAGACCCACTCGCACCCCTGGGCCCAGCCCTACTCTCTCCTTAGGCCCAGACCCATCCGCACCACTGGGCCCAGCCCATTTGGACAGCTGGGCCCAAACCCACTCTCACCATTGGGCCCAAACGCATCCTCACCACCCAGACCCGCTCCCACACCTGGGCCCAGACCCACTCTCACCACTGGGCCCAGACCCATTTGCACATCTGGGCCCCCCCACTCCCTCCCCTGGCCCCAGCCCACTCGCACACCTGGGCCCAGACCCATCCGCACCTCTGGGCCCCAGCCCCACTCCCTCCCCTGGGCCTAGCCCATTCGCACAACTGGGCCCAGACCCACTCTCACCCTTGGGCCCAAACTCATCCGCACCACCCAGACCCATTCCCACCCCTGGGCCCAGACCCATCCGCACCTCTGGGCCAAGACCCATCCACACCTCTGGGCCCAGCCCATTCGCACAGCTGGGCCCAGACCCACTCTCACCCTTGGGCCCAAACTCATCCGCACCACCCAGACCCACTCTGGGCCCAGACCCATCTGCACAGCTGGCTGGGCAGCCCAGTCGCACACTTGGCCCCAGACCCACTCTCACCCCTGGGCCCAGACCCATCTGCACAACTGGGCCCAGCCCAGTCGCACACTTGGCCCCAGACCCACTCTCACCCCTGGGCCAACGTTTAACCACTCGCAAACACTGGCCCAATCCCAGCAGCACACTTGGGCCCAGCCCAGTCGCTCACCTAGCCCAGCCCTACTCACAACCATAGCTCTGGCCACTCACAAACCTGGGCCAAGCCCACTCAGAACCATGACCTATGCCCACTTACAACTCTGGCCCAAGCCAACTGACAACCCTGGCCCAGGCCCACTCACAACTCTGGCCCAAGCCAACTCACAACCATGCCCCAAGCTCACTGACCACCGTAGGCCCATTCCCATTCACACCTCGGCCTAAACCTACTAACAACTTGCACCAGACCCACCACTTAGTTGGCCTAGGCCCACTCACACCTATGTATATAAATGGAGAATAATCATATCTACCACCAGAAAAAATTTCAGAATTTTCTGGGCACAAAATTTTTTTTAATGAATTTTTTACAGCCGAAAATTGAAAAAATCATCAAAAATAGCCCGTGAGTCGAAATGATCCCAAACTTCAGGGGCAGACTCCTCATGAATTACACGAATTATTTGAGTCATTTTGGGACCAATTCCATGATGAAAAGACGGACAATTCACAACAATTTCGCAACTGGGCATTGCGGCCAGCAGGCTGGGGCAGCTGTGCCTCTGCCTGGCCCATGGTGCATGCTGGCTGCCCTGTCCAGCGCACCTCCAGCCACCCCATGGCAGCCCTCAGGGTCCATCAAAGCCAGGGGCCACGGCCAAGGCCAGCTTGCCCACGAAATCGACACCCACAGCACGTGCCGAGCCTCACAGCGTGCTCGCGGCTGGCTCGCGTGGGGCGCCCCTGGCAAGGCTGGCGCCGTGCCTGCTGGCCACGGCTGGGGCACCCCTGGCTCGCACGCTGGGCAGTCAGTCGAGGGGCAGGGACGTGGGGGCTGGCTCGCGATGGGCGCCCGCGGCCTGCCTGGCGCGCCCACCGCTGCCGCACGCTGGGCGGGCAGCCCATGCCGTGCCTGCTGGGGGCTGCCTGGGCGAGCCACCCGCGCCCAGGCTCCGTGCGACGCGGCCCCCCTGGCTCGCACGCTGGGCAGTCAGTCGAGGGACAGGGACGTGGGGGCTGGCTCGCGATGGGCGCCCGCGGCCTGCCTGGCGCGCCCACCGCTGCCGCACGCTGGGCGGGCAGCCCATGTCATGCCTGCTGGGGGCTGCCTTGGCGAGCCACCCGCGCCCAGTCTCCGTGCGACGCGGCCCCCCTGGCTCGCACGCTGGGCAGTCAGTCGAGGGACAGGGACGTGGGGGCTGGCTCGCGATGGGCGCCCGCGGCCTGCCTGGCGCGCCCACCGCTGCCGCACGCTGGGCGGGCAGCCCATGCCGTGCCTGCTGGGGGCTGCCTGGGCGAGCCACCCGCGCCCAGGCTCCGTGCGACGCGGCCCCCCTGGCTCGCACGCTGGGCAGTCAGTCGAGGGACAGGGACGTGGGGGCTGGCTCGCGATGGGCGCCCGCGGCCTGCCTGGCGCGCCCACCGCTGCCGCACGCTGGGCGGGCAGCCCATGCCGTGCCTGCTGGGGGCTGCCTGGGCGAGCCACCCGCGCCCATGCTCCGTGCGACGCGGCCCCCCTGGCTCGCACGCTGGGCAGTCAACATTTCGACCCAAAAAAACACAATTTCTCTAAGATATCGAAGATTTTCGTTCTTCAGACACACTTTTGAAAATTTTGAGGTAGACATGTCGATTCTTAATCATTCAAAAAATCGATTTCAACTTCACAAAACAAAATGTCATAATGATCATTTTCGACACGTAAATAAAGATTTGATGAATTCTCATTCATGTCAAATCTTTGACATTGTATAAGTAATATTTGTTTGTGACCATAACTCAAAAGTTGAAATATAGGTGATGGTGCAAGTGGTGTTTTTTAGTTAAAAGGTTTAGTCCCTTGTCAAGGGTTCGATTCCAAGCTCTTGACTCTTAAATACTAATTATATTGGCATTTAAAACAACCAAGTTATTAGGCACAATAATCATAAAAATCCTTAAAAGGTTTCATTACAAATAATAGAATATTCTTTTGTTATCTTTTGTCAAAAGACATTGTTTTTTTTTCTATAAGAATATATAGCTTCCTTGTAATAGGAATATTTAATTTTCATAATTATTAAGCCTTTGAAAATCTCTCATGGTCCTTGATTTATCACACACCTTGCACCTAGCACATTGAAACCATTGTCATTCATTAAGCCCATTTCAGACCTAAGACCAAGACCACTCCTACTTGGGTGACCTATGCATAGGCCTGAAATTCCAAGAAGCCCATTTTCACTTAGGCCTATTTTATACCTACGCTATCCATTTGTGCTTGGGCTTCACCTAGGTCCAATACCACTATGTCTAGGTCTAGGCTCACTTGTACCTAGGCCCACTTATACCTAAAGCCTTAGCCCACTTATCCGCAAGTCTAGGCTCACTTATAATTCGGCCTCGACCTAATTTTAACCAGGCCTTGGCCCATTCACCTTGGCCCAGGCCCACAAAACCCAGCCTAGGGCCATAAACCTCAGCCCAGGCCTACTCACACCACATAGGCCCTAGCCCACTCACAACTAAGGGCAGGCCCACTCACAACTAAGGGCAGGCCCACTCACAACTAAGGGCAGGCCCACTCACAACTAAGGGCAGGCCCAATCAATCCTTGGGCCAAGCCCATTCAAACCCAATCCTCAGCCCATTCACACACCTAGGCCTTACCCCTGTCACACTCTACCTTAGCCCATTCACACCTTGGCCCAGGCCCATTGACACCAAAGGCCTTAACCGGCCCATGCCCACTCAGGCACTCACAACCCTGGCCCAGGACCACTCGCTTAGCTGTCCCAGGCCCACTCACTTAGCTGGCCCAAGCCCACTCGCACACCTGGGCCCAAGCCCACTCGCACCCCTGGGCCCAGACCCACTCGCACCCCTGGGCCAAGACCCACTCGCACCCCTGGGCCCAGACCCACTCGCACCCCTGGGCCAAGACCCACTCGCACTGCTAGGCCCAGACCCACTCGCACCCCTGGGCCCAGCCCTACTCTCTCCTTAGGCCCAGACCCATCCGCACCACTGGGCCCAGCCCATTTGGACAGCTGGGCCCAAACCCACTCTCACCATTGGGCCCAAACGCATCCTCACCACCCAGACCCGCTCCCACACCTGGGCCCAGACCCACTCTCACCACTGGGCCCAGACCCATTTGCACATCTGGGCCCCCCCACTCCCTCCCCTGGCCCCAGCCCACTCGCACACCTGGGCCCAGACCCATCCGCACCTCTGGGCCCCAGCCCCACTCCCTCCCCTGGGCCTAGACCCATCCGCACCTCTGGGCCTAGACCCATCCACACCTCTGGGCCCAGCCCATTCGTACAGCTGGGCCCAGACCCACTCTCACCCTTGGGCCCAAACTCATCCGCACCACCCAGACCCACTCCCACCCCTGGGCCCAGACCCATCTGCACAGCTGGGCCCAGCCCAGTCGCACACTTGGCCCCAGACCCACTCTCACCCCTGGGCCCAGACCCATCTGCACAACTGGGCCCAGCCCAGTCGCACACTTGGCCCCAGACCCACTCTCACCCCTGGGCCCAGACCCATCTGCACAACTGGGCCCAGCCCAGTCGCACACTTGGCCCCAGACCCACTCTCACCCCTGGGCCAACGTTTAACCACTCGCAAACACTGGCCCAATCCCAGCAGCACACTTGGGCCCAGCCCAGTCGCTCACCTAGCCCAGCCCTACTCACAACCATAGCTCTGGCCACTCACAAACCTGGGCCAAGCCCACTCAGAACCATGACCTATGCCCACTTACAACTCTGGCCCAAGCCAACTGACAACCCTGGCCCAGGCCCACTCACAACTCTGGCCCAAGCCAACTCACAACCATGCCCCAAGCTCACTGACCACCGTAGGCCCATTCCCATTCACACCTCGGCCTAAACCTACTAACAACTTGCACCAGACCCACCACTTAGTTGGCCTAGGCCCACTCACACCTATGTATATAAATGGAGAATAATCATATCTACCACCAGAAAAAATTTCAGAATTTTCTGGGCACAAAATTTTTTTTAATGAATTTTTTACAGCCGAAAATTGAAAAAATCATCAAAAATAGCCCGTGAGTCGAAATGATCCCAAACTTCAGGGGCAGACTCCTCATGAATTACACGAATTATTTGAGTCATTTTGGGACCAATTCCATGATGAAAAGACGGACAATTCACAACAATTTCGCAACTGGGCATTGCGGCCAGCAGGCTGGGGCAGCTGTGCCTCTGCCTGGCCCATGGTGCATGCTGGCTGCCCTGTCCAGCGCACCTCCAGCCACCCCATGGCAGCCCTCAGGGTCCATCAAAGCCAGGGGCCACGGCCAAGGCCAGCTTGCCCACGAAATCGACACCCACAGCACGTGCCGAGCCTCACAGCGTGCTCGCGGCTGGCTCGCGTGGGGCGCCCCTGGCAAGGCTGGCGCCGTGCCTGCTGGCCACGGCTGGGGCACCCCTGGCTCGCACGCTGGGCAGTCAGTCGAGGGGCAGGGACGTGGGGGCTGGCTCGCGATGGGCGCCCGCGGCCTGCCTGGCGCGCCCACCGCTGCCGCACGCTGGGCGGGCAGCCCATGCCGTGCCTGCTGGGGGCTGCCTGGGCGAGCCACCCGCGCCCAGTCTCCGTGCGACGCGGCCCCCCTGGCTCGCACGCTGGGCAGTCAGTCGAGGGACAGGGACGTGGGGGCTGGCTCGCGATGGGCGCCCGCGGCCTGCCTGGCGCGCCCACCGCTGCCGCACGCTGGGCGGGCAGCCCATGCCGTGCCTGCTGGGGGCTGCCTGGGCGAGCCACCCGCGCCCAGTCTCCGTGCGACGCGGCCCCCCTGGCTCGCACGCTGGGCAGTCAGTCGAGGGACAGGGACGTGGGGCTGGCTCGCGATGGGCGCCCGCGGCCTGCCTGGCGCGCCCACCGCTGCCGCACGCTGGGCGGGCAGCCCATGCCGTGCCTGCTGGGGGCTGCCTGGGCGTGCCACCCGCGCCCAGGCTCAGTGCGACGCGGCGCCCCCTGGCTCGCACGCTGGGCAGTCAGTCGAGGGACAGGGACGCGGGGCTGGCTCGCGATGGGCGCCCGCGGCCTGGCTGGCGCGCCCACCGCTGCCGCACGCTGGGCGGGCAGCCCATGCCGTGCCTGCTGGGGGCTGCCTGGGCGAGCCACCCGCGCCCATGCTCCGTGCGACGCGGCCCCCCTGGCTCGCACGCTGGGCAGTCAACATTTCGACCCAAAAAAACACAATTTCTCTAAGATATCGAAGATTTTCGTTCTTCAGACACACTTTTGAAAATTTTGAGGTAGACATGTCGATTCTTAATCATTCAAAAAATCGATTTCAACTTCACAAAACAAAATGTCATAATGATCATTTTCGACACGTAAATAAAGATTTGATGAATTCTCATTCATGTCAAATCTTTGACATTGTATAAGTAATATTTGTTTGTGACCATAACTCAAAAGTTGAAATATAGGTGATGGTGCAAGTGGTGTTTTTTAGTTAAAAGGTTTAGTCCCTTGTCAAGGGTTCGATTCCAAGCTCTTGACTCTTAAATACTAATTATATTGGCATTTAAAACAACCAAGTTATTAGGCACAATAATCAAAAATCCTTAAAAGGTTTCATTACAAATAATAGAATATTCTTTTGTTATCTTTTGTCAAAAGACATTGTTTTTTTTTCTATAAGAATATATAGCTTCCTTGTAATAGGAATATTTAATTTTCATAATTATTAAGCCTTTGAAAATCTCTCATGGTCCTTGATTTATCACACACCTTGCACCTAGCACATTGAAACCATTGTCATTCATTAAGCCCATTTCAGACCTAAGACCAAGACCACTCCTACTTGGGTGACCTATGCATAGGCCTGAAATTCCAAGAAGCCCATTTTCACTTAGGCCTATTTTATACCTACGCTATCCATTTGTGCTTGGGCTTCACCTAGGTCCAATACCACTATGTCTAGGTCTAGGCTCACTTGTACCTAGGCCCACTTATACCTAAAGCCTTAGCCCACTTATCCGCAAGTCTAGGCTCACTTATAATTCGGCCTCGACCTAATTTTAACCAGGCCTTGGCCCATTCACCTTGGCCCAGGCCCACAAAACCCAGCCTAGGGCCATAAACCTCAGCCCAGGCCTACTCACACCACATAGGCCCTAGCCCACTCACAACTAAGGGCAGGCCCACTCACAACTAAGGGCAGGCCCACTCACAACTAAGGGCAGGCCCACTCACAACTAAGGGCAGGCCCAATCAATCCTTGGGCCAAGCCCATTCAAACCCAATCCTCAGCCCATTCACACACCTAGGCCTTACCCCTGTCACACTCTACCTTAGCCCATTCACACCTTGGCCCAGGCCCATTGACACCAAAGGCCTTAACCGGCCCATGCCCACTCAGGCACTCACAACCCTGGCCCAGGACCACTCGCTTAGCTGTCCCAGGCCCACTCACTTAGCTGGCCCAAGCCCACTCGCACACCTGGGCCCAAGCCCACTCGCACCCCTGGGCCCAGACCCACTCGCACCCCTGGGCCAAGACCCACTCGCACCCCTGGGCCCAGACCCACTCGCACCCCTGGGCCAAGACCCACTCGCACTGCTAGGCCCAGACCCACTCGCACCCCTGGGCCCAGCCCTACTCTCTCCTTAGGCCCAGACCCATCCGCACCACTGGGCCCAGCCCATTTGGACAGCTGGGCCCAAACCCACTCTCACCATTGGGCCCAAACGCATCCTCACCACCCAGACCCGCTCCCACACCTGGGCCCAGACCCACTCTCACCACTGGGCCCAGACCCATTTGCACATCTGGGCCCCCCCACTCCCTCCCCTGGCCCCAGCCCACTCGCACACCTGGGCCCAGACCCATCCGCACCTCTGGGCCCCAGCCCCACTCCCTCCCCTGGGCCTAGACCCATCCGCACCTCTGGGCCTAGAGACCCATCCACACCTCTGGGCCCAGCCCATTCGTACAGCTGGGCCCAGACCCACTCTCACCCTTGGGCCCAAACTCATCCGCACCACCCAGACCCACTCCCACCCCTGGGCCCAGACCCATCTGCACAGCTGGGCCCAGCCCAGTCGCACACTTGGCCCCAGACCCACTCTCACCCCTGGGCCCAGACCCATCTGCACAACTGGGCCCAGCCCAGTCGCACACTTGGCCCCAGACCCACTCTCACCCCTGGGCCCAGACCCATCTGCACAACTGGGCCCAGCCCAGTCGCACACTTGGCCCCAGACCCACTCTCACCCCTGGGCCAACGTTTAACCACTCGCAAACACTGGCCCAATCCCAGCAGCACACTTGGGCCCAGCCCAGTCGCTCACCTAGCCCAGCCCTACTCACAACCATAGCTCTGGCCACTCACAAACCTGGGCCAAGCCCACTCAGAACCATGACCTATGCCCACTTACAACTCTGGCCCAAGCCAACTGACAACCCTGGCCCAGGCCCACTCACAACTCTGGCCCAAGCCAACTCACAACCATGCCCCAAGCTCACTGACCACCGTAGGCCCATTCCCATTCACACCTCGGCCTAAACCTACTAACAACTTGCACCAGACCCACCACTTAGTTGGCCTAGGCCCACTCACACCTATGTATATAAATGGAGAATAATCATATCTACCACCAGAAAAAATTTCAGAATTTTCTGGGCACAAAATTTTTTTTAATGAATTTTTTACAGCCGAAAATTGAAAAAATCATCAAAAATAGCCCGTGAGTCGAAATGATCCCAAACTTCAGGGGCAGACTCCTCATGAATTACACGAATTATTTGAGTCATTTTGGGACCAATTCCATGATGAAAAGACGGACAATTCACAACAATTTCGCAACTGGGCATTGCGGCCAGCAGGCTGGGGCAGCTGTGCCTCTGCCTGGCCCATGGTGCATGCTGGCTGCCCTGTCCAGCGCACCTCCAGCCACCCCATGGCAGCCCTCAGGGTCCATCAAAGCCAGGGGCCACGGCCAAGGCCAGCTTGCCCACGAAATCGACACCCACAGCACGTGCCGAGCCTCACAGCGTGCTCGCGGCTGGCTCGCGTGGGGCGCCCCTGGCAAGGCTGGCGCCGTGCCTGCTGGCCACTGCTGGGGCACCCCTGGCTCGCACGCTGGGCAGTCAGTCGAGGGGCAGGGACGTGGGGGCTGGCTCGCGATGGGCGCCCGCGGCCTGCCTGGCGCGCCCACCGCTGCCGCACGCTGGGCGGGCAGCCCATGCCGTGCCTGCTGGGGGCTGCCTGGGCGAGCCACCCGCGCCCAGGCTCCGTGCGACGCGGCCCCCCTGGCTCGCACGCTGGGCAGTCAGTCGAGGGACAGGGACGTGGGGGCTGGCTCGCGATGGGCGCCCGCGGCCTGCCTGGCGCGCCCACCGCTGCCGCACGCTGGGCGGGCAGCCCATGTCATGCCTGCTGGGGGCTGCCTTGGCGAGCCACCCGCGCCCAGTCTCCGTGCGACGCGGCCCCCCTGGCTCGCACGCTGGGCAGTCAGTCGAGGGACAGGGACGTGGGGCTGGCTCGCGATGGGCGCCCGCGGCCTGCCTGGCGCGCCCACCGCTGCCGCACGCTGGGCGGGCAGCCCATGCCGTGCCTGCTGGGGGCTGCCTGGGCGAGCCACCCGCGCCCAGGCTCCGTGCGACGCGGCCCCCCTGGCTCGCACGCTGGGCAGTCAGTCGAGGGACAGGGACGTGGGGGCTGGCTCGCGATGGGCGCCCGCGGCCTGCCTGGCGCGCCCACCGCTGCCGCACGCTGGGCGGGCAGCCCATGCCGTGCCTGCTGGGGGCTGCCTGGGCGAGCCACCCGCGCCCATGCTCCGTGCGACGCGGCCCCCCTGGCTCGCACGCTGGGCAGTCAACATTTCGACCCAAAAAAACACAATTTCTCTAAGATATCGAAGATTTTCGTTCTTCAGACACACTTTTGAAAATTTTGAGGTAGACATGTCGATTCTTAATCATTCAAAAAATCGATTTCAACTTCACAAAACAAAATGTCATAATGATCATTTTCGACACGTAAATAAAGATTTGATGAATTCTCATTCATGTCAAATCTTTGACATTGTATAAGTAATATTTGTTTGTGACCATAACTCAAAAGTTGAAATATAGGTGATGGTGCAAGTGGTGTTTTTTAGTTAAAAGGTTTAGTCCCTTGTCAAGGGTTCGATTCCAAGCTCTTGACTCTTAAATACTAATTATATTGGCATTTAAAACAACCAAGTTATTAGGCACAATAATCATAAAAATCCTTAAAAGGTTTCATTACAAATAATAGAATATTCTTTTGTTATCTTTTGTCAAAAGACATTGTTTTTTTTTCTATAAGAATATATAGCTTCCTTGTAATAGGAATATTTAATTTTCATAATTATTAAGCCTTTGAAAATCTCTCATGGTCCCTGATTTATCACACACCTTGCACCTAGCACATTGAAACCATTGTCATTCATTAAGCCCATTTCAGACCTAAGACCAAGACCACTCCTACTTGGGTGACCTATGCATAGGCCTGAAATTCCAAGAAGCCCATTTTCACTTAGGCCTATTTTATACCTACGCTATCCATTTGTGCTTGGGCTTCACCTAGGTCCAATACCACTATGTCTAGGTCTAGGCTCACTTGTACCTAGGCCCACTTATACCTAAAGCCTTAGCCCACTTATCCGCAAGTCTAGGCTCACTTATAATTCGGCCTCGACCTAATTTTAACCAGGCCTTGGCCCATTCACCTTGGCCCAGGCCCACAAAACCCAGCCTAGGGCCATAAACCTCAGCCCAGGCCTACTCACACCACATAGGCCCTAGCCCACTCACAACTAAGGGCAGGCCCACTCACAACTAAGGGCAGGCCCACTCACAACTAAGGGCAGGCCCACTCACAACTAAGGGCAGGCCCAATCAATCCTTGGGCCAAGCCCATTCAAACCCAATCCTCAGCCCATTCACACACCTAGGCCTTACCCCTGTCACACTCTACCTTAGCCCATTCACACCTTGGCCCAGGCCCATTGACACCAAAGGCCTTAATCGGCCCATGCCCACTCAGGCACTCACAACCCTGACGCGGGACCACTCGCTTAGCTGTCCCAGGCCCACTCACTTAGCTGGCCCAAGCCCACTCGCACACCTGGGCCCAAGCCCACTCGCACCCCTGGGCCAAGACCCACTCGCACCCCTGGGCCAAGACCCACTCGGACTGCTAGGCCCAGACCCACTCGCACCCCTGGGCCCAGCCCTACTCTCTCCTTAGGCCCAGACCCATCCGCACCACTGGGCCCAGCCCATTTGGACAACTGGGCCCAAACCCACTCTCACCATTGGGCCCAAACGCATCCGCACCACCCAGACCCGCTCCCACACCTGGGCCCAGACCCACTCTCACCACTGGGCCCAGACCCATTTGCACATCTGGCCCCCCCACTCCCTCCCCTGGGCCCAGCCCACTCGCACACCTGGGCCCAGACCCATCCGCACCTCTGGGCCCCAGCCCCACTCCCTCCCCTGGGCCTAGCCCATTCGCACAACTGGGCCCAGACCCACTCTCACCCTTGGGCCCAAACTCATCCGCACCACCCAGACCCATTCCCACCCCTGGGCCCAGACCCATCCGCACCTCTGGGCCAAGACCCATCCACACCTCTGGGCCCAGCCCATTCGCACAGCTGGGCCCAGACCCACTCTCACCCTTGGGCCCAAACTCATCCGCACCACCCAGACCCACTAACACCCCTGGGCCCAGACCCATCTGCACAGCTGGGCCCAGCCCAGTCGCACACTTGGGCCCAGACCCACTCTCACCCCTGGGCCCAGACCCATCTGCACAGCTGGGCCCAGCCCAGTCGCACACTTGGCCCCAGACCCACTCTCACCCCTGGGCCCAGACCCATCTGCACAACTGGGCCCAGCCCAGTCGCACACTTGGCCCCAGACCCACTCTCACCCCTGGGCCAACGTTTAACCACTCGCAAACACTGGCCCAATCCCAGCAGCACACTTGGGCCCAGCCCAGTCGCTCACCTAGCCCAGCCCTACTCACAACCATAGCTCTGGCCACTCACAAACCTGGGCCAAGCCCACTCAGAACCATGACCTATGCCCACTTACAACTCTGGCCCAAGCCAACTGACAACCCTGGCCCAGGCCCACTCACAACTCTGGCCCAAGCCAACTCACAACCATGCCCCAAGCTCACTGACCACCGTAGGCCCATTCCCATTCACACCTCGGCCTAAACCTACTAACAACTTGCACCAGACCCACCACTTAGTTGGCCTAGGCCCACTCACACCTATGTATATAAATGGAGAATAATCATATCTACCACCAGAAAAAATTTCAGAATTTTCTGGGCACAAAATTTTTTTTAATGAATTTTTTACAGCCGAAAATTGAAAAAATCATCAAAAAAAGCCCGTGAGTCGAAATGATCCCAAACTTCAGGGGCAGACTCCTCATGAATTACACGAATTATTTGAGTCATTTTGGGACCAATTCCATGATGAAAAGACGGACAATTCACAACAATTTCGCAACTGGGCATTGCGGCCAGCAGGCTGGGGCAGCTTTGCCTCTGCCTGGCCCATGGTGCATGCTGGCTGCCCTGTCCAGCGCACCTCCAGCCACCCCATGGCAGCCCTCAGGGTCCATCAAAGCCAGGGGCCACGGCCAAGGCCAGCTTGCCGACGAAATCGACACCCACAGCACGTGCCGAGCCTCACAGCGTGCTCGCGGCTGGCTCGCGTGGGGCGCCCCTGGCAAGGCTGGCGCCGTGCCTGCTGGCCACTGCTGGGGCACCCCTGGCTCGCACGCTTGGCAGTCAGTCGAGGGGCAGGGACGTGGGGGCTGGCTCGCGATGGGCGCCCGCGGCCTGCCTGGCGCGCCCACCGCTGCCGCACGCTGGGCGGGCAGCCCATGCCGTGCCTGCTGGGGGCTGCCTGGCGAGCCACCCGCGCCCAGTCTCCGTGCGACGCGGCCCCCCTGGCTCGCACGCTGGGCAGTCAGTCGAGGGACAGGGACGTGGGGGCTGGCTCGCGATGGGCGCCCGCGGCCTGCCTGGCGCGCCCACCGCTGCCGCACGCTGGGCGGGCAGCCCATGCCGTGCCTGCTGGGGGCTGCCTGTGCGAGCCACCCGCGCCCAGTCTCCGTGCGACGCGGCCCCCCTGGCTCGCACGCTGGGCAGTCAGTCGAGGGACAGGGACGTGGGGGCTGGCTCGCGATGGGCGCCCGCGGCCTGCCTGGCGCGCCCACCGCTGCCGCACGCTGGGCGGGCAGCCCATGTCATGCCTGCTGGGGGCTGCCTGGGCGAGCCACCCGCGCCCAGGCTCCGTGCGACGCGGCCCCCCTGGCTCGCACGCTGGGCAGTCAGTCGAGGGACCGGGACGTGGGGGCTGGCCCGCGATGGGCGCCCGCGGCCTGCCTGGCGCGCCCACTGCTGCCGCACGCTGGGCGGGCAGCCCATGCCGTGCCTGCTGGGGGCTGCCTGGGCGAGCCACCCGCGCCCAGGCTGCGTGCGACGCGGCGCCCCCTGGCTCGCCCGCTGGGCAGTCAGTCGAGGGACAGGGACGAGGGGCTGGCACGCGATGGGCGCCCGCGGCCTGGCTGGCGCGCCCACCGCTGCCGCACGCTGGGCGGGCAGCCCATGCCGTGCCTGCTGGGGGCTGCCTGGGCGAGCCACCCGCGCCCATGCTCCGTGCGACGCGGCCCCCCTGGCTCGCACGCTGGGCAGTCAACATTTCGACCCAAAAAAACACAATTTCTCTAAGATATCGAAGATTTTCGTTCTTCAGACACACTTTTGAAAATTTTGAGGTAGACATGTCGATTCTTAATCATTCAAAAAATCGATTTCAACTTCACAAAACAAAATGTCATAATGATCATTTTCGACACGTAAATAAAGATTTGATGAATTCTCATTCATGTCAAATCTTTGACATTGTATAAGTAATATTTGTTTGTGACCATAACTCAAAAGTTGAAATATAGGTGATGGTGCAAGTGGTGTTTTTTAGTTAAAAGGTTTAGTCCCTTGTCAAGGGTTCGATTCCAAGCTCTTGACTCTTAAATACTAATTATATTGGCATTTAAAACAACCAAGTTATTAGGCACAATAATCAAAAATCCTTAAAAGGTTTCATTACAAATAATAGAATATTCTTTTGTTATCTTTTGTCAAAAGACATTGTTTTTTTTTCTATAAGAATATATAGCTTCCTTGTAATAGGAATATTTAATTTTCATAATTATTAAGCCTTTGAAAATCTCTCATGGTCCTTGATTTATCACACACCTTGCACCTAGCACATTGAAACCATTGTCATTCATTAAGCCCATTTCAGACCTAAGACCAAGACCACTCCTACTTGGGTGACCTATGCATAGGCCTGAAATTCCAAGAAGCCCATTTTCACTTAGGCCTATTTTATACCTACGCTATCCATTTGTGCTTGGGCTTCACCTAGGTCCAATACCACTATGTCTAGGTCTAGGCTCACTTGTACCTAGGCCCACTTATACCTAAAGCCTTAGCCCACTTATCCGCAAGTCTAGGCTCACTTATAATTCGGCCTCGACCTAATTTTAACCAGGCCTTGGCCCATGCACCTTGGCCCAGGCCCACAAAACCCAGCCTAGGGCCATAAACCTCAGCCCAGGCCTACTCACACCACATAGGCCCTAGCCCACTCACAACTAAGGGCAGGCCCACTCACAACTAAGGGCAGGCCCACTCACAACTAAGGGCAGGCCCACTCACAACTAAGGGCAGGCCCAATCAATCCTTGGGCCAAGCCCATTCAAACCCAATCCTCAGCCCATTCACACACCTAGGCCTTACCCCTGTCACACTCTACCTTAGCCCATTCACACCTTGGCCCAGGCCCATTGACACCAAAGGCCTTAACCGGCCCATGCCCACTCAGGCACTCACACCCCTGGCCCAGGACCACTCGCTTAGCTGTCCCAGGCCCACTCACTTAGCTGGCCCAAGCCCACTCGCACACCTGGGCCCAAGCCCACTCGCACCCCTGGGCCCAGACCCACTCGCACCCCTGGGCCAAGACCCACTCGCACCCCTGGGCCCAGACCCACTCGCACCCCTGGGCCAAGACCCACTCGCACTGCTAGGCCCAGACCCACTCGCACCCCTGGGCCCAGCCCTACTCTCTCCTTAGGCCCAGACCCATCCGCACCACTGGGCCCAGCCCATTTGGACAGCTGGGCCCAAACCCA